>VZQC01009956.1:117719-206917 GCA_009823505.1 Rhizomys pruinosus
ACCAGAGTCCAAGTCAACAGCTCCAGAGAGAGTGGACTGTTTTACCTCTCATCCACCTGTGCCCCCTTTCTAAGCCTAGGGAACAATCTGCGGAAGAGGGGGCATGGTAGAATGTAAGGGCTGCAATTGGGGTGAATGGTGAAACTACAGCAATGTAGTCTGGACACTCATTTGATCAACTTGATTGAACAAACAACCTGTCACCCCCCACTGGATGGTGGGGCTGTAGGGGTTTGGGCACAACAGCCTGCGGATTGGTTTTACACGAAGGATGCTTGTACTCATGGATTATCACTTATAGCTAAAAAATGAAAAAAAAAAAACAGAGAAAGATGCAGGACAGTTATGGCAGAATGCATGATCTGGGATGGGGTGGGGGTGGGGGGGAAGGGAAAGGGAAATACTCCTGAACTGAATTGGAAAAAATGTATGAAATGCACAAAGCATCAATAAAAATTAAAAAAAAAGATAAAAAAGGAACCACTAAGTCCCAGACTCTTGGACTCAGAATGTTTTTAAAGGTTTTGTAGAAAAGATTGCTTTTGGGGCTTGGAGAGGTAGCTCAGTGGTTAAGAGCACCAATTGCTCTAGTAGAGTACCTGGGTTTGATTTCCAACACCCACATGGCTGCTAAGAACCATTTTTAAATAGGGAGTCGTGGTGCATGCCTTTAATCCTAATACTTGGGAGGTGGAACTCTGTGAGTTCAAGGCCAGCCTGGCCTAGAGAGTGAGTTTCAGGCCAGCTGGGGCTATAGGGAAACCCTGTGTCAAATAAAAAATGATTAATTTTGGTACTGATATTGTTTATGATACAGTAAAATAGATACGTGATAATGTTCTTAATGTCCTACAGAAATTTTGTAGGCAAGGAATACATTTTCACTGAAGAGAGCAGGAAATAAGTCAGCAAAGCAGTATAAATATGTTATACACAAATGTTATAATTTCATGGAAATACTGGTGAAAACCAGAATCTGAAACAAGTAACCTTCTAGATAAATAAATGGAGAGTCAAAAACTGACAAACAAAAGGGCTGCAAGATCACACTATTAATTGGTAGCTAGCCTTTGTCAAGCCTAAAGAGAGGAGTTCTGGACTGAGTACTTTTTCACATGGTATGTAACCAAGAGCAGGAGAATAACAAGTAGAGTGAATCTTTTGTACATCATGAAGACTGAAGCAAATCTTTCTGCTTATGTGGAAATCAGTGAGCCTTAGAGGTTGAGACAGGAATGGCTGATCTACAACCAGGATCACTGACTTCAGAGGCAGGAAAAAGTTCTCTGTACAGGAAGCAGGACCAGCATCAGTCAGACAGGAGCAGTGGGAACCCAATGAATTCCAAGGCCATGCTGGTTCTCAAGCAGGTCTGTCTCAAGCAGGTCTCAGGAGCAGACCTCCTCCTTCTCTGCTTAGAGTTTTGTAGTTTGATCACTGGCCAGAGGCAGCTGATAGCTGGACTCAGACCAGGAGCCTGACTGGGAAAAATATTCAATTTGGAGGCTTATAAATTCTCAGAATCACTGTCATTTATTGAGTGTGCATGCAAATAAGGTACAGAATAAGGGCTAATCAAGAGAGAAATTTCAGACATAGTGCAGAGAAGGGTAGGAGGAAGCCTGTTCTACTGAAAGCTCTTACATTCAGAGCTTCTTCTCTATCTCTCCTCCCCCCTCCCATGGTGCTGCAGTGTGAGAAGGAAGGGAGGTGGAAACTGCAATATTTTCTGATTCTCCAGATTTAGCTTGCCAATAGACAGAAGAGACCATGATATGGGTAGAAGGGGAAATTTGAGCTTGTATCTTCCTAAAGTAGTCCTTCCTTGTAGCCTTCAAAGAAACCAGGTCTCTGTCTTGGCCCTTATAACTGTAGCTTGGGCTTTCAAACACAGCCTGCTGATGACTATTTGCCCTTAAGTGTTAATCTCCCATATACTGCCATAAAGCACCAAATCTATGGAACTTCGCAACCATCCCTGTGCATGCATCTTGTTTGACACAGTTTATAATATCTCACTGAATGTGAGGTAGATTATGTGATGCTGAAGCACTGTTTGGGATTCATGTTCAATTCAGTTTAGATAGATAAGGACACAAGTAAACACAGTTATAGATATCTACATGTGTGATTAAGCACACGCACACATGCATTTCCTTGGTATGTGAGCTAACAGGACACAGAAGTATAAGTTGGGATTGTCCATAATGAATGAATATACCTGATTTTTATGTGTGTGTGTGTGGGGGGTCCTTTATTTATTTAGCTAGTTTTGTTTTTCTTGTTTTGCTTCAGAAACACTATCAATCTTGTGCTTACCATGAGAATTGAAGTCAATATGTAGCTCAGGCAAACCTGAAACTTGAGGCAATCCTCCTGTGCCAGTTTTCCAAGTGCTGTTACTACAGCTGTGAGCAAGAACATTTGAATATATATTTTATAATAGTATAACACATGATGCTTGGATACTCAAAAGTGGTGTATTCTAGTCCTGAGTAAGCAGCATAAACATTTAACAATGTTCCTAGCAAATCCAGAAAATCTTCCAATTCTCACAGGCTACAGTTTTCTCATCTATGAAAAATGAATTGCATTATACAGAGGGTGGTCATGTTTGATAGATAAATGATTCTGTTAGGCAGCAGAAAAGCCCCTGCTCACCACAGCACTCCCCTGCCTTAGGTGCCCTTTTCCCCAGTAATCCCTCCCGTCTCCTCCCCAACCCCCCTCACCCCTCCCCACCTATGCTGCAGAGAAGAACAAAGAACCAGAAAGAAAGGTGGGAAAACTCAGCTCTGCCCTCTGGAGAACTCATGTAGTCAACTAGAGTACCCACCCCTGGGATCCACTCATAACCTTACTTGGACGTGGTCTAGCTCCTAGCTGAATCATTATCTCCCCTTGACCCCAGAACCTATATAACTCTTATGCCCTAGCCTAGGTGGGCATTTCCACCTGTCCTGGTCCTGGGTACTGCTGGAACACCCATGGAGCAACGAAATGAACTTGCCTTCGTTGAAGTTTAAATCAGCTTAATCTGGCTTTGCACTTTTCAAAGGGAATTACCAGTCCCTATTGTCTTATTAAACTTGCTTTAAATTCTTGATTTGGCCCAAACTGAATTATGGCATTGGTGGAGAAGCCTCACATCTGGTATTCCTGCCTGGTTGGAGGTGAGGTATCTACCAGCAGCTGTGCCCTTTGGCTGGAGACCTCTGTCACTCCTTTGTCACTTCTAGCTCTCTTCCAGATTGGCTTTCATTTCACAGTAAGCTGCCTTTCCCTTTTGTCTGCGGGTGAATTGGCACCATGTCCCTCCATGGGTCTGGAACCCAGGCTCTCTCTGCCAAGATTCATGGCAGTGCCAGAGTTAGCCCACATTGGAACAAAGACGGTTTTTGTTCCAGGTATTCTTGCTTGTCTGGGAGGACACCCCCACCCTAGTTTTCCCCACTCCATCAATCAGAATCCAGGCTAAAAGCAAAGGATGCTTTGCTCACTAGCCTGTGGTTCTCAGCACAGCCTTGGAGGATGAGCAATTTCCAGCCAAGACTCTGAGGGCACCTGCTACTAAATTTATCTAAATAGACCTTATGCTCAAAACTATTTTTTTAATTTAATTTTTATTGATGGTTTGTGCATTTCGTACATCATTTTCCAATTCGGATCAGGCATATTTCCCTTTCCCTTCCCCCCCACCCCCACCCCATCCCAGATCATGTATTCTGCCGTAACTGTCCTGCATCTTTCAGGTTTTTTTTTTTTTTTCATTTTTTAGCTATAAGTGATAATCCATGAGTATAAGCATCCTTCGTGCAAAACCAATCTACAGACTGTTGTGCCCAAACCCCCACAGTCCCACCATTCATTGGGGGGGGTGACAGGTTGTTTGTTCAATCAAGTTGATCAAATGAGTGTCCAGACTACATCGCTGTATTTTCACCGTTCACCCCAATCACAGCCTTTACATTCTACCATGCCCCCTCTTCCGCAGATTGTTACCTAGGCTTAGAAAAGGGGCACAGGTGGATGAGAAGTAAAACTGTCCTCTCTCTCTGGAGCTGTTGACTTGGATTCTGGTCAATTCTGGCTGTTTCCTTTCATGGGCTGACAGTTTGTTCAGGAGTAACCTTTCGATCCTACTAATGAAGCACAAGCAATTAGATATATAGGTATTTAAGCAGCACTAATAGTTATGGTAGGTTACTTTGGCATAGACACATATGTTTGGATGATATGTTAATCCATGAATTACATTTTTACCCCCTGATAAATATGACAGGGTCTTACTGTGGCTTATTAAAGCAGGTTCTAAGTCTGCCTTCCTGTTCCTCCCACCTTCCTTCTCCAAAGGTTGACCCTCGTCACACTGTCCTGAACACACGTCTTTTGGCAAGCTTTTTGTTTTTGCTGTGGGGACTGCTCCATCATCAAAGCTCTCTTGTTGAATCTTTGTTTCCCACTATTTTGCTGCTGTGAGACCCTGGTTTGCAGGGTTAAACCACACCCTCATTCTTTTGGTCACCTGTGGGCCTGCCCTGCCCACACAAACAGGACCTTTGTCAAACTTTTGTTGCTGTGAGAGTTGAACCCCTTTGTGGGTGCTGTTTCAAACAGGTTCTCAGCCACCCATCAATGACCCCTGACTTTAATTCTCCCTGCCAAACCTCACTGCAGTTCCCCATCCCTCTGGGCTACCTTTGTTTATCTAAGGCCATTCCTCTGTAACTCTTTGCCCTGGAGTAAATAGATAAGGTTTTGATCTTTGTTTAAACAACTGAAGGAATGCTCCATCAAGGTTGCTGCTTCAAATCCCAAGGTTTCTATTTTAAAGATGCTTTAAAAATTAATATTTGTTCTTCAGACTTCTAGCTCTGCTTCAAGAAGAAAACTCCTTTTTGCTACCTTACATGAAAAACTGCTCATAATTTATCTCTCAGCAACTAAAATTCCTTTACATTAATTTATTATTCAAAGCATATATAAGTCAAATTTTTACATAAATTTTACATGTAATTGTGTGATGTTTTATGTGTTAAAGTCATGTTACTATGTTGTCTGTTAAAGTGTCTTTAAGTAGTTTTTGTGTCAACATAATTTTATAAAAGCACTTGCCACGTCAATTTTTCAATTTTGTGCACAAAATAGTTACTTTTAAAATCCTTTCTAGGATGCCTAATTAAGTTCCTAAAGATCTATGGTGTGTATCTTAGATGGCTATTTACAAAAATGTTATTTGTTATCTGTTAAACTGTGTTTGTTCTCCAAAGCAACGGTTTTCAGGTACGTGTTTCTCTTTTGACTGTTTACTTTACAGGTATTTTACTTTCATTTTCCATTCAGGTTGTTTTTATTGCTTTCACACCTGATTTCAGACCTGAGTTTTACCCTTCTTATTCTATTTTTACCTGATTTTTACCCTTCATATTCTATTTCATAAAATTACCATATGCCTTTGTGTATACCCAACTGCCCTGACCTACACTGTAGCCATTCCGGGTTTCTCCCCATAGTGTAGGTTGTGTTTTGACCTCCTTTCTCATTCTCATTTGTTTCCTGAATACCATTCTTTTGCACCTAAGGTCATTCTTTTGGTATCATCAATTTCTGAATTACATTTGATTTGTACTGCCTCTGTAGGACTGAATGTCTACTGTCACCCTATTTTTTAACTTATAATTCTGTTTTCTATCACACATTTTAAAATATTTGGTAACAGCATGATAGAGAAACTGCACTGGCCATCTCAGCATTGGAATACAAGGAAACTGGATTGGGAATGCATGCTGTAAGTGACATATTTCAAGCCCCAAATGAAAGCTTTTGGGTTTGACAGCAGTGTGTGTGTGACTCTCAGTACAAACACTAGGAAAAAATCTCATATGTGAAAGTGTGGATACATGTGTGTATGTGTGTGTATGGTATTGTTAAGAACTTTGTAATGTAGTTATAGCATATTAAGAATCTACCAAGCCATTGATAGACAATCTAAGGTGTTTCTGGTATTTGCACAGTTTAATATGATTCTAATATGTGATACAGAATATATTATCCCAGAGAATGCTTAATGGGTACAAAGAATCATGGTAACATAATTATAAGTGTGCTTATTTGGAGTCATTTTATCAAAAGTAAAAGAAGTAATCTATATTCCAAGAGAACACTGTGCTGGACTGAGAATGATACCTAATATCTCTGCTCCTGAGAGTTATCAATCATGGCATTACATTTTGCACTGGAATGTCCTTCCTGCTTTCTAATGAGAAGAATCAATATTTTGGAAATGAAGCACAGTGTGAAGAATTTAGGATTTGCAGGATATTATTTTTTCTGGCAGGATTTTATGTTGTAGGATATCTTCTCACTTTAGTACCAGTAAAATAAAGATAGGTGGGAAAAATCCATGTTATAAGAAATTATTCCTATTGGTGTAATAGCTTATCACAGGACTATGAAAAATAGGGAAATTAACCATAAGCAGAATCCTATAAAACTGTGAATAAAAACAAGCGTTGTCTCCCTGTAAATTGAATGATTCCATTATTTTATTGCCACAATGAAAAATTTTCTGAAACCTATGAATTCTAAGGGAAGTAGATGAAGATTTCAAAACACTTTTGGTAGGAGAGAAGAAGATATTTTAGGAGGTATAAGAACAAGTAACACAAATTAATTTATAAATACTTTACTGAAATTTTGTGTACTTTTGGTCTTTTTGAGACAGGGTCTTCTGTTTGTCTCAGCTGGCCTAGAGCCCCCTATGTAGACCAGCCTTTCCATGAACTCACAGAGATCTGCCTGCTTCTACCTCATGAGTGCTGGGATTAAAGCCTGTGAAAGAGCATGTTAATCATCTGTATATCCCCTTCTCCACTGGCCCTCTTCCATAACCCTTCTCCACTGGAATTAACACATTCTGTCATTTGTGCTACGGCCTATTAAGTAAAGTTAGTGTCCTCATATGTCCATCAGTGAAAATTCATCTGGTGAGGTTTAGTTAGCCTACCTAGAGTACCTTCCAGCTCAGGGTCCCAAGACATTCCTAGCTGAGTCACTTCCAGTTGCAGGGTCCCAGGACCATCCTATCAACTTTACTCCAGGCACAGGGAGAGGGACAAAGTGGGCTGTTCATCAGGAGGGTTCCAAGACCATAGGAGCCTTGTTGCTTCCATCCCAGGGTTCCGGAACCATTTCAGCCCAGTTGCTTCCAGTGCAGGGCAGGTTCCAAGACCACGCAAGCTCAGTCGCTTCAGGTAAACAGTCTCTGGAGCTGCTCCAACTTCCAGATCAGATAGAGTAAGGCCCTAGGATCACCTTGGTGGTGACAGGATTGAGCGAGACAAAAACCAGTGCCACCCACCCGCTTGCAGCCATCTTGGGAGGAACAGAAAAGGTGACTTGAAGCACAACATAACAGAAGAGTCAGTAAACCTTCCACCCTAGAGGAATAGGTATTCAATCAAAGGAAGAAGCACTTGAATTTTGCACCAGACTATAAACAACAAATCAAATCCACATGCCAAAAGCGCGATGGAAAATCAACAACATGAGAAAAGCAAATAATAAATCTCCACCAAAATCTAGCAGTCCTATAGAAGAACCCAACAATGAGTTCTCCCTGGAGATAACCCAGGACACAGATCTTAAAAGAACAATAATAGACATACTCAAAGAAATGAAAGGAGAGAATGACAAACTCAGGAATAAAGTGGAAACACTGAACAGATCCCATGCTGAAATGAAGCAGGAAACTGATCAGTGGATCAAGGATCTAGAAGGAGAGAATGACAAACTCCAAAGGGAACTGGAAATAATAAAGAAATCACAGGATGAAGTGAAAAAGAAAATTGCACGCTCATCCAATCAGCAGAAAAAGATGGGAGAAAGCCTCAGTAACAGATTGGATGAAGCAGAAAGTAGAATATCAACACTGGAAGACAAAGTGGAAGAACTGAAATGCTCAAACAGATAGTATGAAAATTTAAAAAAAAATCACAAGGGTGGAACAATCAGGAAATGTGGGACACTATGAAAAGATCAAACCTCCACATCATAGATATACAGGAATGAGAAGAATCCCAGGAAAAAGGTGTTGATCAGTTCTTCAGCAGAACAATAGAAGAAAATTTCCCCAAAATGAAAAATGACAAACCCATACAAATACAAGAAGTACATAGAACACCAAATATACAAGATCAGTATCGTAGTTAAAACACTAGAAACCCAAATCAAAGACAAATTACTAAAGGCCACAAGAGAAAAACAAGTTACATATCAAGGGAAACCCATCAGAATTACAGCTCACTTTTCAGTGCAAACTATGAAATCAAGAAGAACGTGGACCAAAGTATTCCCAGTACTAAATGACTATCGATTCCAACCCAGACTACTATACCCAGTAAAAATGTCAATTACAGTAGAAGGAGAAAGAAATATCTTTCCATGACATAAAAAAATGAAAGAATTCATGTCCAAGAAATCAACCCTTCAGAAAATACTTAAAGCAAATCAAAGGTCAGAGGAATAGAGCAACTATCCCCAAGCAACTAGCGAGAGTAATGAATAAAATATAACTGCTGAAATACAAAAGTTGACCAAGAATTAAAACAGAAAATAAGGAAAAAGAAATCAGCACACATCTCTCAATAATAATTTTAAATATTAATGAACTGAACTCTCCATTTGAAAGACATAGACTGGGAGAATGGATTAGGAAACAGAACCCATCAATATGCTGTCTACAAGGAACCCATCTTAGCTTCAAGGATAGGCACCAACTTAGAGTGAAAGGATAGAAAAAAAATATTCCAAGCAAATGGTACCAAAAAGCAAGCAGGAGTTGCTATTCTAATATCATACAAAATAGACTTCAAAGTAAAACTAATCATAAGAGACAGAGGTGGCCTGATTAAAAAAATACAAAAAAGAGGTCTAATGGAGAGTTTGGACAGATGGGAAAAAAGAAAATAAAAGGCAGTCCAGTAGAGCAAATTGATATCTGTGATCTGTTTGTTCTTAAACCAGAAAACATAGACTAGAGTGGCTTCAATTTGTCAATTTGAGATGATCCTTACTCTGATTTTGTTGTGGTCAGAAGAGACCACTGCTGAAAGTACAACTTCAGTTTCATTGAAGACCCCAGCTTTTTGGAGATTCCAGGATCATTAGATAACTATTCAGAGCAGAATCAGGTGTAGCATGGAGCCTGCCCAGGCCTTTGATTTGAGCTTCTGTATTGTGGATGGCAGAATCAGAGAACTGGACATGAACAAACTTTGGATCATGAGCGAATTCCATATGTCCTGCTTTGAGATAATTTGCTGCACTAAGGTTTTACTTAAGTGTGCTAGAATCTTCCCCTTTGAAATGTTTTAAATTTTGAAATAGAACACCATTAAAAGACTTTTAAAACATAGTTTTGGCACCTATGGGAAACTTTATGGTGACCTGGTCGGGGGCCAGGGACTGCACCCATGTGGCCAGTGGCAACCCAACTTTCTGAGTGTACTGGGTAAAGGTCTCTGCACCTCTGCACATCTTTGCAGTGATCCAGATAGTGGACATGAACTGCGCCCTGGTTGCCTGCACCACCCTAACTTCTTGCAAAGATGGAGTAAGTGTCTTTGCACCTCAGAGTTGATTAGTTATTAGTTATAGTATGATTAGTTAAGGGCCAAACCAGCACTCCCCCACCCTCTGGTAGTGTGGCCTTCCTGGTGGAAACAGCTTTAGTGACTCGGGTAACAAAGTAACAGAAGAGACATCAAACCTGCCACTCCACAGCCAATCTAGAGTGATAAGCCTTAAACCCAATGAAGAATCACTTGAATTTTGCATTAGAATACAATCAACAAATCAAATCCACATGGCAAAAACACAGCTAAAAATTAACAACATGGGAAAAGCAGATAATAAACCCCCACCAAATTCTATCAGTCCTATAGAAGACTCCAAGACTGAGTGCTCCCTGACAGTAACCCAGAACACAGATTTTAAAGAAGCAATCCTAAACAGACTTAATGAAATCAAGGAACACAAAGAGAAAATCAAACAACTAAAGGGAGGCAATGACAAACTCAGGAAGGAAGTAGAGGGAGAGAAGGACAAATGCTGGAAGGAAGTGGAAACACTGAAAAGATCCCATGCTGAAATGAGACAGGAAACTGACCAGAGAATCAAGGATCTAGAAGGAGATAAGGACAAGCTCCAGAAGGAAATGGAAATACTAAAAAAAAAAATCTCAGGATGAAATGAAAAAGGAAATAGAACACACATCCAATCAGCAGGAAAGTATGGAAGAAAGCTTCAGTAACAGATTGGATGAAGGATAAAATAGAATATTAAGACTGGAAGATAAGATGGAAGAACTAGAATGCTCAGGCAAAGATTATGAAAAATTTAAGGAAAGAAAAAACTCAGGAGTGGAACCATCAGGAAATCTGGGACACGATGAAAAGGCCAAACCAAAAAAAAAAAAAGGAAAGAAAAGGCCAAACCTAGGCATCATAGGCATAGAGGAAGGAGATGGTAATTATCCCAAATAGATAAGATCAGAAGAAATTCCTGAAAGAAATCACTGAAAGCCACAAGAGAAAAAAGTTACATATAAAAGGGAACTGATCAAAATTACAGTTGACATTTTAGTGCAAACAATGAAAACCAGAACTTGGACCAATGTATTCCCAGCACTAAATGACTATAGATGCCAACCCATATTACTATACCAAGCATAAATGTCAGTTATAGTTGAAGGAGAAAGAACAATCTTTCATGACATAAACAAGATGAAAGAATTGATCTATAGAAAACCAAGCCTTTAGAAAATAATCAATTCAAAGATCAGAGGAAAGGAACAACTAGCTTCAAGCAGTTAAAGAGAGAAATTAATAACAGTATATCTGTGGAAATACAAACCTAGTCCAAGAATGCAAACAGAAAATAAGGTGAATGGAAGCAACACACATCT
Organism: Rhizomys pruinosus; assembly: GCA_009823505.1. Taxonomy (NCBI): domain Eukaryota; kingdom Metazoa; phylum Chordata; class Mammalia; order Rodentia; family Spalacidae; genus Rhizomys; species Rhizomys pruinosus. The sequence continues at coordinate 128,686 of VZQC01009956.1, forward strand.
TTCAATAATAATCTTTATTAATGGTCTAAACTCCCCAATCAAAAGAAATAGATTGGCAGACTGGATTAAAAAGCACAACTTATCTCTATGTTGTCTACAAGAAATGCATCTCACCCTGAAGGATAGGCACCAACTTAAGGTAAAAGGGTGGAAAAATATTCCAAGCAAATGGTACCAAAAAGCAAGCAGGAGTTTCTATTCTAATATCAGACAAAACAGACCTCAAAGTAATACATTTCACAATAGTCAAAGAGGGTCATTACATCCATAACAAAGGAATGATTAACTATGAAGATTTCACAATCATGAATATATATATATATATATATGCACCAAACTCTGGTTCACCGAACATTATAAGTAAAATTCTGTAGGAACACAATGCACAGATTAATCCCAGCACAATAATAGCTTACTTTGATAACCCACTGAACATTTCGATCAGGTCAACTGGACAAAGAATAAACAGAGAGAGAGACATATGAGCTGATTATTACAATAAACCAAATAGACCTCACAGTTATCTACCAAATATTCCACCAAAACACCAGAGAATATACATTCTACTCAGCACCCCACAGAACATTCTCGAAAACTGATCACCTACTGGGACACAGAAAAGCCTCAAGAAATAATTACATGCTTTCTATCAGACCACAATGCAATAAAGCTCAATATCAACACCAGAATAAGACCTACTATTTACAGGAACACAAGGAATCTAAACAACACACTTGTAAATAATGAATGGGTCAAGGAAGAAATAAAGAAATAAAAGTATTCCTGGAACTAAATGAAAATACAACACAACAAAACCTATGTGATACTTTAAAAGCAGTCCTAAGAGGGAAATTTATAGCAGTAAGGGCCTATATAAAAAGACTAAAAATATAAAAAGCACACCTAAATTATCTAACACTTCAGGTAAAAACACTTGAGAAACAAAAACAATTGAATCCTAAACCCAAAAGACAAGAGGAAATAAAGAAAATTAGAACAGAGATCAATAAAATACAAACAAACAAACAAACAAAAGGAATAAATTAATCCAAAATCTGGTTCTTTGAAAGGTTAAACAAGATAGATCTCTAGCCCAGTTAACCAAAAGAAAGAAAGACCAAGTCTAAATCAATACAATTCAAAATGAACAGGGAAATATGATGACAGACATCAAAATTATTCAAACAATCATAGGTATTCCAGTTTCCTTTTCAATTACTGTGACAACACAGTCTGACCACTACCAACTTGGGAAGGAAAGGGTTTATTCGAATCACATCTTCTGTGTTGCAGTTCATCACTCTGGGAGTCCAAGGTCAGAACTCAGGGCAGGAACCTGGAGGCAGGAGCTGAAGCATAAGCCATGGAGGAATGGTACTTACTGGCTTGCTCCTCTGGCCAATGACCAGACTGCTTTCTTATACCATACACAACAACCTGCCCAGGGGTGACACCAGCCACAGTGGGCTGGGTCCTCCCACACTGCAAAACAATCAAGACAATACTCCACAGACGTGGCCACAGGTCAGTCCAATGGTGCCAATTCCCCAGTTGAGGATCCTTCAACCCAGATGTGTCAAGTTGACACTAAAGCTATTTAGCACAATAGGAGTATATTAAAAAAAAAAAACCTGTTGGAACAAACAAATCTTTTCCCATAGTTAGTTTTAAGATTTGAATTGCAAGGGTTTGATGAAAAGGTTTCATGTCTTTCTGTATCCCCCCCCCCTTTTTTAGCGTATGAGTCTCCAGAAGACAGTTGTATTATACATGACTATAGGGTGGAGTCAAGGCACAGATTTCATCAAATTCACCCATGTTGTTTTGGGTGACTATATATGATTAACTTGGGAAGCAAACTTAATTTTTACGTTAAATCATCTTAAAGAGAATGCTACAAGGTGATACTGTACAACAGAGGGAAAATTATAGAGAATATTGTATGTGTTCAATCCTCAAAGGTTCTTGCTTACAGATTTTATGTAAAGCAAATGTGGGCAACAGCGAATTATATCTCCATTTAATCGGTGATTCATTTTTATCGATTCTGTAAACCATGTTGTTTAATATAACGTTACTTTTACAAGTCCTAAAACACCATGTGTCTGTAGACAGTGTCTAGGCAAAATGGGTACTTGCTGACTCAGTCAATTAAATATGCCTTAATCGAATATAACCCTGTCCCTCTCCCATCCCATCCCCCATTTCCAATTCACCATTTCAGTCCATTTTTGATGCAGTGTTGTTGTTGTTCTTTTACTATGCATCCTCTCCATGAGAAATATTTATATCTGGGTTGTTGGTACTAGCATCCAACTATGAGGACACCATTTGTCGTTGTGTTTCTGGACTTGTGTTCTTCACTACATAATGTTTCTCAGCTCCACCATTTACCTGGCAAATTTCATGGATGTGTGTCCCTCTTTACTGCTCATAGTATTCCATTGTAACTGTACCACATTTTCTCCTATCCATATCAGTTGAAGGGCACCTGGGCTGGTTCCAGCTTTTGCTATTGTGACAGAGCTGCAATAAACATAGCTATGCATGTATCTTTGCGTAATTGTGTCTTGTGGGTATATACCCAGGAGGGAATTGGTATGGACTGGGTCAAATGGAAGGCTTCATTTTGAGTCTCTAAGGGTTCTCCACACATGCTTTCAAGTGGCGTAACAAGGTTTACCTTCCCACCCAGCAAGTGGATCTGAGTGTTCCCCTTTCTCCACAACCTCCCAGCACCTTGGTATCATTCTTGTGTTCTGATCCTAGCCAGTCTTATTGGAAGAAGTGAATCTCAGAAGAGTGGTTTTATTTGCATTTCCTTAATTATCGATGATGCTCTGGAAATGCCAGACGAGTGTTACAAATGGCCACTAAACCAATTAAAGCCAACATTGGTTCTCCCTGAGTCAAGCAACCCTCCACCGTCGCACAGCTACACCTCCCCTGCCTGGAAATACTGTGCAGCAGAGGCAGCATGTGCCTGTATATCCACAAATCTAATTGGCTATTGGCTCTTCCCTGAGAAATAACCCATGGCTGATCCACAAGCTTACATCCTCTCACAGGTTAGGAATGTTTATAAGCCACAGTAAGACCTGTTCATATTTAAACGGGAACGGGGGGGGAACATTGTAATTCATGGATTAACAATATCCAAACATGTGTGTCTATGCTAAAAGTAACTACCAATAACTATAGTGCGCTTAAATACCTATATACTAATTGCTTGGTTCTTCATAGTAGGATGAAAGGTTATTCCGAACACAACGTCAGCCCATGAAAGAAAACAGCCCAGATTGACCCGAGTAATCCAAGTCAACAGCTCCAGAGGGGGAGGGAGAGTGGACTGTTTTACTCTACTCCACCTTGTGCCTCCTTTTCTAGCCTAGGGAAACAAACCTGGCGGAAGAAGGGGGCGTGATAGACTGTAATGGCGCGAGGGGTGCTGGTGGCTTGATATGTGATGAAACTACAGCAATGTAGTTGGACACTCATTTGATCAACTTGATTGAACAATACAACACTGTCACCCTCCACTGGATGGTTGGGCTGTAGTCGTTTTATGCACAACAGCCTGCAGATAGTTTGCATGAAGGATAGCTTGTACTGGATACATAAAAAAAAAAAAAAAAAAATGAAAAAAAAAAACTGAGAGAAACATGCTGGCAGGACCAGATTATGGCCGAATGCATTGATCTGGGATGGGGTGGGGGGGAGGGAAGGGGAAGTGGAAAATAAGCCTGAACCTGACTTGGAAAAATGTATGAAAGCACAAAGCATCACAATAAGAACTAATTTAAAAAAAAAAAAAAAAAAAAAACACTTCAGGAAAGCAAATGGATTCAAAAATTACTCCGGATTACTGACTGAATTAATTAACGTAAATAAGTCTGCTTATTTGGTTTGTATTCCAATATGATCTGTTGAGACATTGGTACAAATAAAAAAGAATCCACTATAAAAAAAAAAAAAATGTTAAAAAACAAAAAAAAAAAAAAACCTGTACTCTTTTAAATTTGCTAAAACCTCCAACAGAAAACTCTTTGAAATAAAAGTTTCAGTAAAGTGATGGGATACAAAATAAACCTAGAAAAATCAGTAGCCTTCCTTTACAACAACAATAAGCAACTGGAGAAGGAATATAAGGAGACCTGAGAAATGGATGAGTATCTGAAATCTGGAAATTCACCAAAGCTTACTCTGAGGAGACTGACAGCTTACACAGCATGATAATATACAAGGAAATTACAGTACTAATTCAAAACTTCCCAACTAAAAACAGCCCAGGCCCAGAAGGATTTATGGCAGAGTTCTACAAAATATTTAAGGAGGATACAAAACCATGATTATGCAAATTGTTCAAAAGGACAGAAACAGAAGGAAATTTCCCAAATCTTTCTGCAAAGCGAGCATCACTATATATACAAAAACCAGGAAAAGATAGAACTGAAAAAGAAAACCGTAGGCTCATTTCATTGATAAACATAGATGCAAAAATTCTCAACAAAATAATCACAAACTGCATACAGGTACACATCAAAAACATCATTCATCATGACCAAGTTGGATTTATACCAGTGATTCAGGGATGGTTCAGCATATGCAAATAAATAAATTTCATAAAGCACATAAATGATCAGAAAGACAAAAACCACATGATTATTTCAATTGATGCAGAAAAAGTTTCAACAATGTTCAGCATGCTTTCATGTATAAAGTCCTAGAGGGAATTGGATTGGAGGGAACATCCCTCAACAGAATCAAAGCCATATACAGCAAACCCACAGCCAACATCATGCTAAATGGGGAAAACTTAGAAGCATTCCCCTTAAAATCAGGAACCTGGCAAGGTTGCCCCCTATATCCACTCCTCTTCAATACAGTGCTTGAAATGCTTGCTAGGGCCATAAGACAACAAAAGGAAATTAACAGAGGACTAATTGGAAAAGAGGAAGTCAAACTCTACCTTTTTGCAGAAGATATCATAGTGTATTTAAGGGATGCAAAAAACTCCACAAAGAAACTCCTATAAATCATCAAGACTTTCAGCACAGTGGAACAATACAAATTTAACCTAGAAAAATCAGTAGCCTTTCTTTACACCAACAATTAATAAATGGAGAATGAATACAAGGAGATGCTTCAATTCACAGTAGCCTCAAAAATAAATAAATAAATAAATAAATAAATAAATAAATAAATAAATAACCAACCTTGTAACAAACCTAACCAAAAACATAAGAGTTCTCTACAATGAAAATTTTAAGTCCCTGAAGAAGGGATTGAAGAAGACACCAGAAGATGGAAAGACATCCTATGTTCATGGATTGGAACAATTAATATAATAAAAATGTCCATCCTTTTTTAAAAATTTTTAAATTTATTTTTGTATGTGTGTGAGTGTACTGTCTGCATGTAGGTCTGTGCACCTGTGTCGTGCAATGCCTCGGAGGTCAGAAGAGGGTCTCGGATTCCCCTGGAACTGGAGTTCTCCTGGAATTGGAGTTACAGATGGTTCTTAGCTGCCATGTGGGTGCTGGGGATTGAACCCGGGTCCGCAAAAAAAATGTCCATCCTTAAAGGGCCTTTACAAATTAATAGGGCTTGCCTAGAAAAGATAGCGCCTGAAGGAAGTAAGGTAGGCGCAGTCAAAATTGTTTTTAAAAATCCTCTAATTGGCCCTAGCTATTCCCTCATTCGAGGACAGCTAGTGAACAGCCCATGCTGGCCATTAAAACTGCTTGGAATGCAGCAGGCATACTGCCTTGGCCCTTAAGGTCATTGGCTGTCCATTTTGCGCCCTGGGCTTCTCTTTGTGATGTTTGCATTTATTACTGCTGTGCTCCCTACAATAAACTGAGATGGCTTGACCAGGATCCCTGTTGTGTCTGTTTGTCTCCCCTGGGGAGGGAGGCTGTGTGCCGAATAGCGTGCTCACCTTTCCCCAATCCTCATAGTGAGAAAGTCTCAAGAATCAGCCAGCGAGGGACTGGGATGCAGAGGGTTCCCCACATTTGGCGCTAAATGCGGGGCACAAAGAAGTATTCTATTGGGACAAAAAGGTTTATGAGGTGAGTGAGACCCGAAAAGATGGGTGACACAAAAAATAAGGCAAAGGACCAAGCACTTATCGCACTGAGAAATATACTTAAAAGCAGAGGCTTAGAATTCTCAGATTCCAAAGCACTGAAGGTGTGGGAGGCTGTTTTATATCTGCTCCTTGGGTCAAGAATGCTAATTTGTTTCACTATGATACCTGGATCCCCAGGGTCCCCGTGGCAACCCAGATGAGACCTTAGTCAAGAAGGGGAAGTGAGGGGTTGGGTGGGGGGCAGCTGGCAGCTTGCTCAGCCTGCACAGCTAGCCTGCTTGTGTGATTTCTCTTAAAGAGACAGGTGTACCTTAATCCTAAGATACAGAAAGACTATATTAGACCAGTCAGGACTAACACTCTTTTACAGGCATTTCCTGTTAATGTAACCCCAATTCGGAACTGCAAAATTATAACCAGATCATTTTTCAGGAAAGGAAAATGTAGCATTCGTTGCCTGCATCTAGCACAGGCAAGGTTCAAGTGGAGAATTGCATTTGCCAGAATTATTTGGGTCTGTAACCAAATGAAAAATTTCAGCATGATTCCAGACCTTCTTTTGATTCAGGTTTTTCCAAAAATCATATTCAGAAAAAATGTACCTTTGAAATTTATTGTGTTCTTTCTCATGATACTTGCTCAGAATTAAGGTAACCGTACTGCTCCTTGCACATCAATTTTTCTCTTAAGATAATATTTAATGATGGCCAGTTAAAATCTATAGCATGCTTCTCTGATACATGGGTACCCAAAAACATCTTTAAACAAGTTGTGCACAACTGACCAGTTAATAAGTCCTAGGCATTTCAAAATCAATCAATTAAGGATCTTATGCAACTATTTGCCATTTTTAGGTTTTGGTTAAAAACTATTTTATATGGTTTTCTATTTACATTGTGTAAAACCCATTTCACAAAATTTATACCTTAAAATTGTACATCTAAAATTGTAATATTCAAAGGTTAAAATTATATATGTATATACATAATATGTATATATATATATATATATATATATATATATCAAAATGAGCCTACCTCTTGACCCAGCCATACCACTTCTGGGAATATATCCACCAGACTCTTCATACTACAGAGATACATATACAGCCATGTACATTGCAGCTTTCTTCACAACAGCAAAGAGCTGGAACCAAACAAAATGCCCCTCAACTGACTAGTAGATATGGAAAATATGGTATATCTATACAATGGAGTTCTATGCAGCAGTAAAAAAAGACAACATCATGAACTTTGCAGGTAAATGGATGGAACTGGAAGTAATTATTTTAAGTGAAGTAACACAGTCCCAGAAAAACAACGAATGGTATCCCTCATCTGTGGATGCTAGCACCAATAACCCAGTTGTAAATATTCCGTGTGGGGAGTGATGCATATTGGAAACAACAACAACAACAACAACAACAACAACAGAAAAGGCTGCAACAAGAACTGACTGAAATGGTGAATCTGGTGGGGTGGGAGGGTTGGGAGGGGGACAAAGATCTACATTAGGTTGAGGTATAGTTAATTGATGTGAGTTTAGCAGGTATCCAAATTTGCCCAAACTTTGTCTACATATTATGTGCTATTCTAGGTCTTAGTAAAATTAAAAACGTCTATATTAAATAACATTGGTTAAAAGGTTTCAATAGAAAAGATAATACATTTAAGATAATTGGAAATATAAATTGTAGTCCACCTCTGCTTCACTTATAATTTGTATAACAACAACTTTGGGGTTAATGGATGCAAATATTCTCTACAATGTTGGTGTTGTACAGTATCAACTTGTAACATTTTCTTCTACCTGTAGGATAATTTAACTAACGGAATTAAGTTAGCTTCCCAAATTAACAACATACAGGTAATGATAAACAGCTTGAGTAAATTTGATGCAGAAAAGTTGTCCCAGCTAAACATTAAAAGGAAGAAAAGCCTCAGACTGCTTCAGGTATCAAACATCTCTGTAGATCCTAACTGTAACAACTATTTATAATGTGTCCTAATGAACTTTACCTTTCAGGTTCTGCAAAGTTTTAATATAAGAGACTTCCTTACCTCCTTTTCATAGAACTAAGAAAAACATGATGGTAACGAAGTCATTCCCTAACTGTAAATTAGAGCTGACTGTTATAGAGGTAATCTCTTATAAAAGCGATATAGTTGCCTTCTTTAGTTGACTGATAATCATAGGAACTGTGAAAGGATAATTCTCTATTCAGAGCCAAATATAATACTAAATATATACTATATATAATTTATAATACCAAATAAAATATTAAAGTCTATATAAGCTGGGTAATTGAGCAAAATATATTAATACAGGGGAGCTCTGTTATAAGCAATGGATTATTCTTCCAAGGAGATGTTGGCAAGGGGATCCAAGCCTCCACAAAAGATAAAGGCTTTTTGCCAGAAAACCAGGATACCTGCAAGAAGAGATGCAGTAAGGCCCTGCCATCGAAGACCTGGTGTAAGCATGGGAAAGATATATCGAGACCACACTTGCAAGTGTACAGTTCGCCTCTAGAATGCCAGAGAATGTTACCAAAGGCCACTAAATAAACAAAGCAAATACTGTTCTCCTTGAGTCAAGCAAGACTCCTCCATCAGCATCAGCTACACCTCACCTGCCTGGAAATACTGTTCAGCAGTGGCGGCCAAATGTCTGTATATCCCAAATCCAACTGGCTATTAGCTCTCTCTTTGGAGGAATAATTCAGGGCTGATGCCACAAGCTTAAGTCCTCTTGTGGTTAGGAGATGTTATAAGCCACAGTAAGACCTTGTCAGCTTTTACAGAAAATTAACAGGTATAGTTAATTGATGTGAGTTTAGCAGGTATCCAAATTTGCCCAAACTTTTTCTACATATTATATGGTATTCTAGGTCTTAGTAAAATTAAAAACGTCTATATTAAACAACATTGGTTAAAAGGTTTTAATAGAAAAGATAATACATTTAAGATAATTGGAAATATAAATTGTAGTCCACCTCTGCTTCACTTATAATTTGTATAACAACAACTTTGGGGTTAATGGATACACATTCTCTACAATCTTTGTGTTGTACAGTATCAACTTGTAACATTTTCTTCTACCTGTAGGATAATTTCTCTAATCCATGTATTAGCATACCATCCAAACATCTATATCTATACCAAAGTAACCTACCATAATATTTAGTACTGTTTAAATGCCTGTATATCTAACTGCTTGTGCTTCATCAGTAGGAGTAAAAGGTTATTTTGGGATAAACAGCCAACCCATGAATGGAAACAACCTGAACCGATCAGAGTCCAAAAACGACATCTCCAATGAAAGTAGACTGTTCGGCTTCTCACTCACTTGTGTCCCTTTTATAAAGCCTAGGGAATAATCTGCAGAAAAGGGAGCATGGTAGAATGTAAGGGCTGTGATTGGGGTGAACTAGGAAACTACAGAAACATAGACTGGACGCTTATCTGATCAACATGATAATTCATATAAGCTCCCCCAGCTGGACAATGGGGGACTTGGGCTGTATAAGTTTGGGCATAGCTACTTGCAAATTGGTTTTACATAAAGGATGCCTGTATTCATTACTTATGTCCTATTATTAAAAAATAAAAAATAAAAAATAAAAATTATATATGTATAAACCTTACTTCCACAGGATCCAGTCTTAATCAGGTAACTTAAAAATCACAATGTATGTTTAGTCAAGATTTCTCTAACTTATTTTTACTTGTGTTCAAAATTTATTCACACATTGGATAATGGTAAACTAAATTACTTATGTTGTTTAAAATTGCTCACACTTAAATTTATGTAAACTACAAATTACTTTTAATTCTAATCCATACTAAATTTTCAGGTAACAGCCTTGATATTAATATGTATCCAATGTCCTTTTATATTGTTATCTGTAACATCCTCTTTATTCTACAGGATAATTTAGTTTTAAAAGACAGTATTTCATCTCTTCATCAACAATGGACCTCAGGCCATCGGTTTGTGTATGGGTATGTATGTGGTACCTGAAATAAGGTAAAATTAATGTAATGCCCTCCAAAGGACAGCTTCACATCTTTCTTACATTAAAAGGACATAAAACCTCTTGACAGGATATTCTATTTCTATACTGGCTGGGATTTCTTCCAATAACCAATTACATCAGTAAAAAATATTACAGCTCTCTTTTATCAAGCTAAAAATCAGGCCCAATAAATCTACCAAACCTAATAAGGGCCATGGGTTATCCCAATATATTATTTTTTTCTTTTCAAACTTAAAATTAAGGGGCAAATCTATGTTATTCTTTAAAAACCCTTAACAAGCCCTCTACAGCCGCAGCTCACTGTCTCCTCATCCTTGACACTAACTGATTTGCAAAGGCTACTAGGGGAAATTAATTGGCTAAGGGCCTGGATACCTGTCTCTACTGAGACCCTAGCACCTTTCCAGCTGCTGGTAGGCAAATAGCCCTCGGGGATGATTCATCTTGCCCCTCAGCATCTTGACATCCTACATGACGTCCAGCTAGCCCTAAATCAAGCCCAACTCACCCGGTATGCACCTAGTAAGATCTTGAGTTATGGATCCTACCTGGCGAGGCCTTAATGACATCGGCTCTCCTACAGAACAGAAAACCCCTCCAATGTGGTCATGCCTCCCTGAGGAGAGTGCTATGGGTTTACACGACCATGGATCAATTAGGTGATTTAATCAAAAAGGGGCATGAGGCTAGCCTGAGACGTTATGGCATAGATCCTCATAAAATTATTATTCTCTACTGGCTTAGGGACTTTGAATGCAGGAATAACAACCGGGTGGCCCTGGCCTTAGAAGGATTCTTGGGAGACTTGGATTGCCATTATGGCCCTCATAGATGGGTAACATCCTTCCACACCCTTAGTTGGGATGGCCACTGGCTCTTTGCTCCAGAGCTTTTGATGGGAGCTTATAATGTATTCACTGGTGGGGGCAGCTTGGGGCTGCAGTGGTGGTGTACCCTGAGAACAATAAAGAACCTCAAAGGTATGTACATGGCTGTGAAGGCTCAGCCCAGTTTAAGGAACTCATGGCTGTTGCCCCGGCCCTGAGCAAGGTAAGTAAACCCATAAATCTGTTCTCAGATGGTTTATATGTGGTCAACCTTCTTCCCAGCCTGCTATGCTCCTAAGATTTAAAAAAGATTGTGCATACTTGCAAGTCCTGTCAACCTTTCCTGCAGGTACTGCCTTTACAACATCAGGGGGTAAATCCCAGGAGACTCAAGCCGAATTCCTTATGGCAAACAGATGGGACTCATTATGTGCCTTTTGGAAAGCTTAAATACGTTTTCATGTCCATTGACACATTCCCACATGCCTGTTGGGCCACAGCTCATACAGGAGAAAAGTCAAAACATGCCCAGTCCCATTTTCTCCAGTGCTTTGCTACCCTGGGAATACCCCAATTAAAACTGATACTAGACCATGCTTTGTGAGTAAAAGTCTCCAGGACTTCTTTTCTCTCTGGGGAATCCAACATAACACAGGAATCCCTTACAACCCTCAAGGCCAGGCCATTGTAAAATGCAATCACAAAACTATAAAGGCTCTATTACAAAAACGAAAAGGGGGAATAAGCCCCCATTAGCAATTAGGCATGGCCTTGTTCATCATAAATATTCTTAATTTTCAAAAAAACCCAACTGTAATCCTGATTCACAAAACATTGGGGATGCCAGGAACTAAGGCCAGAGGTGTGAGTAAAATGGAAAGATTCCCTTACAGGGCAGTGGAGAGGCCCAGATCCATTATTAACTCTGGGTCAAGGATTTGGCTGTGTCTACCCTATAGGAGATCCAAACCCTATATGGGTGCCTGCTAGAGATCTCAAATTCTGTTGTCACAGGGAAGATGACCCTGACCAATCAAAGCCACCCGCCATGAAGATGAATAAGGAGAGAAAAAAGGAATGGTGGCTGTGAAATAGACTCAGCAGGCTTCTAATACCAGAAAATGAGTAAAGAATAAGAGAAAAAGAAACAGACAAGGACATAACAATGCCATGGGCACAAACGCCCTTGAGATGGTATTCTTATTTGTGTCTCTTCAGGATAATACCGAGACTGGGTTGGACAGCACTGCTAGTTGTCACCTCAGGGGGTATCATTTCTATTCTCCTCATGATAATAATTATAATCCTCCAGGACCTAGTGGAGAGACTTAGTCACATCAACGCTACCTCCTAGGGCTGAGTCCCTGGAGCCTTGAGCCATCTTGGAAATAAAAATTATCCTGTGGGGCTATGGCAGAAGGCCCTGGACACTCCTTCTCCTTTTCCTACTGGGGGGGGGGGCTCCTCTAAATGTAGGAGCCTTTCCTGGCACCTCTGCCCACCAACCCTTCCAGTTAATTTGGATCCTGACTGATGGAAAGACTGGTAAAACTCTTAATACCACTCAATAGGTGGCCTCGTTAGACCCCTGGTGGCCTGAACTACATTTTTGTTTCAGAGACATAAACCCTGATTATAAATCCACCAGCCCTGCTAGTGTTATGGGTTCTATGCATGTCCTGGATACCAGAAAGGAAACCAATGTGGAGGGATACTATATTCATACTGCAAAAAATGGGATTGTGTGACTTCTAGTGATGGGGACTGGTGGTGGAAGGTGACTAAGCCTGATCTGATAAAATTTGCTTTTGCAATAATGGAAACCCATATGCCATGCTTCCCCTGTATGCTGGCAGGCCCTGTACTAAGGATTGGCTCGACTTTGTCTGGGTCAGGTTTACTGATCAAGGAAAGGAGGTTAATCATATTGAATGGCAAAAACGAAAGGCATGGGGTCTGGTGTTTTACAAGTATGAAGGTAACTCTGGCTCCATCATAACCCTAAGACTACTGGTAAAGTTGCCTAATGCTACATCACAGGTGGTAGGCCCTAATCGGGTATTGAGGCCCCCAACTCAGAAAGTGCAACTGGGCCACAGATTGAGGCCTCCATCTCAAAAACTGCAAAAGGGTGGTCCCACCAGAAAGACCCCTCATTCTGGAACTGGTGGCCCCACCTCTGGGCCGATGACTTCACCTGCCTTGCTAAGGAACGCTAGTAGAGGGGAGCCACTTTGGAGACTGGTGGGAGCTGCCGATCTGGCCCTTAACTTTACTAATCCCAATGTCACTAATTCATGTTGGCTGTGTTATGATGTTAAGCCCCTCCCCCTTTTATGAAGGGGTTGGCACCAATAGTACCTTCAATGTGACTGAGCAACGAAATCTCTCTCAATGCTGCTGGGGAGACAAGGTTACAGGCCTCACCTTACAAGAAGTGACAAAATGGGGAACCTGTGTGGGGACAGTCCCAAAGATCCCACAAAAATTGTATCATAGCCTAAATACCTCCTCTTGGGCTGCTGGGCAAAAGGTTGATACCAAATGAGGGAGAATGGTGGGTTTGTTCAGGGACAGGACTCACTCCCTGGTTATCTACTAGTGTTTTTAACAGTGTTAGGTAATACTGTGTCTTGGTCTCTATTGTTCCTCGAATCCTCTACCACTCTGAGGAAGACATGTATAGTTATTGGACCAGAGGGCTACAAAATAGGGAAAAAAGAGAGGCCTTTACTGCCCTCACCATAGCCACCCTGTTTGGCTTAGGGGTGGTTGCAGCAGGAACAGGAATAACATCCCTAGCCACCCAGCACTCTGGCATGAGGTCCCTGAGAGCTGCCATAGACGAAGACCTTGAGAGAATAGAAACCTCCATCAGTTTTTTGGAAAATCCCTTACCTCCCTCTCCAAAGTAGTCTTCCAAAACCGGAGGGGATTAGACTTCCTTTTCCTCCAATAAGGGAGGCTATGTGCTGCATTGTGGGAAGAGTGCTGTTTCTATGCTGACCACTCTGGGGTCATCAAGGTCTCTATGGCCAAGGTGAGAGAAGGCTTGGCTAAACACAAATGTGCGAGAGAGGACAATTGGGGATGGATTGAGACCTGGTTTGCCCAATCCCCTTGGCTTAGTACACTGATCTCCACTCTCCAGGGCCCCCTAGTCATGTTGTTAATTATTCTCACCTTTGGGCCATGCATCTTAAACAAGATAGTACCCTTCATAAGAAAGCAAATAGACACAGTACAACTAATGGTTTTAAGGCAACAATAGGAGCGAGCACCAAACAAAAACTCACGTGTGTAAATGTCCCTCAGACCCTGATGGTAACTATCCGACATACTAGGAACCTGTGAAGTGCTGACACCCCAATGGTAGTAGCCACCTCATGTGATGTGCTCCTAATGGGGTTTGCTGCATGGGGCCCTTGTAGCCCACCTCTTACAAAAACAAAAAGGGGAAACTAAAAAAAATTAATAGGGCTTGCCTAGAAAAGATGTCACCTGAAGGAAGTAAGGTAGGCACAGTCAAAATTCTTTTAAAAATCTTCTAATTGGCCCTAGCTATTCCCTCACTCGTGGACAGCTACTGAACAGCCCATCCTGGCCATTAAAACTGCTTGGAATGTAGCCTGCATACTTCCTTGGCCCTTAAGGTCATTGGATGTCCGTTTTGAGCCCTGGGCATTTCTTTGTGATGCTTGCCTATATAACTGCTGTGCTTCCGACAATAAACTGAGATCGGCTTGATGAGACTCCCTGTTGCAACTGTTTGTCTCCAGGGAAGGGAGGCTGTGAGGCGAATAGCATGCTCACCTTTCCCTGATCCTCATCTGGAGAAATTCTCAAGAACCGGCCTGTGGGACAGAGCTGGGACACATCCTACCAAAAATAATATACAGATTTTGAAGCAATCCCAATCAAATGCCCCATGAGCTTCTTCTCGGACTTTGAAAAAAAATCCTTAAATTCATATGGTAAAACAAAAATCCCTGGATAACAAAAACAACCCTGAGCAAAAAGATCAACATGAGGTAGGGTTAACCATACCAGACTTCATAGCATATTACAGGGCTATGGTAATAAAAACAGCCTGGTACTGACACAAAAACACACCCATAGATCAATGGAACAAAATAGAAGATCCAAACCCGAACACATGCAATTTCAGCAGCCTCATATTTGACAAGGGGACCAAGAATACTCAAAGGAGTAAAGATAGCACCTTGAGCAAATGGTGCTGGCAAAACTGGATCAGCACTTGCAGAACGATGAAGTTGAACCCCTACCTTTCACCATGTCCAAAAATCAACTCCAAATGGATCACAGACTTCACCTTGAAACCAGAAACATTGAAAATGATAGAAGAAAATGTGGGCAGCAACCTAAAAAATATGGGCATAAGGCTTTCTAAATCAGACAGCAGCTCCATTGGAAACAATATCAACAATAGACAAGTGGGACCCCATTAAACTCAGAAACTTCTGTACAGAAAAAAAAAGAAGTTCAGTGAAAATCCACAGAGTGGGAGGAATCCTTCGCCAGCTATATATCTGAAAGAGAATTAGCATCCAGAATACATAAATTACTCAAAGAACAAAGTAGCAATAAAACAAACGACTCTATTAAAAGATGGGGCAAAGAGCTGAATAGAGAATTCACAAATGAAGAAGTGAAGATGGCTGAGAAATATCTCAGAAAGTGTTCAATGTCACTAATAATTAAGGAGACGCAAATTTAAACCACCTTAAGATTTCACCTTACCCTGGTAAGACTGGCTAAAATTAGGTAAACAAATGACACCAAATGCTGGAGAGTTTGGCGGAAAGGGGAAGCACTCATTCACTGCTAGTGGGAATGCAAACTCATAAAACTCCTAAGGAAAGCAGTGTAGAGAACTCTTAAAAGACTGAAAATGAGCCTACAACCTGTCCCAGTCATTCACTCCTGGGTATATATCCACTAGACTCATTCTATTGCAGAGACTGCACATCTATATTTATTGCAGCTCTCTTCACAATAGCAAAGAGCTGGAAGCAACTCAAATTTCCCACAACTAATCAAGAATGTGTGGTACATCTACACAATGAAATTCCATGCATCAGTAAAGAAAGAACACATCATGAAATTTGCAGGTATATGGATGTAACTAAAACACATTGTGCTAAGTGAAGTAACACAGTCCCAGAAAACAAATGACAAGTGGTATCCCACATTTGTGGATGCTGGCACCAAATCCCTTACTGCAGAACAAGCTAAGTAAAGTCAATGGTATATTTCTATTTATCTGAAAGCAGCTGTGAGGTTAAAAGGTAAATCCCTGTTAGGAGCATAGTTAGCATTTGGAAATTGTATGAATTAGAAGTAGTTAATTTTAAACTAACAGTAGATAATGTGTGAAATGTCATAACTTGAAAGAAATTAGCAAATGTTAAACTTAGGTCATCAGCAGTCCTGCTCCAGCTTTGGGCTGCTTGAGAAATAAGCACTCAACACTAAGCCAATCATAGAGGAGCTCAACACTGTAGAGTGTACGCACCTACACAGCAGCATGCTTACCACTTCGCCTGCTGTGATGGTTAATCCTGGGTGTCAACTTGACTGGATTATGGACAAATAATTATGAACAAATAAGAGATAGAGGATCTTCGGATGGGACTAATTCAAGCTGGATGGCCCACCCCAAATGTGGGCGTTACCTTCTGCTGGCAGGCAGTATAAAAGGCCATGGCAGAGGGAGCTGGTCCCTTTTCTCCTGCAGCTTGCCTCTCTTTCACTGGTGAGTTTGTCTTGCTGCTGTAATCAACCCTTCAGATCCCAGCATGTACTGAGACTAGCAGATCTCCTGGAATCCATCAGGACTTTGGCACCAGATTGGGACTACTGAGATATCCAGCCTTGCGGACTGAGCAGTTCCCTGGATTCTCAGCCTCTCCAGTGCAGCACGGCTATTGTTGAACTCCTTGGGCTCTGTCATGTGAGCAAGTCAAAAAATTTATATATAGTTATATATTTGTCCTATTGATTCTGTTTCTTCAGATTACCCTGACTAATACACATTATGGTACCAGAAGTGGTTCTAGAGAAACAGAACTGAAAGGATGAATTTCTTCAGTGTGCTTGGTAGTTTCTGGAGCCAGCTCTCCAACCCAATATAGCCTAGAGTTACTGAAGGCTCTCCTGATGGCATGAAGAAGAAAAATAATCCTTGGTTCAGAATCTTTGATGTAATTATGATGATAGATCCATTTGACTCACCTAACTCACCTCTTCTGAGGAGCAAGGAATTTAGCAACTCTCTATATAAAATGTTTGAGTAATTGCACAAAAATAAGGAAAATAATGATGTTGCCTGGTTGCTCATAGCATCTCTGGAAAAAGTGATAGAGGAAAATAAGGAGCTCAGTAATAAAATTAACCAGCTCCAGATTCGCAACAACAGTTTAAAAGTTTCCAAGTGTGCTCTGGAAGAGAATCTTCTCTCCAGCAGCCAAAGAGCTAAAGTGGCAGAAAATCAAGCTGGAGCCCTTATTATACATTTGGCTGATTTACAATGCAAATTTAATAGCCAGCCATGAAGAGCATCTTCAGTCAAAGTGAAAGCACTGGTGGGTAAAGGGTGGAACCCTGAAACTTGGGATGAAGATGTGTGGGAGAACCACGATGATGAGGATTTTGAACCCTCAGATTCTGAGAGATTTTCTTTATCTGAGGAATTAATCTCCCCACCCTCAGCAAAGAATCAACACCCTGCAGATCCCTCCTCCCCACCCTAGCCTGAGGAAATTAATCTCCCCCTCCCAGTGGGAACTAATGACCCTCAGGGCCCAGCAATTGTTGCCTCTAGACCTATAACCAGATTGAAGGCTAGGCAAGCACCTAAAAGTGAGACCTAGAGTGTGGTTCATGAGGAGGTTTGCTACACTACTAAAGAAATTAATGAGTTTGCTGATTCATTCTGGCAGAAGCCTAACAAATATGTGTGGGAATGGAATGGATTTTAAGGGTGTGGCATAATGATGGAAGGAATATAAAGTTGGATCAGACTGAGTTTTTCGAAATAAGCCCACTGAGTAGAGATTCTAGGTTTAACATGGAAGCTCGAGTGGTTAAAATAACAACAACAGAAAGATTGCATCAGAAAACTGACTGAAATGATGACTCGGGAAGGGTGGGAGAGGTGAGAGAGGGACACTGGTGTATATTTGATTGGTGCATATTTAATTGACGTGAGTTCAACAAGTATCCAGTTTTGCCCAGGCTCTGTCTACAGGATACATGGTGTTTTAAGACTTAGTAAAAGTAAATATGTGCGTATTAAACAACATTGGTTTAAAGGCTGATAAAAATGGTAACGAATCTGAGTTAATTGGTGATATAAATTGCTGTTGTCCACATTAGCTTTAATTAAAATCTGTATAACAATTACTTTGGGATTGGTATAAACAAATGTTCTCTATAGTTTTGCTGTCATATAGTATCACCTGGTAGCAATCTCTTTCACCTAGAGGGTGGTTTAATTTAAAAATAAAGTTTGTTTCCCAAGTTAATCACATACTGTAACCCAAAACAGCATGGGTGAACTTGATGAAATCTGTGCCTTGATTCCACCCTATAGGTATATATAATACAACTGCTTTTTTTTTTTTTGAGACTCATAGGTCAAAAATAAAAACCTAAAATAAAAAAAAGGGGGATATACATCGATACGAAAACTTTTTGTCCAAAAACCTTGCAATCCAAATCTTAAAACTAGCTATGGGAAAGGATTTGTATGTTCCAAAAGGCCAGAGTATCACCAACGTAATGACTGAGAAAGAAAATGCAGCTTTGCAGTGAGTAGGATGTACCAGAAAGTGCCAGCAGAAGGATTGGCTCCTCTGGGCATTGAAGGGAAGAAACGCGTCAGATTGCTGCAGACATCAGGTCCCTCTCTGAATCCTACTAGTAACAATGATTTCTAATGAATCCTAATGACACTTATCTTCTAGGTGCTGCAAAGGTTTTAATACAAGAGACTTTGTTAACTCCCCTCCATAGAATAAGGAGAAATATGATGATGATGATGAGGTCATTCTCCAGCTGTAGATTAGAGCCAGCTGTTATAGAGGTATTCTCTTGTAAAATCGGTAAAACTGCCTTCTTTAATTGACTAATGGACATAGAAACTGTGAAAAGGATTATTCTCTATTCAGAACCAAATATAATACTAAAGTCTACTTAAGCTATGTACTTAAGTAAAATATATTAATACAGGAGCTCTGACATCAACAATGGATTATTCTACCAAGGAGATGTTGGCCAGAGGATCCAAGCCCCCACAAAAGGTAAAGGCTCCTTGCCTCCAAACTGGGATATCTGCAGGAAGAGAGGCGATAAGGCCCTGCTGTTGAAGACCTGATATAAACATGGGAAAGATGTATGGAGACCGCACTTGCAAGCATTTGGATGGTCTCTGGAATGCCAGAGAGTGTTACCAAAGGCCACTAAACCAATAAAGCAAATATAGGTCTCCTTGAGTCAAGCAAGACTCCTCCATCAGCACCAGCTACACCTCATCTGCCTGGAAATACTGTGCAGCAGTGGCACCCATATGTCTGTATATCCCAAATTTAATTGGCTATTAGCTCTCTCCTTGGAGGAGTAACCCACGGCTGATGCCACAAGCTTACATCCTCTAATGGTTAGGAGATGTTATAAACCACACAAAGACCCTGTCATACTTAACAGAAGAAAACGTAATTCATGGATTAACATACCATCCAAACATCTGTGTCTACACCAAACTAACCTACCATAACAATTAGTAATGTTTAAATACCTATATATCTAATTGCGAGTGCTTCATTAGTAGGATCGAAAGGCTATATATTATACTGTTTAAATACCTATATATCTAATTGCATGTGCTTCATTAGTAGGATTGATAGATTATGCCTGGACAAGCTGGCAGCCCATGAAAGAAAAGTCAGAATTGACTAGAGAACAAGACAACAGCTCCAGAGAAACTAGACTGTTTTGCTTCTCATCCACCTGTGCCCCTTTTCTAAGCCTAGGGAACAATCTTTGGAAGAGGGGGCGTGGTAGAATGTAAGGGCTGAGATTGGGGTGAATGGTGAAATTACAAAAATATAGACTGGACACTCATTTGATCAACTTGATTGAATATACAAGCCCCCCCTGCTGGATGGTGAGACCCATGAGCTGTGTGGGTTTGGGCACGACTGCTTGCAAATTGGTTTTACATGAAGGATGCTTGTACTCACAAATTATCACTTATTGTTAAAAAAATGAAAACAAAACAAAACAAAACAAAAACAGAAAGAAGCAGAAAAGTTACGGCAGAATGCATGTTCTGGAATGGGTAGGGGGGGTGGGGGGAAGGGAAGGGGATATATGCCTGAACTGAATTGGAAAATGATGTATGAAATACACAAAGCTTCAATAAAAAAAAATTTAAAAAATGTGTTAAAAGTTTATTTGATTGTTTGGCTGGCATATTTATTAAAATATGGCCTACTATTAACTCTAACAGCGAGTTAGAGATGCATGATATTCCTTCACTTAGTATTGATGAAGGGATTGTGAAGGTCAGGCAGATGGGCATGCTCGAGTGGATTTGAAGTGTAAAACCACATTCTCCACAATGTGAGGACCCAGAGGATATGCTTTTCACTGAGTTTATAAGATGGAATTTACTGAGAGAGACACCAGAACATTTGAAATCTTTGTTTTTGCTCTATTTCTTATGCCAGATCTTACAGTTAGAGAAGTTGGTGCTCACTTGCATAAATTAAATGGACACATAATAGGTTTAACAGGACCAGTGACTGATGTGGAGGAGAAAGACATAGTTTCTACTGTGAACCTGAAAGAGTCCTTAGAGAGAGCTGCCTCTTTTTATCAAATGCTTTGATGACACCATTCATGACTTCAAGGTTCCTAAGAATAGCCTCCAGCAGTCACGAGAGTTGGCTGGAAGCAATTGAAGAACACTCTGCTTATAGCACTCACTACTGTTCCGAGAACTCACCCTGTGGTTATTTCCCCAGTCACAGAATGTATAATTGGGATAGATATAATTAGAAATGAGCAGAATCCCCACATTGGTTCCTTGACCTGTGGAGTGAGGGATATTATGGTTGGAAAGGCCAAATGGAAACCATTGGTGTTGCCTCTACCAGGGAAAATAGTGAACCCAAAACAGTATTGTATCCCTGCATGGATTGCAGAAATTAGTGCCACCATCAAGGATTTGAAAGATGCAGGGGTGCTAATTCCTGCCACATCTCCATTTAACTCTCCAATTTGGCCTGTGCAAAAGACAGATGGATCATGGAGAATGTCATGGTTAATCCTGGGTGTCAACTTGACTGGACTAAGGAACAAATAAGAGAAAAGGGTCTTCTGATTGGACCACCTCAACCCGGATGGCCCACCCCAAATGTGGGTGTTACCTTCTGCCGGCAGGCAGTATTTAAGGCCACGGCAGCGGGAGCTGGTCCTTTTTCCTTCTTCCTGCGGCTTGCCTCTCTCTCATCTGGTGAGTTTGCCTTGCTGCTGTGATCAACCTTTCGGATCCCAGCGTGTACTGAGACTGGCAGATCTCCTGGAATCCATTCGGGCCTTCAGCACTAGACTGGGACTCCTGAGACATCCAGCCTTGCGGACTGAGCAGTTCCCTGGATTCCCGGCCTCTCCAGTTCGGCGCTACTGTTGAGCTCCGTCACGTGAGCAAATCAATAAATTGTATATAGTTATATATATTCATCCTGTTGCTTCTGTTTCTTTAGAGAACCCTGACTAATACAGATTTTGGTACCAGAAGTGGTTCTAGAGAAACAGAATTGAAAGGATGAATTTCTTTAGTGGGCTTGGTAGCCTCTGGAGCCAGCTCTCCAACCCAATGAAGCCTAGAGTTACTGAAGGCTCTCCTGGTGGCATGAAGAGGAATGATAATCCTTGGTGCAGACTATTTGATCTAATTATGAAGATAGATCCATTTGACTCACCTAACTCACCTCTTGTGAGAAGCAAGGAATTTAGTGACTCTATATATAAAACGTTCGAGAAATTGCAGAAAAATCAGGAAAATAATGATGTTGCCTTGTTGCTCCTAGCATGTCTGGATAAACTGTTAGACGAAAATATGGAGCTCGGTGATAAAAATGACCAGCTCCGGATTCGAAACAACAGTTTAAAGGTTTCCAAGTGTGCTCTGGAAGAGAATCTTCTCTCCAGCAGCCAAAGAGCTAAAGCAGCAGAAAATCAAGCTGGAGCCCTTATTATACGGTTGGCTGATTTACAACGCAAATTTAATTCCCAGCCACGAAAAGTGTCAGCAGTTAAAGTGAGAGCACTGGTGGGGAAAGGGTGGAACCCTGAAACTTGGGATGGAGATGTGTGGGAGAACTATGATGATGAGGATTTTGAACCCTCGGATTCTGAGGGATTTTCTTTATCTGAGGAATTAACCTCCCCACCCTCAGCAGAGAATCCACACCCTGCAGATCCCTCCTCCCCACCCTTGCCTGAGGAAATTAATCCCCCCCTCCCAGTGGGAGCTGATGTCCCTCAGGGCCCAACAATTGTTGCCTCTAGACCTATAACCAGATTGAAGTCTAAGCAAGCCCCTCAAGGTGAGATAGAAAGTGTGGTCCACGAGGAGGTGCGATATACTACTAAAGAAATTAATGAGTTTGCTGATTCATTCCGGCAGAAGCCTAAGGAATATGTGTGGGAATGGATTTTAAGGGTGTGGGATAATGGTGGAAGGAATATAAAATTGGATCATACTGAGTTTATCGATATGAGCCCACTGAGTAGAGATTCTAGGTTTAACATGGAAGCTCGAGCAGTTAAAAAAGGTGTTAAAAGTTTATTTGAATGGTTGGCTGATGTATTTATTAAAACATGGCCTACTAACAGCGAGTTAGAGATGCCTGATATTCCTTGGCTTAGTATTGATGAAGGGATTGTGAGGGTCAGGCAGATGGGCATGCTCGAGTGGATTCGAAGTGTAAAACCACATTCTCCACAATATGAGGACCCAGAGGACATGCCACTCACTGAATTTATAAGATGGAAAGTACTGAGAGAGACACCAGAACATTTGAAGAGCTTTGTTTTTGCTCTATTTCTTATGCCAGATCTTACAGTTAGAGAAGTTGTGGCTCGTTTGCATAAATTAAATGTACACGTAGTAGGTCTAACAGGACCTCAGGGTAGGCGTCAGGTGGCAGCACTGAATCGCAGAAGGCCAGATGAGCGTAGTTACAGTAATTATCATAATGGGTGGCAAAGGCAAAACAATACCTATAATGGCATGACCCGAAATGATCTTTGGAACTGGCTAATTAATCATGGTGTTCCCAGGAACCAAATACATAAGAAGCCTACTAAGTTTTTATTTGATCTGTATAAGCAGAAAAGCTCTAGAACGAATGACAGGAAGTCAACATTTGATTTTAGGAGTAGCGAATCCCGCCCAGTTGACCGGTTTCCAGACTTGAGACAGTTCACAGACCCAGAACCCCTTGAATGAAGGGGTGGCCGGGTTCCAGTGAGGAAGGACCTTGTCACAATACCAAAGAGTTATGCTGTTTGCCTTCCTCCTGTCCTTCCCCAGAGGGACCTGAGGCCTTTTACTAGGGTAACTGTACACTGGGGAAAAGGAAATAATCAGACTTTTCGAGGCCTATTGGATACTGGTTCTGAGTTGACACTGATCCCAGGAGACCCTAAAAAGCATTGTGGCCCTCCGGTTAAAGTAGGGGCCTATGGAGGTCAGGTGATAAATGGAGTTTTGGCTGAAGTCCGACTCACGGTGGGCCCAGTGGGTCCCAGAACGCATCCCGTAGTTATTTCCCCAGTCCCAGAATGTATAATTGGGATAGATATAATTAGAAATTGGCAGAATCCCCACATTGGTTCCCTGATCTGTGGAGTGAGGGCTATTATGGTTGGAAAGGCCAAATGGAAACCATTGGTGTTGCCTCTACCAGGGAAAATAGTGAACCAAAAACAGTATCGTATCCCTGGAGGGATTGCGGAGATTAATGCCACTATCAAGGATTTGAAAGATGCAGGGGTGGTGATTCCTACCACATCTCCATTTAACTCTCCAATTTGGCCTGTGCAAAAGACAGATGGATCATGGAGAATGACAGTTGACTATCGAAAACTCAACCAAGTAGTGACACCAATTGCAGCCGCTGTACCAGATGTGGTGTCCTTACTCGAGCAGATTAATATGTCTCCTGGTACCTGGTATGCAGCTATTGATCTGGCCAATGCTTTTTTCTCAATACCGGTTCATAAGGACCACCAGAAGCAATTTGCTTTCAGCTGGCAAGGCCAACAGTATACCTTTACTGTCTTACCTCAGGGGTATGTTAACTCTCCAGCGTTGTGCCATAACTTAGTTAGAAGGGATCTTGATCGCCTGACTCTTCCACAAAATATCACACTGGTCCACTATATTGATGATGTTATGTTGATTGGACCCAGTGAACAGGAGGTAGCAGCTAGCCTAGACTTGTTGGTAAAGCATATGCGCATGAGAGGATGGGAAATAAATCCAACTAAAATTCAAGGGCCATCTACCTCGGTGAAGTTTCTAGGAGTTCAGTGGTGTGGAGCATGCAGAGACATTCCTTCTAAGGTAAAGAATAAGTTGTTGCACCTGGCCCCTCCCTCCACCAAGAAAGAAGCACAACGTCTGGTGGGTCTTTTTGGATTCTGGAGGCAGCACATTCCTCATCTGGGTGTGTTACTACGACCCATATATCAGGTGACTCGTAAGGCAGCAAACTTTGAGTGGGGCTTGGAACAGGAAAAGGCTCTTCAACAGGTCCAGGCTGCGGTGCAGGCTGCTCTGCCCCTAGGGCCATATGATCCAGCAGACCCAATGGTGCTTGAGGTATCAGTGGCAGATAGAGATGCTGTCTGGAGTCTGTGGCAGGCTCCCATAGGGGAATCACAGCGGAGGCCCTTGGGATTTTGGAGCAAGGCTCTACCTTCATCTGCAAACAACTATTCTCCTTTTGAGAGACAGCTCTTAGCCTGCTATTGGGCCTTAGTGGAAACTGAACGTTTGACAATGGGCCACCAAGTCACCATGCGACCTGAGCTGCCCATCATGAGCTGGGTGTTATCTGACCCACCAGACCATAAAGTAGGACGTGCACAGCAACAGTCCATTGTCAAATGGAAGTGGTACATACGGGACAGGGCCCGGGCAGGCCCTGAGGGCACAAGCAAGCTACATGAAGAAGTTGCCCAAATGCCTATGGTTCCCACTCCTGTTACAATGTCTCCTGGGCTTAAGCATGCACCTATGGCTTCATGGGGTTTGCCCTATGATCAGTTGACTGAGGAAGAGAAGACTAGGGCCTGGTTTACTGATGGTTCTGCACGCTATGCAGGCACCACCCAGAGGTGGACAGCTGCAGCATTACAGCCAATTTCTGAAACAACCCTAAAGGACACTGGTGAAGGAAAGTCTTCACAGTGGGCAGAACTTCGGGCAGTGCACATGGTTGTGCATTTTGCCTGGAAGGAGAAATGGCCAGAGGTTCGATTATATACTGATTCATGGGCTGTAGCCAATGGTTTGGCTGGATGGTCAGGGACTTGGAAGGAGCATGACTGGAAAATTGGTGAGAAAGACATTTGGGGAAGAAGTATGTGGATAGAGCTCTCTGAATGGTCAAAGGATGTGAAGATACTTGTGTCTCATGTAAATGCTCATCAAAAGGTGATCTCAGCAGAGGATGAGTTTAATAATCAAGTAGATCGGATGACTCGTTCTGTGGATTGTCAGCCTCTTTCTCCAGCTATCCCTGTTGTTGCTCAATGGGCCCATGAACAAAGTGGTCATGGTGGCAGAGATGGAGGTTATGCATGGGCTCAACAGCATGGACTCCCACTCACTAAGGCTGATCTGGCTACAGCTGCTGCCGAGTGCCAGATTTGCCAACAGCAGAGACCAACATTGAGCCCCCGATATGGTGCTATTCCCCGGGGTGACCAGCCAGCAACCTGGTGGCAGGTTGACTACATTGGACCACTTCCATCATGGAGGGGACAGCGTTTTGTTCTTACAGGAATAGATACTTATTCTGGTTATGGATTTGCCTTTCCTGCACGTAATGCTTCTGCCAAAACTACCATCCAGGGACTTACGGAATGCCTTATCCACCGTCATGGTATTCCTCACAGCATTGCTTCTGACCAAGGAACTCACTTCACAGCCAAAGAAGTGCGACTGTGGGCCCATGGTCATGGTATCCACTGGTCTTACCATGTTCCCCACCACCCAGAAGCAGCTGGCTTGATAGAACGATGGAATGGCCTCTTGAAGACACAGTTACAGCGCCAATTAGGTAGCAATACCCTGGAGGGCTGGGGCAAGGTTCTCCAGCAAGCAGTATATGCTTTGAATCAGCGTCCACTATATGGTACTGTTTCTCCTATAGCCAGAATTCATGGGTCCAGGAACCAAGGGGTGGAAGTGGGAATGATTCCACTCACTATCACCCCTAGTGACCCAGTAGGAAAATTTTTGCTTCCTGTACCCACGACCTTGCGTTCTGCTGGTCTAGACGTTTTGGCTCCAATGGGGGGAGTGCTTTTGCCAGGAGATACAGCAAACGTTCTATTGAACTGGAAGCTAAGACTTCCCCCTGGCCACTTCGGGCTTCTACTGCCTTTAAGCCAACAGGCTAAGGAAGGAATAACAGTAGTAGGAGGAGTGATTGATCCAGACTACCATGGGGAAATTGGACTTTTTCTCCACAATGGGGGCAAGGAAGATTATGTCTGGAAGGCAGGAGATGCTGTAGGGCGCCTTCTGGTGCTACCATGTCCTATGATTAAGGTCAATGGGAAACTCCAACAACCCAAACCAGACAGGACAATAAATGGCCCAGACCCTTCAGGGATGAAGGTATGGGTCACTCCTCCAGGGAAAGAGCCAAGACCTGCAGAGGTGCTTGCTGATGGCGGAGGAAATACAGAATGGGTAGTAGAAGAAGGTAGTCATAAATATCAGCTGAAGCCACGGGACCAGTTGCAGAAACGTGGATTATAATAGATATTAACCTTCGTCCTATTTGGTTAAGAATGTGCTTGTTTATATATGTATATATATATATGTATATATGTATGTATATTAAGTGGATACTTGTGTTCCCCTTTGAATGTGCAACTGAGATATGTGTTAAGTGTTGTCATATTTAGGTTATTAGATACTGAAGGACTAAGTTCTTCTCAAGGACATTACCACCTACTCTAAGATATAATGCTTTGCTATTGCACATGAGATACTTATAACATGTTAGGTGGAATTATGACCCTGCCATCGTTTGCAATTGACATTTAAGCAGAGGCTATTTATTGGGTGTCAAGTTGACAAGGGGTGGACTTGTCATGGTTAATCCTGGGTGTCAACTTGACTGGACTAAGGAACAAATAAGAGAAAAGGGTCTTCTGATTGGACCACCTCAACCCGGATGGCCCACCCCAAATGTGGGTGTTACCTTCTGCCGGCAGGCAGTATTTAAGGCCACGGCAGCGGGAGCTGGTCCCTTTTCCTTCTTCCTGCGGCTTGCCTCTCTCTCATCTGGTGAGTTTGCCTTGCTGCTGTGATCAACCTTTCGGATCCCAGCGTGTACCGAGACTGGCAGATCTCCTGGAATCCATTCGGGCCTTCAGCACTAGACTGGGACTCCTGAGACATCCAGCCTTGCGGACTGAGCAGTTCCCTGGATTCCCGGCCTCTCCAGTTCGGCGCTACTGTTGAGCTCCGTCACGTGAGCAAATCAATAAATTGTATATAGTTATATATATTCATCCTGTTGCTTCTGTTTCTTTAGAGAACCCTGACTAATACAGAGAATGACAGTTGACTATCGAAAACTCAACCAAGTAGTGACACCAATTGCAGCCTCTTTATCAGATGTGGTGTCCTTACTTGAGCAGATTAATATGTCTCCTGGTACCTGGTATGTAGCTATTGATCTGGCCAATCCCTTCTTCTCAATACCAGTTCATAAGGACCACCAGAAGCATTTTGCTTTCAGCTGGCAAGGCTAACAGTACACCTTTACTCTCTCACCTCAAGGGTATGTTAAATCTCCAGCCTTGTGCCATAACCCAGTTGGAAGGGATCTTGATTGCCTGACTCTTCCACAAAATATCACACTGGTCAACTATATTGATGAAGTTATGCTGATTGGACCCAGGGAACAGGAGGTAGCAGCCAGTCTGGACTTGTTGGTAAAGTATATGTGCATGAGAGGATGGGAAAAATATCCAACTAAAATTCAAGGGCCATCTACCTCAGTGAAGTTTCTAGGAGTTCAGTGGTGTAGAGCATACAGGGACATTCCTTCCTAAAGTAAAGAATAAGTTGTTGCACATGGCCCCTCTCTCCACCAAGAAAAAAGCACAAGGTTTAGTGCCAGATTTGCCAACAGCAGAGACCAACATTTTGCCCCCAATATGGTGCTATTCCCTGGGGTGACCAGCCAGCAACCTGGTGACAGGTTGACTACATTGGACCACTTCCATCGTAGAGGGGACAGCTCTTTGTCCTTATAGGAATAGATACTTATTCTGGTTATGGATTTGCCTTTCCTGCACGTAATGCTTCTGCCAAAACTACCATCCAGGGACTTACAGCATCACAGTATTCTTCACAGCATTGCTTCTGACCAAGGAACTCACTTCACTGCCAAAGAAGTGTGACAGTGGGCCCATGGTCATGGTATCCACTGGTCTTACCATGTTCCCCACCATCCAGAAGCAGCTGGCTTGACAGAACGATGGAATGGCCTCTTGAAGACACAGTTACAGCGCCAATTAGGTAGCAATACCCTGGAAGGCTGGGACAAGGTTCTCCAGCAGGCAGTATGTGCTTTGAATCAGCACCCACTATATGGTACTTTCTCCTATAGCCAGAATTCATGGGTCCAGGAACCAAGGGGTGGAAGTGGGTGTGATTCCACTCACTATCACCCCTAGTGACCCAGTAGAAAAATTTTGCTTCCTATACCCATGACCTTGCCTTCTGCTGGTCTAGAAGTTTTGGTTCCAAAGGGGGGAGTGCTTTTGCTAGGAGATACAGCAAACGTTCCATTGAACTGGAAGCTAAGACTTCCCCCTGGCCACTTTGGGCTTCTACTGCCCTTAAGCCAACAGACTAAGGAAGGAGTAACAGAAGTAGGAGGAGTGATTTATCCAGACTACCAGGGGGATATTGGACTTTTCCTCCACAATGGGGGCAAGGAAGATTATGTCTGGAAGGCAGGAGATGCTGTAGGCCCCCTTCTGGTGCTACCATGTCCTATGATTAAGGTCAGTGGGAAACTCCTACGACCCAAACCAGACAGGACAACAAATGGTTCAAACCTTTCAGGGATGAAGGTATGGGTCACTCTTCCAAGGAAAGAGCCAAAACCTGCAGAGGTGTTTGCTGATAATGGAGGAAATACAGAATGGGTAGAAGAAGAAGGTAGTCATAAATATCAGCTGAGGTCACAGGACCAGTTGCAGAAACGAGGATTATAATAGATATTAACTTTTGTCCTATTTGATTAAGAATTTGCTTGTTCATAGCTTCTGACCTACTTGGCATTGCATGACTCAGGTGCACAGACCTGCATGCAGACAATACATTCACATAAATAAATAAATAAATAAATAAATATAACTGAAAAAGAAAAGAAAAAGAAACATTTATTCTAATATAAAATGTGCTTTTCACTATATATATATATATATATATATATAATATATATATACACATATAGTAAGCAGATTCTTGTGTTGTTCTCTTTGAATGTGCAACTGAGAAATAGTTAAGTGTGTCATATTTAGTATTAGATACTGAAGGACTAATTGTTCCTCAAGGACATTACCACCTACTCTAAGATATAATGCTTTGCTCATTGCACATGTGATCTTATAACATGTTAGGTGGAATTATGACCCCCCATTTTTGCTTTGCATATTTAAGCATAACATAAGTAGAGGCTATTTATTGGGTGTCAAGTTGACAAGGGGTGGACTTGTGATGGTAATCCTGTTAATCTGGTGTCAACTTGACTGGACTAGGATGAACAAATAAGAGAAAAATAATCTTCGGATTGGACTAACTCAAGCCAGATGGCCCACCCCAAATGTGGGCTGTTACCTCTGCTGGCAGCAGTTATTAAAGGCCACGGCAGAGGGAGCTGGTCCCTTTTTTCCTTTGGCTTGTCTCTCTCCTCACTGGTGAGTTTGTCTTGCTCTGTGATCAACCCTTCGGATCCCAGCGTGTACTGAGACATGGCAGATCTCCTGGAATCCACTGGGCCTTCACGCGCAGATTGGGACTACTGAGAAATCCAGCCTGTGGACTGAGCAGTTCTCTGGATTTTCAGCCTCTCCAGTTCGGGTACTGTTGACTCCTTGACTCTGTACATGAGCAAATCAATAAATTGATATAGTATATATATTGCCTGTTCTTCTGTTTCTTTAGGAGAACCCTGACTAATACAAACATATAGAAGATATAGATTTAAATAATTTATATAGATAATAGATCTCTCTCTCTCTCTCTCTAGATATATATATATATATATATTTTATATATTATATATATATAAATAATTTAGATTATATATATATATATATATATATTATAGAATCTGCAGATCTTGTAACCTGTCTGCTTTTCACCTGACTCCTGTTGTCTGTGTGTTGCCTCTGCAGTCTACTCACCACCATTTCTGGAACATCCTGGGATTTTCATAAAAAAGGCAACAGGAGGTTCGCATCTCTTACAAGACCTGTGAGCCATAATCAGAACTATGCACATATGGGGGTCTCTGCAAATGGGTCTCCCCCTTGCCTTGCTCTTCTGGCTAACACCACTCTCCTAGCCTTAGATATCAAGGACTGCTTCTTTTCTATTCCCCTCCACACTGAGGATTGCAAGCAGTTCACTTTCTCAGTCCCTGCCATTAACAACTCAGGTCCAGCAACTCATTATGAGTGTACTGTCCTGCCACGATGCATAGGCAACAGCCCAACACTCTGCCAAGAGGTGGTCATGGCGTCCCTTAAGCCCTATATGGAACAAGTTCTGCAGGTCTTCCATTATATGGACAACATTTTAGTTTGGGACAAATTATCAACTGACCTGGCAACTTTAAAGGACAGGCTTGTACCATCCATAGAAGCGTTTGGATTCAAAATAGCTCATGCTAAGGTTCAAATGTTTCCCTGTGTTTGTTTCATAGGCACTGAAATTTCTCTCATGGCAGTAAGGCCACTCAAACCTGTACTCTCCTTTTTCTCCCAAGCTCATGCTAGCATCCCTCCACTCTTTCCTAGGAAATCTTAACTGGCACCGCCCATGGTTATCTATCCCCATGACAACGCTATCGCCTCTCTTTGATCTTCTGTTAGGCGACAGGAACCCTGCCTCCAAGTGAAAGCTCACAAAAGAAGCTTCACAAGCTCTTGCTAAAGTCAAGGGAGCTGTGGGTGGAGTCCTAGCAAAGGTTTACAGCCTGGAAGCAGACTTTCAAAATAAGCTTGATGATCAACAGCATCCATGATGAACAACCTTAAATGACTCCAGAGACAGAACCGGCGAGCCCTGGACTTACTGACTGCAGAAAATGGGGGGACCTGTGTGTTCCTGGGGCAGGAATGTTGCTTTTATGTTAATCAATCTGGTGTACTTGAAATAAAATGTTAAAGCCCTGAAGGACCTCAGGGAAGAACTCCGCAAAAAGTACTCCCCACAAGTTTCTGTCCCATGGTTTTCCAACCCCGCTGACTACCTGGTAACTTCCCTTGTAAAAATGGTAACTACCCATTTTTACCCTAGGAGTTCTCCTGACTATCGCCACCTGTGTTCTCCAGTTTATCAAAAACTGAATCAATACTCTCACTGAGGTTGCAGCCCAGACTGTTTTAGTCCAATATCAGGCCATCCCAAGGGACCCCCTAGAGTACTATGACATTACTGCTCCATTTTTATTAAAAAAAAAAAAAGGAGGGGCTGTATGAATGAAACTTTGCCTGTCTCAAGGCAAGGACCTGCAAAACCTGTCCTGCAGAACCTCCAAGAGTTATCTGATAACTCTGTAGGCATTCAGTTGTCTCTGTGAGTTACTATAGCTCTGGAAGTTCCAGGATATTGCAGTGTTTTCTTGCCTTGCCTATTTCTGCAAAGCTCCAGAAGAAGATGGCCCCTTCCCTTGAGGTATTGAGCAAAATGTTGCACCTCTAGTTTACCAGTTGCACAAACAGGAACTCTGAAGTCCCTCTGTAGGAGCCAAGGTGGCTCGCCCCTCCCTTCCACCTGCCCCCCACTTCTTTGCCCAGAGCACAGTACCTTTTGGTACATAAACACACTGCTGGCATGAATAAATGAGAGAGTCTATCTCCTGGACCTTCTCCTGTTGAGTCCATGTCTCTTTTCTGATCGAGTAACTTTATCACGGTTCCCTCATTTCTCCTAGCCAGAGCTAAGCATAGAGACTGTCTGCCTGCAGGCAGGAGACAGCCTTGAAGCTTGCAGTCCTGTAGAACTGCCAGCCTGGTTCAAGGAGGGAAGAATATCATGTGGATTGTGGCCACACATGAGTAAAGGACCAACAGATGATAAAAACAACCCACACTAGGGAGGTACATACTGGTGCTGTGCTGTGCTGAATACCACTAGGTGCTCCACCTCTTGGTTCATCCCAGTGAGTCTGCATAAGAACTGATCTACTTAGGAATCAGAACCCATACCTCTGTATATAAAGAGATGCCACTCTGAAGACTCCATGTGGACATACGGCAAAGGGGGTAATGGCCCTTGGAAATCCTCTGCTAAGCACAAGACACTTTTGGATCTGACACACATTCTTTGCCTGTCATAGTTCCATCCAGGCACTTGCCTGCCCACACCCTACCCTGCTGTCATGGGCAACCTCCTCACCTTAATTGTAAGCTTTTTTAAAGTCTACTTGATAGAGGACAATCAAAACAATGAAGAGAAACCGGCCCTTCCCTGTATACCTGATTTCCAATCAAATGAGGAAAATTCCCCTCCTGCTCCCAGATCGCAAAAACTACCTTCATCTGCTCCTGCTAGGCCAATATACGCTCAGAGGGTGGCCCAGGAAGCTCTCTCCCACATGCCCCCTTTTCCCTCAGCTTACCTCTCATTCCATTCCTTTCAGAACCTATTGCTTCATCCACCCTTACACTTGCATGCATTCTCTGTTAATGTGGGTGTCAATGCTGCCCCTCGGCCCTGAATCCCTACCCCCTTTCTCACCTATCCTTATTTGTAAAGCAGCACAAGAAACTGGCCTGGATTCCCCTTATTTTGAACAGGTTCTCTGCCAATGCACCATTAACCTTCAAACACATTATGATTGGTACACTTTGCTGAAGGTGGTCCTTGACCCTGCAACATTCCTTCAATGGAAGGGGGTGTAGGATGACATGGCAGAAGGTCAGACCTGCACCAACATACATTGTAACATCCCCATAACCTTGGACATGCTTATGGGTCATGGTAAATTTACTGACCCTGTGAGCCAATTCCTTATTGGCATCCCTCAGTATTTTGGCCAAATTAAAAATATGGCCCTACAGAGATTTAAGTCCTGCACCCCACTAAAGCCTGACTCTTACTTCCACAATTTGATTCAACATGCAGGCAAATTTTTTTCTGATTTTCTCATCAGGGTCACTGCAGCTGTTGATTACCGCATGCCCCCTGGCCCCGCTAGAGATGCCCTTATCAAAGAGTTCACTTGGAAAGGCAAGCAGTCTCAAACTTGCAACACTGTTCCATCAGTACGTAATGAAGACCTCCATAAATGGGTCATTGCCACCTGTGACATTAACACTTCCTCAGCTCCTTTTGAGGTGCTCATTGCCTCTTTATAGACATTTTCCTATAACAATCGTGAACCTTCCATGTTCCTTGTCTTTGGGGATGTGGCAGGAAGGGTCACTTTAGGGGATCTTGCTCAAATCCCTTCACCAAACCTAAGACTCCATGCCCCTCTTTCATTGGGCCAACAATTGCAAATTGGCTCCTGTTACATCCAACAAAGTCTTTAAACTTTAAGCAAGGCAGCCCTAAGCCCCAATAGTAAGAGGGAACCCGCACACACATCCTTTGGATCCTTCCCATTTATGGCCATTCTCCACAAATGACCATCAAGGTTGATGGCTCACCCATTAAGGGTATTGTGGACACTGGGTTTGATCTCACTATATTCACCTCCAATGATGCAGCCTCCTTCTCCACTTGGAGGTTCACATCCAGCTCATCCATTAAGGGCATTGGCAGCCAACACTCCAGCCGACAAACTGTGTGTCATGTCATTCGGGAGTACTGTGATGGTAGTTCTGGCACCATTTGGCCCTTCATTGCTGACGTCCTCCATACCCTTTGGGAGAGAGACATTCTGTTCAGTATGGGAACTGCTCTTACAACTGATGATAGTGCCCACTTCAAGAATGTTATTGGAAGAGAAAAACAGGATTTTTGGGAAGAAATAACTCCTCTGCTCCAGACCACCATCCCCAATTCTAACTGCTGCTGCTCTCCTGATTCCTCCCTTTGAGTAGGATACCCAGGATCCCATCTGGGTTGACCTGTGGCCTATCCTTGAACCTAAATTGTCCATTCTTAAACCCCTGGTAGATGAGCTGCTTGTCCTGGGAAATATTGAGCCCTCCCTTAGCCCCTATAATACCCCATATGTGTCATTAAAAAGAAATTTGGTAAATATAGACTCTTGCAAGACCTCATCCAGATAAATCTATATATGAAAAAGATGGGCTCCACTCAAGGGGACCTTCCCCACCCCAGTTGCATTCCCTCTGATTGCCATATTGCAGTCATTGACCTCAAGGACTGCTTCTTTAGTATTCCTCTGGATGAACAGGATCACCCTTATTTTGTCTTTTCCATCTGGGAACCTACTGTACCTAAACCGGCCAGAAGGTATCAGTGGAAGGTCCTGTCTCAAGGCATGAAAAGCAGCCTTAGCATATGTCAAAATTTTGTGGCCTCTGCCTTCCACATTTTACCCTCATCCTGTAAATACATATATTACATGGATGACATCCTCCTGGCCCACTCTTCTCCTTCTGAACTTAAAGTTATTCTTCATGATTTAATTTCTTCTTTACAGTACCTTGACCTTCATATTTCACCTGACGAGGTGCAATTTACACAGCCCTATCAGTTTCTAGGCTTCCACATCTCTAAATCAATCAAGCCCCTTAACCCTCACATCCACCTCAAGGACCTCCAAAAACTCCGCGGAAATATAAATAGGATCAAGCATTTTCTCCTAATAACCCCTGCCAGATTTGAAACCCTGTTCTCCCTTTTAAAGGGAAGCTGATCTCCCTCTTAAGTAATTGATATCACTCCACAAGGTAGGTCTGTAGTCAATGACATCAATAGCTGCCTGTTTGCCCTATCCACAGACCGTTTTCAACCTGGTAAACCTATAGCTGTTCTTTTCTTGGGGACTGTAAGGGGGTCCTTGGGGTGATTTGGCAAAACGATCCTCTTTTCTGGCTTCACCCCTTGCACAGTGACTGCCACAAGATTACTCCCTTTGTTGAGATCCTCCTCCCACTTGTGTTCAAAGGTCAATCCTATTGCAACCTAATCTACCATAC
This sequence comes from Rhizomys pruinosus, assembly GCA_009823505.1. Classification (NCBI taxonomy): domain Eukaryota; kingdom Metazoa; phylum Chordata; class Mammalia; order Rodentia; family Spalacidae; genus Rhizomys; species Rhizomys pruinosus. The sequence continues at coordinate 164,348 of VZQC01009956.1, forward strand.
TGAACCTGAAAGGATTATTTTTCCACTCCTTATCTCCAAAATTAATTTCCTGTGGAGAGACAGTTTCCTATTTCAAATCCTTATATGGGTTACTTTGGTATTTTTGACAACCATTTTTCCAAGTCATAAGAATTTGCAGGTTCTTCCATTGCTTACTGTTGATTTCCAATCACGCTCCTTCCCTAAATCTCAGCCCATCCCCTAAGCTCCCTCTGCCTTTATGGACACCAACCAAAACAATTTCAGGTTTATTCTCTACTCCAACAATGACCCTATTTGCTTTCTCAGCACTAATCCTGGATCTGTTCGACTTGGCAAGCTCCTTATGATCAACCAAGTCCTCTTCTTGGCACAAGACACCCCTTTGAATATTTTCTCTGACAATCAATACACAGTACAGGCTCTCAAGTCCCTCCCTTTCTTCACCATAAATGCCTCCAATTCCCCTTTGGATGTCACTCTGCTTGCTATCAAGGATCTCCTTGAGCACCGTGCCTATCCTTGGTTCACTGAACATCTTTGCTCCCACACAGGTCTGCGGGGTGCCATTGCTGAGGGAAATGCTAAGGTTGAGTTCCTTATTTTATCTGCCCATATACACTCCTGGAACAGGCTCCTGCACTCCATCAATGTTTCCTTCTCTCCCCATGGTCATTTCATTATCTATACACTGAGTTCTCTCTCTCTCTCTCTCTCTCTCTCTCTCTCTCTCTCTCCCTCAATGTAAGCACCTTCCCCATTCCTGCTCAACATGAACCCTGTCGGCCCCACTGTGCCCCTTCCAGCACTCTAGGGTTAACCCTTGCAGACTTGCCCCCAACTGTTTATGGAAAATGGACGTCATGCACATTCCAGGCTTCGGTAAACTTAAATATGTCCATATGACTGTTGAAATTTTCTCCAGGTTTATTCATGCTGTTCCTCTGTTGGGTGAAACGGTGTCCCACACCATCAAGGTGCTGAAAATTGCCATGCTACTCATGTGGGTTCCTTGGGAACTCAAAACTGACACCCCCAGTGTATATTTCCAGTCCCTTCAATGCCTTTCTTTCATCTTGGAACATTAAACACTCCACTGTTATTCCATATGATCCTCAGGGCCAGGCCATCATTGAGCGAGCTAATTGCTACATTAAGGAACATTTCTTTAGACTCAGTCCCTTCACCACCCCTATGGATCCCCACCTCCTCCTTACAGAGACCCTTTTTATGCTCAACTTCCTTACATTCAACCAGCATGGAATTTCACCAGCTTATAAGCATTGGGGCTCCCTTCCCAGCCCCACCTCCCTCCCTCTCATTTTGTCCTCACAATGGAGGGGCCCAGAACTCCTATTAAATATAAGGCCAAGGCTTTGCTTGTATCTTTCCAGAATCCTCCAGTAAACCACTGTGGGTGCCCTCAAAAACTTTCGACCCTGTTTGGACATGGACACTTGATCCCTGTCACAGCCAGGGTTTGCTAGAAAACAAGGGGATCCTCCGAGAAGCCACTGTGGGTGCCCTTGAAAAACGTTCTAGAAGAAGGGGATCCCACCTTTTCATGGATTGTGTTTATGGTGACTGTCCTTCCATGTGTCTAAGATTCATGTAGTCGGATTCTTCTTGCATCTAAATTTTTGTGTGTAAGGTGTGTCTAGTGTCCTCTTGGTCTAAGTCGTTGTGTATGTTTGCCAGTCATTGTAATTGTCTCATGTTGGTTCTGTCAAACAAAGTGGCCACTTCAAGTTGCCATCCTTTATGTGCACAGAATTATTCATTTTGACATGCCAGACTACATATGTGTGTGCAAACTTTAAAATATGAATATTTAAAAATGCATTTAAAAGCCAAAAATTTGGATACCATACATTTTTTTATCAAATGTTTACTATTTGTTTTGCATGCTCAACTAAAGTCTTAGGCAGGTGAATACATGACTGGTCTATTCAATTTTTTTTTATCTAGGTCTGGTCTAAGATGTGAGCCATCCTTAACACCTCAGCCCTTGTCACTTGGGGCCTTCTTGGCCTTTTTGCCCTCCTCTCTCTGTTCAGCATGTCCTGTTGGTGTGTGCCACCACCACAGGCCTCACCTCTGTCTTCTCCTCAGGTGCCTGCTCCATTTTTCCCATGGCCAATAACAAGTTATTGAGACCACAGCCCAGGTCCTGACTGCTATCATCAATGGAAGCTCTCATTGAGCCCTTCCCAATGACATAGTTTGCGTTTGGCTCTCTGCCATTTATGACTCGCAGGGTAAACCCTCATGCATCTCCTCCCACTCAGACAAACTGTTCCTAGCCTCTTCCCTTGGTGGCCGGATAGTCAATGATGGGTAATATCCTGTTAGAACAAACTAAGACATGCAAAGTCAAATGTCGGAATGCAAGAGGTGGGACCAAAAATGTCTGAGCTTTGCACTTAGGCTCCCACTTATTTGTTGCTCTCTCTAAAAACAAAAGAGTGGAAATATGTAGAGTGTTACAGAACTGCACACCAGCATGCTTACAGCTTTGCATTCTGAACAGTTTTAACCTGTTCTCAGAAGTTAACCATGGCAACAGCTGAGTCAGTGACCTGGGCTGGTGATCAACACCTGGCAGGTTCATGGAGGGAGGCGATATATATATATATCCCTATTTTTCCTGATTAAACTAGTCTGCAGGAGCTTATAATCTGCCTGCTTTTCACCCGACTTCTGGTGTCTATATGTTGACTCCCTTGTCTACTCACCCCATTTCTCAGCCATGACCCAAACTTCTCCAGCTGGCCTGGAGGAGGTTACAACACAACATAGCCCAAAAGACTGACCTTACTCAATTGGCCAGAGTTGGCATGGATACAAGTACCTGATAACTAGTCTTGGGTCCCCCACCTTGACTGTACCATGATCCCAGACAGGAAAGACATTCATGTGCTATGTGTGGGGGGGTGTCCTAAGCACAAGCCTGAGATTACCACTTGAAACCCAGTACAGTTTGAGAAACAAAGAGTAAAGTGGAAACTCAAGTGGATGAGAAGGTCCCTTGAATCCAAAATGCATAAAGTAAAATTACTTAATATCTGCTATGCTGATCACAGGTACAAGAAATACCATCCATTTTTCTTTATATAGCTAGACATCGATGGGTGATATAACCTACTTTGTTCATCCATGATATGTATAGAGTGTAGAGAAATCATTACAGAATTTGCCATAACTAAATGAAGGATATTGGCCATGTATTTGGCCAAGGGCTGCAATATACAATTCAATGGGTTATTTCTAGATATAGACCAAGAACTGCAAGGCAGACAGGGTGAGTATGATAGGTGATTGTATGAGTTAAATGACTAGTCCTTCTTTCTGGGGAATTATGTGTTTATCTGATTCCCTTTTCACTGACCACATTCAGTCACTCTTGAGTTTGGCTGAGCTGAAGAAAAGTTAGTAGCTGATTATGGTAGGGTGAGGAAGTAATTGCCTTCTTTAGGAGAGGGACTGTAGATAGGCTGATTAGAGTTCAGAGAATGAACTGGTACTGAGGAACTGCCATGGAGAATAATTTGGCACAATAGGCCCTAACACAGAACTCCAGGAGCAAGGGCTGTCAGAAGGTGCCCCTGGAAAAGTAGCAGGTATAAATGCACATGCCTTTAATCCTAGCACTTGGGAGGCAGAGGCAGGCAGATCTTTGTGAGTTCAAGGCCAGCCTGGTCTACAGAGTGAGTTCCAGGACAGCTGGGACTACAGGGAGACCCTGTCTCGAAAAAGACCAATAAATAAATAAATAAATAAATAAATAAATAAATAAATAAAGGCAATTAATACTAATAGAAAAATTATGTATAAAATACACAAAATTCAATACAAGTTTGGTTTATAGCCATTCCTTTATTCTCTTTTTTTTCACCATGACATTTTGCCTATTTAGAGTAAATATTTAATCATCAAGTGAGCCAATTTTATTTATCCTTTTAACTTCATTTTCTCAAATGATTTCTCAAACAACGGAAAGATGAATATGTGTACATTGTTGCTAAGTATCAGAATTCATGCTTCTAAGAAAAAAAAATATCCATAAGTTAATCTATAAGGATGGGTCAGAAAATGGAGAGGAGAGAAGGACACTGCGATTAGTTTGTAAAGCTGAGTGTGTGATGGGGCAGGAGGAGCAGGAGAAGGAGAAAGAAGAGGAGTCAGAGGAGGAATCAGAGAAGGAGGAAGAGGGATTAAAAGAGAGATAGAGAGAGAAGAGAGAGGTTCAGAATGTTGAGTATAATACCTGTGGCAGGTGCACCAGACATTGGAATGGTAAATAATGCTGTAAGGTTCATGTTTGTTTTCTTCATATGTATTTAAAATATGTGGCATAAGGCAGTTTTATATTCTTGCAGGAGGAAACTCTTCCTAATCCCTATTCAAAAATAGTATTTTGATTTAGTTTAAAAGTACTTAGAATTGCAAGGTGCTACCAATCATTTCATATGTTATTCAGCATCTTACTTGATGAACTCCTTTTAACTATTATATATATATATATATATATATTAATATATATATATATTATATGCATAAACAGTTACTGTGTGATAAATTATTACTATATGAACTTATTTTACAAGTTTCGTTTGGGTACATCTATTATTATTATTATTTTTTTTTTTTTTGGTCTTTTCGAGACAGGGTCTCCCTGTAGCCCCAGCTGCCCTGTAACTCATTCTGTAGACCAGGCTGGCCTTGAACTCCAAAGATCCGCCTGCCTCTGCCTCCCAAGTGCTAGGATTAAAGGTGTGTGCCACCACGCCCAGCTTTGGGTACATCTATTTTTAATATTGGACCTAATCAAGATAACACATTAGACATACTGCTATGTGTGTTATTTATAAATAACAATTTTCATACTGGTTGATGAACAAAACCAAATGAAGGTTAAGCACCTTCTAAGTTTATTTATGTTCTTTGTATTCAATTCCTCATTATTCAAGTACTGGTGAATAATTCCAACATTTAAAGAATTAATGTCAGTTCTTATATATGGCATATTACATGTCCAAAATAAATCTTTCATGAGAATTTGATACTAAAAGTTATCAAATCTAGATTAAGACAAAAATAGTAGATATAAATGCCTATAATTGTAAAAAAAAATTATAAGCAGGCTGTTTGTTGCCTCAGTTAATTACCTGAAGTGATACAATACATGAGAGTGTATAGTGACCACCTGTCTCTTCACATCTCTTTGAGACTAGCCCCAGATAGACATAATAGTAGTACAGGGCTTTGTAAAAAAAGAAGTCCCCCCCATTCATTCTGTAAAATCTCCTTTTAAACTTAAGACTTGGAGCCTAGGTTCCTCAATTATGGTTGAGCCACCAGTGGAAGGAGGGGTCCAAGCCCTCAAATGGTCACCAGAGTAGGCCTGTGCAAAAACATGAAATGCTCAGAAAGGAAGGAAAATTTACTGAGAAAGATCGTATATATAAGCCACAAAACCTTAATAAAATATTGGGGACCAAACACAATGCACAACCCATGATCATAAGTAGTTCTTTTAAGGATATGTAGACATGGCTCAATAGTTAATGTCCTACCCCATGCAAGTATGAGGGTCCAAAATTCTCAGAATCCCTGTAAATAGTCAGATGGTCTTAGTGGACTGCATGTAATTCCAGCCTGAGAAGACTGACACAGTGATCCCCAAAGAATGCTGACTAGGGAGACTGGCCATATTTGTGAGGTTTGGGATGACAGGTCAGCCTCTATGAATAGGTGGAAGAGGAATTGAAAAAAAAATGAAAACATTTTCTGATCTCAGGGAAATTCATTTCTGACAACAATAGGAAATGCTGTACAAAGCTGAAAGCATATTGTTGAATGCAAAAGGCAAGATTCAATAAACAACTTGGTCTGTAATCCCCTTTATGTGACACTTAAAATATATTATAGTGAGTGGGGGGGTAGTGGTGATGGGGTAGACAGGGGAACTTCTGCTTGATGGAAAAGACCAGCCCCTTTTGAAGGATTGCTTCTTGATCCCAGGGCCACTTCATGTACTATCCACAGTTCCAAAAATTTTCAGTTGTGTAAATGATACACAATAAGGGCTGAAAGCATTTTTTTCAATTGTTAAGGACACTAAATTTCAGAATCTTAAACCAACTATTGGGAAGAAAGGACCTGGATAAGGGAATACCAATGGCTGAGAAAAGGGAAGGCATTCTGAAAGGGGAGTGTCCCAGAATCCTGTAAAATTCCATCATTATAGTGACCCTCCAATTCCCAGGTGAACCATCAGTTTGCTACAATAAATTTTGTCCTTTTGACACTTCTTTCTCTCTGTGACTATAGTGTCTCCATTGGATATCCATGAATCTTATGCTCCTCATTTGTGCCTCCACTCTCTGAAACCTCACACAATACTACTACTGTGAATGTCTTAATCCCTACACCTCTTTCTCCCTTTACTGATTCCTGGTTCATTGTTCACAGTGTCTAATGACGCTGATGATAGAGAGGCTCCCAAGCTTCTTGTGGGCTGCCCCAACTCCACCATTGCCATGGTAACAGCTTTCAAGCTGATGCTGCAGTTGCCTTAGTGTTGGCCTCCAAGCAGCTGACTCTTTGGAAGCTTCTAGGCTTTTACCAATGGGCTTCTCCAGCCTCTGTCCCTAGTCCCATCCACCTGCCAACATCTCTCCTCCAGCTAGAGGATTCTGCTGCATTGATTTCCTAGTACTTTCACTTTTTAACCTGGGTTTTCTTATCCTATGCATCTCATGCTTGCTACTTTTACTTTTTATTCCGAAAATCAGTCTTCTGCATTTCCTGGCTGTCTAACTCTTTGTAAAACAGAACAACCTCTTTGGAAGTGCTTTGTGACCATCACTCCCACCTGGACCCATGTAACAAGACAATGAAGGAACCACTGGGTCCTGGACTGTTGGAAATAGAAAGGTTGTAAATGGTATATATGAAAGATTGCTTTTTGGTACTGATATTTTTTGATACAATAAAATAGATACATGAAATTTTTCTTAATGTCCTACAGAAATTTTGGAGGCAAGGAATACAATTAAGTTGACTGTAAATTTTTATGAGGTAATAGGCAAGGTGAGATCAGTAAATATCCCAGCTAAACAGTATAAATATGTTATAAACATATGTTATAACTTCATGGAAGGGACCCATGAAAACAGGAATCTTAAGCAAATAACTTTTTTAAATAAATGGAGAGTCAGAGACTGATACACAAAAGGGCAGCAAGATAACCATATTAACTGGTTGCTAGCCTTTGAGTTGCCTGAAGGGAGGAGTTCTGGAATGAGTACTTTCTCATACGGTAGGTCAACAAGAGCAGGAAAATAGCAAGGAGAGTGAATCTTTTTGTACCTGGAAGCTTAGGAAGACTGATGTAAATCCTTCTGCTTATGAGGATATCAATTGGTCTTGCAGACTGAGACTAGAATGGCTGATCTACAACCAGGATCAGTGACTTTAGAGGCAGGAAAAAATTATCTGCACAGGAAGCGGGACCAACATCAGTAAAAACAGGAGTAGTGGGATCCCATTACATTCTCTGGTCATGCTGGTTCTCAAGTAGGTCTGTCTCATGCAGGTCTCAGGAGCTGTAGTCCTCTTTCTCTGATTCTGATTCATGCTTTGTAATCCGACCCCTGGCAGGAGCCAGCTGAGAGCTGGACTCAGACCAGGAGCCTGACTGGCAAAAATCTTAATTTAGACGCTTATAAATGCTCAGAATTGCTGTGATGGACTGAATATGCATGCAAATAAGGTACAGAATAAGGACTAATAAGGAGAGAGATCTCAAACTTAGTGCAGGGAATGGTAGGAGGAAGCCTGTATTCAAGAAAGCTTTTTCAGTCAGAGCTGCTTCCTCACATCTGATCCCTCTTCCCTCGGTTGGAAGGGAGGGAAAAACTGCTATATTTCCTTTTACTCCAGGTTTAGCTTGCCAATAGACAGAATAGATGTGATGTGGGTGAAAGTGGAGATTTGAGCTTGTATCTTCCCAAAGGGGCACTTCTTTGCAGCCATCAAGAAACCCAGTTCTCTGTCTTTGCCCTTACATTTGTGGCTCTGCCTGTCAAACACAGCCTGCTGATGCCTATTTGTCCTCATGTGTTGATCCCCCATTTAATGCCATAAAGCACAAAATCTATGGAACCTCCCAACCATCCCTGCATATGTATTTTTTTCCTACATGGATTATATTTTCTCACTGAATGTGAGTTAGATTATGTCATGCTGAAGCACTGGCATTCATGTTTAATTCAGTTTAGATATGTAAGGACACAGTAAACCCAGTTATAGATATGTACACATGTGATTTACTACACACACATGCATTTCCTTGGTATGTCAGTTAACAGTACATAGAATTAGGTTGAGATCATCCAGAATGAATGAGTGTATCTGATTTCCATATGTGGGTGTTGGGGGGGTTCTTTTTTATTTATTTATTTAGTTTTGTTGTTCTTGTTGCATGTGAGACACATTCTCAATCTTGTTTTCAAAATGGGAATGGAAGTAAGGGTGTAGCTCAGGCTGGATTAGAGCTTGATGTAATTCTCCTCTGCCAGTTTTCCAACTGTTGTGGTTATAGATATGAGAAAGAACCCTTGAACATATACTTATTTTTGTGCTCTCTAACACATGTTGCTTGTATACTTAAAAAATGGTGTATTCCAACCCTAGGTAAGCAGTGTAAACATATAACAATGTCCCAAGCAAATCCAGAAAACCCTCCACTTCACAGAGACTACAAATTTTTCATCTCTGAAAAATCAATTGCATTATTGGGAAGGTGATGTTCAGTAGAGAAATGATTCTATAAACTAAAAATAAAAATAAAGAACCACAGAAACTACGTCACTCAGCAGCCATTCAGTCCTCTCATTTAAAACCATAAAAATGTGCTGCTCGCCCCTGGCTTCTGTGGCCCGAACTCTTGATTACTCTCATTCTCACTCACATGGCCACTGTGAGTCTTGACAGCATATCACTCTTAAATATGTACCATGGCTTTGGGCCATTTAAAACTCTTCATTATATTGGGAACAGTTATGAACCCACTTTCTCCACTTATATATTATTGATTAATTGATTGATTAATCAATTGATTGATTGATTGATTGATTGATTAATTTTTGAAACAGGATTCCCACTAGCGTGGACCTCACCTACAAATCCAGGCTGTCTTACAAGAAAGCACAGATGGATCTCCCAGTACTGAAACCTTTGATTAAAAAAAAATTCCCTATTATCTCTAAATCAACTACTGCAACCATTCTATACCCGCTGTTGATGCCCTCCAATCTACTTTGAGCAACAGCTCATCCATTATCTAATCTGTATTTTATGCCTTTATACAACTTAATACAGAGATTATTTATTAGGGTTTTAAATCCATTCAATAGGAATTAAACGCATTTTTTTTTATTTGGGGAGGAAAGGGTTTATTCAGTTTACATCTTAGGGAGCCCAAGGCAGGAACTCAGGGCAGGAACCTGGAGGCAGGAACTGAAGCACAGACCATGGAGGAATGCTGTTCACTGGCTTGCTCCCCTGGTTCATGCCCAGCCTACTTTCTTAAATGGTACAACCTGCCCAGGGTGGCACCACTCATTGTGGGCTGCGCCCTCCCACACTGCTCAACGATCAAGACAATACTCCACAGATGTGGCCACAGGCCAATGCAATGGAGCCAATTTTCCATTTGAGGCTCTATCAACCCAGGTGTGTCAAGTTGACTCTAAAGCTATTCAGCACAATTGAGCCCTTGTCAACTTGACACACAAAACAGATCACTATTAAACCACCACCTTTCCAGTTCTTGTCCCCAAGGTATGATATTAACATTAATCACAACCTAAGACAGTACAACCTTAAAAGCCCCACAGTCCTTAAAATGTCCAATCACTTAAAAGTTCATAGTCTATTAAAAGTCACTTCACTGTGGGCTGCTGTAAAATCCAAAACAAGTACTGTCTTATTTCAAAGGGAAGAATCAGGCACATCTAAACAAAACCTAAGTCCAGCAAGTAGCTCAAGGCTGGACACCTGGGACTCACTCATGATCTTCTGGGCTACAAAGGGTTTCGGCAGCTCCCCTTCTCTGACTCTGCCATCCCAGCTCATCTTGAAGGCCCAGGCTAACTCCATTTCACACCTGCTCCTGCTCTTGGTGGTCGTCCCATGGTCCTGGCATCTCCAAAAAGCTGGGGTCGCCACTGAAACTGAGGCAGCACCCTCACCAATGGTCTCTTCTGACCTCTCCTGGTGCAAAGCCTCAGCTTCTCTCTATGACCCCTGCAATCCTGGGGTCTTCACTGCAACCGAGTTGCACTTCCACCAATGGTCTTTCCTGACCTCTCACAGTGCCAAGTCTCAGCTACTCTCTGTGACCCCCTCAAATTTCAACACCAGAACCATATAGGAGACTCTTAGATGTTACCAATTCCTGCTTCTGGCTTGAGATGGAGGCTCAGGCCCCTCCTGGATCACAGCTTCTGTGTGCTGACTCTGAAGAAATTCTTCCCAGAAGATTTCACCACAGTGATGCTGGTCTCTTGTTACTTACAGCTATGCTGAAAAGCTGTGACTTTTCAGCCCCAGCTAACCAGCATCAATTGTCCCAGTACAACAAAGATTTCACTTCGGGTTCTGGTCTCTTGTTACTTACAGCTGATTCTTCAGCCCCAGCTGACCAGAACCCACAAATTACACAGTCCTGATGATCTCTGCTCCCCTTTGAAACCAGAAACACAGAAAAAAAAACTGGGACTGCACAAAATTACAGATGTTTGAGTGCCAATGCCCTGATTATAGCTAAGCCACCAAAGCAGAAAGAAATGACCATTAAAGAATGCCTTATAGCCAAGCCAATGGAACTGAGGAAAGTTTTGGCAATTTTACCCGATCGTTTCCATTTTACTCTTATTTACATAAGCACATTCGATCTATCAGGGCTCACATAACTCCTCACAAATTTGAATGTTCCACTGATGCATGAAGAGAAGAAAAGAGAAATGGCAGAAAACATGATCAAAGCTTGTCAGGAAGGGGAGAAAGAAAACTGGTACAGACAGATGTACCAGAGGATCCTCACAACTAATTCTGAGCAGGTCAGGGAGCACTGACAAAGAAATATTTTATAGTGCTTACTTTGCATGAGGACTCACTCCTTCCCAGACAGCCTTCTCTACTAGGGACTAGTTGGAAACTCCTTGCAACTGAATACATCAGATGAGGAATAAATTTTTGTGTATGGGAGTCAGCGTGGTGATTGAAATTGCAGGAAAATGTTCATCCTAAGAATGCAGGAATAAATTTAGGAGCAATGCCTGATCCCCAACATTTGCCTCATGTGTGCAGTGGACACACTCTTCCATTTAGACTAGTCCATTAATAAAGAAAGATCCCTGCCTCACACTGTCCTCTCACTGAAATGTTTATAATGGTACTTTTCTTCAAATTTTGGAGGGAAGATGCTCTCTGTGAAACCTCACAGGTGAATTAGTATGCTATTGAAATGGCGTTTGCCATCAGTTTCTTATTTTGGGATTATGGACTCATCACATATTCATGGACTTGTGCTTATATTGTGTTCTTTCTAAATGTTGGAACTCAGACCAAATTGCATTTTTTGTCACTTAGACTTGAGGCAGTTCTTTTTCGTGCAACTTTTTATTGAGTTTTTGTGCATTTCGTATAATAGATCTTAATAAAATTTTGACCACCTTTCCCATATGTCCCTTTTATCCCTCACCACATTTAAGGGATTCCATCATATATGTTAAGTAGATCTGGTCCTTCTGTGCAAGTGTGTCCATGGGAGTCTGGTCAGCCTATCTAGAGTCACACACTTAAAGGATGTCATTTCTTTTTTTTTTTTTTTTTTAAGATTTTTTAAAGTTTTTTTTTTTTAATTTATTTTCTATGTGTATGAATGTACTGTCTGCATGTAGGTCTGTGCACCCGTGTCATGCAATGATGCGGAGGTCAGAAGAGAGTGTCAGATTCCCCTGGAACTGGAGTTCTTCTGGAATTGGAGTTACAGATGGTTCTCAGCCACCATGTGGGTGCTGGGGATCGAACCCGGCTCCTCTGCAAGAGCAGTTGGCATTCTTAACTGCTAGGCTATCTCTCCAGCCCCAGGATGTCATTTGTTATTCACATGAGACCTTCTATGATTTTCCACTCTTCTCTGTGTATCATTGTGTGAGAACTGCCCAATTGCTGAATCCATTCTCTTTACACTTCAGGGTGGATTATAATGGAACAATCAAAAACAGGAAGTATAGAGATAAAGTTAAATTTTAGTACACAAAGTTATATGAACTACCTGGATATTTGATTATGATATGAAACATACAATGCATAATTTTAGATAATGAATTATAATAAGAAAGCTGACTGTGTAGATGTTAATGGTGTAGAAATTGTGTGCAAATGATATTGAAGGATTTGTACTAATTGTTCCAGGACACAAACCTTGTGTTACTCAATTCAAAAGTGGGAGTGTGGGATAAGATGCCATGCCTACCCAAGAATTATCTTTTCATCCAGTACACATGTACTATCCTGATTCTATGCATTGTTCAATCCATGTAGAGATAGGGGCATACTATTCAGTGCATTCTTTCTTGGTTATGCAATAAGATTTTCAGGATTTTCACCTGTTTATAGCATATTCTCTATAACTTAATTCAATAGATGTAGTCATATTACACAGATATATTTATGAAACATAATGAATATTTAGAGTAAACATTCAAAATTTTGTCTTATTTTCAAAATAACATCTGTTGTTTCTAATATTTGCACTGTGTAATATGATTCTAATGTGTGATACAGAATATATGAAACCACAGAATACTTAATGGGTACAAGCAATCATGGTAATTTAATTATAAGAGGGCTACTTTAAATGAATCAAGAGAGTATTTTAATTTTTTTTTGTATTCTTGTATGTGTATGAATGCACTGTCTGCATGTAACTTTGTGCATGCAATGCCATGGAGGTCAGAAGAGGGCTTCAGATTCCCCTGGATCTGGAGTTAAATACGGTCCTCAGCCGCCATGTAGGAAACCAGGTCCTCTGCAAGAGCAGTCGGCACTTAAAAAAAAAATTTTTTTTTTCTATGTGTATGAATGTACTGTCTGCATGCAGGTCTGTGCACCCGTGTCGTGCAATGCCGCGGAGGTCAGAAGAGGGTCTTGGATTCCCCTGGGACTGGAGTTAAAGACGGTTCTCAGCCGCCATGTGGGTGCTGGGGATCGAACCCGGGTCCTCTGCAAGAGCAGTCGGCACTCTTAACCACTAGGCTATCTCTCCAGCGCCTAAAAGTTTTTTTGTTTTTTTTTTTAATTTCTGTATGTGTATGAATGTACTGTCTGCATGCAAGTGTGTGCACCCATGTCGTGCAGTGCCGTGGAGGTCAGAAAAGGGTGTTGGATTCCCCTGGGACTGGAGTTCTCCTGGAATTGGAGTTTCAGATGGTTCTCGGCCGCCACGTGGGTGCCCGGGTCCTCTGTAAGAGCGGTCAGTGCTCTTAACCGCTAGGCCATCTCTCCAGCCCAAAGCAAGTTTTTTTTCTTTTTTAATCAAAAGTAAAAGAACACTGTGTTGGACTGAGAATGATCCCTAATATATCTGCTCCTGTGAGATATCAATCATGGCAATACAGTTTGCACTGGAATATCCCTCCTGTTTTCTAATGAGAAGGATCAGTACCTTGGAAATGAAGCACAGTGTGAAGCATTTAGGATTTGCAGGACACGATTTTCCTGGCAAGATTTTGTGTTGTAGGACAGCTGCTCATTTTTGTAGCAGTAAAATAAGGGTAGGTTGGAAAAATCCATGTCATAAGAATTTATTCCTATGTTGGTTTAATAGTTTATCACAGGACCAGGAATAACCATGGACTGAATCCTGCAGATCTGTGAATGAAAACAAATGTTTTCTCTCTGTAAATTAAATTGTAGTATAGCCAGTATGCTGAGAATTATGCATGCACAGAGCTTGTCCCTCATCAACCTTACCTGCCCTAGGCAGGTGAGATCACAAAAGCAGCGTTTCAGACCTGGGCCAATCAGAAGATGACAAGAGGAGAGCGGGAATGCGAACAGTACATAACCCCTAACCCTACCCCCAATAAACAACTCCGAGACAGCTCGCCCTCTGTCTGTATTCACCCAACTCTCAGGGTCTGTGTTTTGACTCTGCACCTCTCACTCCCCATTCCTTCTTTGGTTGGACCCCAAAATTCCCCACCAGGCCTGGGGGATTGTCTATCTGGTGCCCAATGGTAGTCTTTTGATCCCACAGTGCTGGTGAGGCAACCCCTTCCTTGATCAGTGAGTAGGCCCCATTCTGTGTTCTTTGCCCTTTTGGCCTGCGTTAGGGTGAACACTCCCCCCTCCCCTTCCCATTTCTTGCCCTCATGGATAATAATCCTCCCCACATTCGGGAGCCATGGGCAGCTGCCCCACTCCTCCTGACTCATGGCCTTAAAATGAAATCCCGGGACTTGGATTCATTTGGGAGGAGGCCATTTGCATTCCCCTCCTCACCATAATTGCAAACCTTAAGGGCGCCTTGGCAGAGGATGTTCTGCGTGAGCATAACTCAGCCTGCCACAAGAACACCAAGAAGTTGGCCCTGCCCTGTGTCCCTGACTTTCACCAGGATGAGGAAGTTTTCTCCATCCTGATCCCCCCAAACTCCCTTCAGCTGCCCCTGCTAGGGATACTCATTTGCCCCGCACCAATATACCCTTGGAGTAGGCCCCAGGAAGCTCTCTTCCACCAGAGGGACTAGAGACATCTTGTTCAGCTGGCTGTGTCTTTTGGGTAAGAAAGAGTTCAATTCTTTTTTTCTTTATACTTAAACCCAAGTTTCTGGTCTGGGGTGCTCGGTTAGGAGTGCGCAGAGATGGGGGATGCCCTAACTCTCCACTGGTAAAGTGTGAACATCAGTTTCACCTCAGTGATTTGGAATACAGGCAAGGGATCTGGATTTTTGGTTCCGGGATCAACAGGATGTCGGCTCCATCAGGCAGTGTTTCCTCTCTTCATTTGACTGTCTTGTGTTTATGGTAACTTCTTCCATGTGTCTAAGTGTGCGTCTAAGTTTTTATGTGTGTTTGTAAGTTGGTAATTATAATTGTCTCATGTTGGTTCTGTCAAACAAAGTGGCCACTTCAAGTTTCAATCCTTTAAAGTGCACAGAACCATTCATTTTGGCATGCCAGACTAGATACAGATGTGCAAACTTTAAAAATTGTATTTAAAAATACTGTTTTTTTTTTTAATTTTTTTTTAATTTTTATTTATTTATTTTTCTGTATGTGTATGAATGTACTGTCTGCATGCAAGTTTGTGCACCCGTGTCGTGCAATGCCGCGGAGGTCAGAAGAGGGTCTCGGATTCCCCTGGAGCTGGAGTTCTCCTGTAATTGGAGTTTTGGACGGTTCTTGGCCGCCATGTGGGTGCTGGGGATCGAACCCGGGTCCTCTGCAAGAGCAGTCGGTGCTCTTAACCGCTAGGCCATCTCTCCAGCCCCAATAAATTTAGTTTTCTTTTTTTTTATTAATTTTATTTATTTCTGTATGTGTATGAATGTACTGTCTGCATGCAAGTTTGTGCACCCGTGTCGTGCAATGCCGCGGAGGTCAGAAGAGGGTCTCGGATTCCCCTGGAGCTGGAGTTCTCCTGTAATTGGAGTTTTGGACGGTTCTTGGCCGCCATGTGGGTGCTGGGGATCAAACCCGGGTCTTCTGCAAGAGCAGTCGGTGCTCTTAACCGCTAGGCCATCTCGAACCACAAGGTAATGAATTTTTAGAACGGGTGTGGTGGCACACACCTTTAATCCCATTCTTTGGGAGGCTGAGGCAGGCAGTTCTTTGAGAGCTCAAGGTCAGCCCTTCTGGTCTGGTTTGGTGAGTTTCCTCCACCCAGTTGCTATCTCAAAGGACCAGAGATAAACTGCCTCTTACAAGTAGTAAAATTTGCAGGAATTAGTCAGGAATCCTGGTCTGGCTTGGGAGGAGGTCTTTAGAGCTTGGGGAATTCCTGAGCTCTCTGGACTGCCCACGTGGCAATCTTTCTGTCTCTGCTTGAAGCCAATTTGGGGGTCTGGTACCTGGATCAGTGGGGCGCTGCATGACTTCCAGGGGCGCCTTATAGGCTCTTGCCTCCAAAGAGTGAGGGAGAGCAGTCTGAACAGCTTTTGGGCTTTGTTATGTTTTGGCAAGAATTTTTGAGCCTGTTTCCCTCCCTCCCTTCTTCCTCATAGGAGGAAAAGGGACCTCTCTGAGTCTGTGCCCTCCTTGCTGATCTGGCTGGCAGACTGTGTGATTTTTTGTTGAGAAAGTGTTGGTCTCAGAGAACTGGGTGAATCAAATTCATGAAAACTGTACTTTACTCCATGCTTTTAGTCTCAGAGCCAGGCATGGTGGCGCATGCATTTAATCCTAATGCTTGGGCGGCAGAGGCAGGCAGATTGTGAGTTCAAAGCCAGCCTGATCTCCAGTACAGCCAGAGCTACAGGGAGACCCTGTCTCAATAAAGACAAAAAAAATTTATTGTGATCACTTTAAGATGATAGAACAGCCATCTTGCCCCAGGCTCCTGATGTTTTGAATGTGTGTGTTTGAGTCCTTTTAAATTACGGAAGCTCTGTTCAGCTTATGGATAAGATCCTGTTTGGAGGGTGTAAGTGCCTTAAGCCCTCATACTTAGTAAAATCTTATTCTTACACACCTAATCAGAAATATAAATATATTAGTGGTATAACTTGGGTACTCTTAAAAAAAATCTTTCCAAACTCTCTTTGAGCACTTGGAAGACAAAGGCATGTGGATATCTTGGTCTGGTTTCATTGGAGAACTGATACCAGAATGGCCTCGCCCAGCTCTGTTTCTTGCCTCCAGGGTGGGAGAGCTACTCTTCCTGGGGTAGCTAATGGGTTTTATTGTGTTTCCTATCTGTTTCCCCCACCCCCTTCTTCCTCATAGTAAGCAAACTTACCTCCCTGGTTTTGAACTAGTGTCCTGCGGGTCTGCCAGTCTGGCCACTCTTGGAAATTCCCCAGCCAGGTGTGGTTAGCAACACCTTTAATCATTACTTCGAACAGGTCCTAACCCAGTGGGCCATTAATCTCCAAACACATTATGACTGGTATACTCTTCTTAAAGTCTGCCTTGATCCACCTGCTTTCCTTCAATGGAGGGCTGCTTATGATGACATGGCTGAAGGCCGTGCCCATACCAATATTCAATATCAACTTCCTATTACCTTAGGTATGCTTACTGGCCGTGGCAACTTCACTGATCCTGTGAGTCAGTCTTTTATTGGAATCCCTCAGTACTTTGATCAGGTTAAAAACATGGCCCTTCAAAGTCTTAGATTTTGTACTCCCCAAAAACCTGACTCCAACTTTCGAAACTTAGTACAATATGCTGGGGAACATTTCTCAGGCTTCCTCACTAGAATCACTGTGGCAGTAGACCCCCCCCGGCACAGCACGTGATGCCCTGGTTAAGGAACTTGCCTGGGAGGGTACAAACTCTCAATGCCATAATGCTGTCGGCCCAGTGCACAATGAAGATCTCCATAAATGGATCATTGCCACTCATGACCTTAACCCAGAGACAGCCCCCTTTGAGGCCTTGACTGCCTCTATTCGGACCTTATCCCTCCGCCCAGGCTCTTCTGACCCACCCACAGGTTGGGGTTGTGGCAAACAGGGTCATTTATGCCGCTCCTGCCCTGTTCCCGCAACTAGGCCCAAGACTCCTTGTCCCAAATGTAGAAAAGGTTTTCAATGGGCTTAGGACTGCAGATCCATGTCCTCGGGTCCTTTAAACTCTTCTCAAGGCACCCTTCAGTCCTGCAAGTAAGAGGGACCTCTTCTGAACTCCTCTGGACTATACCCATTTATGGACACCCCCCCCAGATGTCCTTTAAATTGGATGGCTTCCCCATTAAAAGGATCGTAGACACTGGAACAGATGTCACCATTATCACCTCCAATGACAAGGCTCCCTTCTCCACTTGGATGTTTACACCTGGGCACCCCATTAAAGGGGTTAGTGGGCAGCAACCCACTAACTAAATAAACTATCAATGGGGTGGTATGGGAAGATTATGATGGTAATTCTGGGACCATCATGCCCCTCTTTGCTGACATCTCCAGCACCCTCTGTGGAAGGTACATCTTATTCAGTATGGGCACTGTCCCCATTAAAGGGATCGTAGACACCAGAACAGATGTCACCATTATCATCTCCAATGACACGGCCCCCTTCTCCACTTGGAGGTTTACACCTGGTCCCCCCATTAAAGGGGTTGGTTGACAGCAACCCTCTAACTAAACAAACTATCAATGGGGTGGTATGGGAAAATTTTGATGGTAATTCTGGGACCATCATGCCCCTCTTTGCTGACATCGCCAACACCCTCTGTGGAAGGGACATCTCATTCATTATGGGCACTGTCCTTACTAAGGACTATTGAAGGATATCATAGGCAAGGATAGGAGTTGATTGTCAGGCAGGGACAATCCCTTTACTAACCAGAAACTTCACCCCCAATTCTAAGGGCCACTGCTCCCCTAACTCCCTGTCTTGAATGGGACACTAATGACCCCATCTGGGTTGAACAGGGGCCTATACCTGAACCAAAACTCACTGTCCTCAAGTCCTTAATTGATAAACAACTTGCATTAGGACACATTGAACCATCCCTTAGTCCTCACAATACCCCCATTTTCGTTATTACGAAAAAAATCAGGAAAATATAAGCTGTTAGAGGACCTCCGACAAATAAACCTTCATATGAAAAAGATGGGCTCTCCTCAGGGTGGACTTCCCCACCCCAGTTGTATCCCTCCGTCATGGCACATTGCAGTCATCAACCTCAAGGACTGCTTTTTCAGCATTCCTTTGCCAGTACAGGACTGACCTTACTTCGCCTTTACAGTGTGGGAGCCCAATGTACACAAACCGGCCAATAGATAGCAATGGAAAGTACTGCCTCAGGGAATGAAAAATAGCCCTACTGTTTGCCAAAATTTTGTAGCCTCAGCCTTCAATGTCTTCCCTCCATCATGCAAATACATCCACTGCATGGATGATATCCTCCTAGCCCATCTCTCCCCTGATACCCTTAACCTCCTACTTAGAAAACTGGTCTCATCTTTGGAATCCTTCGATTTGCACATCTCCCCTGATAAAATTCAACTTGCTCAGCCATCTCAGTTCTCGGGTTACCAAATCTACCAGAAAATCTGACCCCTTGATCCCCATATACATGTTAAAGGTAAATATTCCCTTGATGACCTCCAAAATCTCTGCTGTAGTATCAATTGGCTCAAGCCCTTTCTTCCAATAGCCCCTGGGAATGTTGACCCCCTCTTCTCCCACTTGAAGGGAAATCACTCCCCCTCTGACATCATTTCACTGACACCCCCTGCTAAGGCTGTCATTGATGAGGTTAGCAGCAGGCTCTTATCCCTGCCCACAGACCATTTCAGACTGGACAGGCCCCTCATTGTCCTGGTATTAGGGACCTTGGATGGGGTCTTTGGGTCCATGGTCCCCTTGTTCTGGCTCCACCCCTCATGCAGTGATAGCCACAAAATCACTCCTTACATTGAAGTCCTCCTCCTCCTTGCATTTAAAGGCAGATCCTACTGCAATCGCAGTAGGTTACTTACAATGTTGAACCCCAAAAGATTATTTTGACCCTCCCTGTTGTCAATCTTAACTCCTTGTGGAGGGATTGTGCCTTGTTTCAGACGTTGATGTGGGGCTCTCGTGGGATACTTGACAACCACTACCCATGTGACAAACGTTTGCAGACCTTCTCCTCTGTGTTGACTTTCACATTTTTCTGCTGCTCATTTGTCCCAGCTGGAGCAGGCTCCAGCCCTCCACCAGCATCTTCACCTCTCCCCCGACCCCCAACCTCAATCACTCCACCCTCACTCTACCTCCTCTACCCTGACCTGTCCCTCCCTAAATGTAAATATCTATCTCACTCGTGCTTTCCTGTGCTCCTCTGGCCCCATTGGGACCCCTCCAACATCAAGAGGTGAATCCCCGAGGCCTCGCCCCTGACTCCCTGTGGCAAATGGATGTCACCCATGTCCCCTCCTTTGGAAAACTCCAATATGTTCATGTGACTGTGGACACATTCTCTAAGCTTATATAAGCAGTTGCCCTCTCCTTTGATGACTTCCACACCATCAAAGCTCTGAAAATGGCTGTGCTTCTCATGGGGGTCCCCTGGGAGTTAAAAACAGACAATGGCCCAGCTTACACATCTGGTGACTTTAACTCCTTCCATGCCTCATGGAACATCAGGCACTCCACCGGCATCCCCTCTAACTCTCAAGGCCAAGCCATCAATCGCTCCATTAAGGAACACCTCTCAAGGCTCCTGCCATTATCCGTTCCCATGGACCCCCACTTCCTTCTTACTGAAACCCTTTTTACCCTTAACTTCTTTACCTTTGATGAACAGGGCAACTCCTTGGCTTATACCTGATCTATCCCACTTCCCCTTGTATGATGGAAGGACCCCTTATCTTCCCAATGGAATGGCCCTGACCACTTGTTAAGCCAAGGCCAAGGTTTTGCTTGTATCTTCCCAGAAACCTAGAATAGGTCAGTATGGATCCCCCTGAGAAACATCTGCCCTTTCCTGGACTTGGACTCTGGAGCTTCCTGATGGTATTGGTTTGTATCTCTCCTCTCCTTACTCCTACTTATGCTCATGACCTTTGGTCTTTCATTCCCTTGCCACCTATACTCTTATCTGTCTCCCAGGACACTCCTGCCTTCCCATCTTACTCCTCCAACCTATCCACGGGGTTACATCTGGGGAACCCCTGTGGCCTCTTTATTAACATTACTAGTACTTCTTACAATCTCTCCAATACCCTCTGCTTTACTCACTCACCTGTGGGCCACAGGTGTATCTTCCTTCATTCACATACCTCAGGGTATTTCAAGGGCAATCACTCCCAGGGCCAAGTTAGAGTCCTTTCTAAATTTCTTACCCCGCACATTAGCTCCACTTCTGCCAATGGCACTGAACGCTCAGCCAAGATTTCTCTTCCCTGTTGCCAGCCCATTCCCTATTACTCCTCAAAGGTTGCCCTTCCAGTGGAATGGCTTCACTGCCTAGGCCACTCTCGACCTTACCCTGTGGGCAACACTTCCAACTTATGGATATGGTTTCAAGCCCCCTGGAGCAAATCCACCTTTAGTGCTTCAAACTATAACAAACATGGCCCCACTCAATATCTCCTTAACCCACTCTTTGTCGAATCATCCCTTTGTGGCCCTGCTGCCTGGTCTGATATCTGCTCATTACTCTTTTTTTTTTAATTTTTATTGATGCTTTGTACATTTCATACATCATTTTCCAATTCAGATCAGGCATATTTCCCTTTCCATTCCCCCCCACCCCCACCCCATCCCAGATCATGTATTCTGCCATAACTGTCTTGCAGTCTTCATCTTTTTTTTGTCATTTTGTTTAGCTATAAGTGATAATCCATGAGTACAAGCATCCTTCATGCAAAACCTATCTGCAGGCTGTTGTGCCCAAACACCTACAGCCCCACCATCCAGTGGGGGGTGACAGGTTGTTTGTTCAATCAAGTTGATCAAATGAGTGTCCAGACTACATTGCTGTAGTTTCACCATTCACCCCAATCGCAGCCCTTACATTCTACCACGCCCCCTCTTCCGCAGGTTGTTCCCTAGGCTTAGAAAAGGGGCACAGGTGGATGAGAGGTAAAACAGTCCACTCTCTCTGGAGCTGTTGACTTGGACTCTGGTCAATTCTGGCTGTTTCCTTTCATGGGCTGACAGTTTGTCCAGGAATAACCTTTCGATCCTACTAATGAAGAACAAGCAATTAGATATATAGGTATTTAAGCAGCACTAATAGTTATGGTAGGTTACTTTAGCATAGACACATGTTTGGATATGTTAATCCATGAATTACAATTTTCCCCCCTGTTAAATATGACAGGGTCTTACTGTGGCTTATAACATCTCCTAACCTGTAGAGGATGTAAGCTTGTGGCATCAGCCATGGGTTATTCCTCCAAGGAGAGAGCCAATAGCCAATTAGATTTGGGATATACAGGCACATGGCTGCCTCTGCTGCACAGTATTTCCAGGCAGGTGAGGTGTAGCTGGTGCTGACGGTGGAGTCTTGCTTGACTCAGGGAGACCCGTATTTGCTTCGTTGGTTTAGTGGCCTTTGGCAACACTCTCTGGCATTCCAGAGGCCATCTGTACACTTGCATGTGCGGACTCAATACATCCCTCCCATGTTAACGTCCAGTCTTCGGCCATTACTTTCTTAATGGCACCACTTATTTCAATGGTACCTACACTTCCGACTCCCCCTTTGAGAGCTCTGTCAAAGTCACTCAGACTAAATCTTACTCCTTTGTCCCTACACCTGTCTGTGTTAATCCTCCCTTTTATTTCCTCTTGACTAATTTCTCCTCACCTACGAACTCCAGCTTAGTTAACTGCTCGGACATCTCCCCCTGCCTCTTATCTGACTGCTGGTCCTCTTCCAGAGGCACTCTAGCACTTTTGCTACAAAGCCCCTCTGCCCTTTGGATCCCTGTAACTAACACCACCCACTTCCACAGAGTGGAGCTCATGTGCCCCGTTGTGCAGAGACTTTGGCCTTACTGCCTTCAGCAGCAGCACCATTCTAGAATCACTATGGCCTCAGCTGCCACAACCGCCACCTCTCTTACTCAGAGTGTTATGACAGCCACCACCCTAAGCTCCATTGTGGACCAATCAGCTTCGACCCTCCAAACTCAAAACCTCTCTACTCCCATTTCCACACTGATATCCTCAATTTACAACAGCAGATTGACCTTTTGGGCGAGGAAATCCAAACACTACACACTATGGTTCAGATGCCCTGTGACCCTAGCTTCTCCCCCTTTTGTCTGACCCTTTTTCCAGTCACCAATATCTCTCAGTGCCGTCAGGACGTTACTGACTACATTAGGGGCCCTTGGTCCCAAATGTTCATGAATTATATCTTAACCCTTGGTTCCCAAATTTTGTCCCTTAACTCTACCCACCCCGAGGTCATAGCCTTCGATACCAGCTTTGTTTCAGAGGTGTGGTCTAAGCTAAAGTCCATTTTTGATCCTGCTACATTGGTAACCTAGGGCGTCCTCTGCCTCTTGGCCCTACTCTGTCTTTTTCTCTTCAGGTGTCTGTTTCGCTTTGACCACAAGCCAATGCCAGGTCAACAAAACAATGGCCCAGGTCCTCTCAGCAATGGTCAATAGGGACTCTGCATGCACCCCTCCTGATGAGGTGATTCCCATCTGGCTCTCATCCATCCACAATTCATGTGAATGAGCTTGTCTCTCCCCTAGCAGTACTGCAACTGGTCTCTTCCCTCAGTGGCTGGCCAGTCAAAGTTGGGTAAGACCCTGTAAAATCAGAGCAACTTAAGCCAGACACAGTCAAATGTTGGAATGCCAGAGGCGGGGTCAACAAGGTTCGGGCATAGCAGCTGAGCTCCCACTGGACCACTCCTCATGCAAAATTAAATACAAATGGTGGAGATGTAGTAGAGCCTGTATGCTGAGAATTACACATGCGCAGAGCTTGTCCCTCATCAACCAAACCTGCCCTAGGCAGGTGAGATCATACAAGCAGCGTTGCAGACCTGGGCCAATCAGAAGATGACAAGAGGAGAGTGGGAATGTGAACAGTACATAACACCTAACCCTGCCCCCAATAAACGAGTCCACGACAGCTCGCTCTCTGTCTGTGTTGACACAACTCCCAGGGTCTGTGTTTTGACTCTGCACCTCTCACCTCCATTCCTTCTTCAGTCAGACCCCAAAATTCCCCAGCAGTCCTGGGGGATTGTCTACATTGAATGAATTTTATTTTATTGCTACAATGAAATCTTCAATGGCACATATAAATTCTAATGGCAGTAGACAAGAATTTCAATACAGTTCTTGTAGGACCTTCCAGAAACCTTGCTAAACACTGTCAAAAAAGATGCTTTGGGAGATATATGAACAAGTGTAAGGTTGTAGCCCACCTAAGTCATGGATTTCAGAAGGCCAATTAAGGAGGAAGATCTGAGAAACAATTACCCTGGACTGAATTCCTGAAACCCAAGTAATGTTGCTGTGATCATTCCTCACCCAAGACCAAAATCAGGTTTCAATCTCATTCAAGATACTTCTACTGATATCAGCCATAAAGCCCAGTTCCTCTCAAGATGCTCCTTCTGATACCGGACAAAGACCCACCTATGCAGATTCCCCTATCTTCCCACACACATTTCATTGTAAGCCCATTTCCTAACCCTAACCCTACATCCATTCTCCTATCTCCCTACATACATTTCTTTGTAAGCCCACTTCCTTGTATGCTTGGGTATGAAAACTGCCAGTTTGGGACCTTTTGTTGCTGGTCATCCTAATCGTAACACAGGCAGGCTAGCCACCATTGACTTCATTTTCATCAGAGTCCTGATATTTTCTCCTCTCTGCAGCAAGTCTCCCCCCAAAATGAGCCTAATATATGGTTCCTTGAACTCAGGGAGGGTTTGAGGCTGGAGTTTTGGGTTATGCATGGCTGAAAAACTTTCATCAGATCAGGTACAGGCTCTGCTCCACCATAGATCCAACTTCATCTAAAAGGTACTGTTCTGTTACCTAACTCCTCTTTTCTCTCTCTCTCTCTCTCTCTCTCTCTCTCTCTCTCTCTCTCTCTCTCCCCAAGTTTGTGTCTCTCCATCTCTGTCTCTCTGTCTCTCTCTGACTCCAAGTCTCTCTCTGTCTCTCTCTGTTTCTTCTCTCTCCATTCCTTTCTTCCGCATTTGCTTTTCTGTGAATTATTGCAACTTCACAGCCTTTCTTTCACTCAGGAACTTTATGAGTGCCTCATTATGAGGGGCTCTGAATACAAGAGGCACCTATTCCCTACACCCTTATGGGGTGCGGGAGTCAGGGGGCATCCCCTACGATGTGCAACGACCTCAAAGGGAACACCCTACAAAACAAACATACCCCACTCCTGAGTTAGAAGGAACTTTTGACTCATCCAGGAAGACACACATAATCACCCAGTGTCTTGAGCCCCTCACATTACTTTAAACATGCAAGACATTCCTGAGTCCCAGTGGGAGAACACAGTCTCAGGGTGAAAGCTGAAAAAGGCCTTCCCAGAAGCAGCACATAAACCTGATCCAAGCACATCATCCCCAGCTAGCATATAGAGGCTCGAAGTACTCTTCCCTGATATTCCTTCTCCTCCTTCTCTCTTCCATCTCCTTTTCTCTTCCTCCTCCATTTTAATGACATGACTTCCTGAGACTTATCTCATATCCCTCTTCTAACTTCTTAACCAAGATGCTGATTTTCTCCTTTTTGCTGAGTTTAACTATGGGTTCCACTCATTCCAAGCAGCCCTCTCTGACTCTCCTGGCTCTGTACTTCTTCTTGGCTTAAGTAACTTCCAGACAATAAGTTAATGCCCAATAAATGTCACTCTACATTTCCAAATTCTTAAACATATTCTTAAAAACTACTGCCAAACATTCCTCAATGTAATCAAAGCCATATACAGGAAACCCACAGTCAATATCATCCTAAATGGGGAAATGAAAGAAACATTCCCTTTAAAGGTAGGAACTTGGCAAGGCTGCCCCCTGTCACCATTCCTCTTCAATATAGCGATTGAAACACTTGCTAGAGCAATAAGGCAAGAAAAGGATATTAAAGGAGTACTAACTGGAAAAGAGAAAGTCAAGCTATCCCTATTTGCTGATGATATAATTGTTTACTTAAGGGAGGCTAAAACTCCACCAGAAAACTCCTAGAAATGATTAACAGCTTCCGCAAAGTGGCAGGATACAAAATTAACCTAAAAAATCAATGGCCTTTCCTACACCAAGAACAAGCAACTGGAGAAAGAATTCAAAGAGACCTTCCCACTCACAATAGCCTCAAAAACAGTAAAGCAACTAGTAATAAACCTAACCGAAGACAGCAAAGATCTCTCCAACAAAAATTTTAAACCTTTAAAGAAAGAAATTGAAGAAGACATCAGAAGATGGGAAAACCTCGCATGTTCATGGATTGGGAAAATTAACATTGTAAAAATGTCCATTTTACCAAAACTCTTGTATATATTTAATGCAATTCCAATCAAAATCCCCAAGTTTCTTCACAGGCTTGGAAAAAAAAAGTCCATAAATTCATTTGGAAAAACAAAAGACTCTGAATAGCCAAAACAACCCTGGCTGAAAAGAGCTACACAGGGGGATCTCAATACCAGCTTCAAACTATACTACGGGCTATAGTCATAAAAAAGCCTTTACTGGCACAAACCAGACTGTTTACCAATGAAACAAAACCGAAAATCCAAACCTGAGCACAAACAATTTTCAGAAAAGAAAGGGGAAAGAAAATTCACAAAAAGAAGCCACAATGGAGAAATAGACAGCATCTTCAGCAAGTGGTGTTTGGCAAAACTGGACACCCTTGCAGAAGAATGAAACTAACCCCTACCTCTTGCCCTGTACAAAAGTCAAACTCACAGATGTACAAAGACCTCAACACATACAATTCATGCACCATTTTATATTGTGACAAGGGGCAAGAAGCCATAAATGGAGAAAAGACAGCATCTTCAGCAAGTGGTGTTGGCAAAATGGATCACCACTTGCAGAAGAATGAAAATAAACCCTACCTCTTGCCCTGTACAAAAGTCAACTCCAGATGTATCAAAGACCACTCAACGGAAACCCCAAATCTGAAGGCAATAGAAGAAAAAGGTGGCAGCAGACTACAAGACATAGGTGTAGGAAAGAACTTCCTAAATCAGACAGCAGCTGCACAAGAATTAAGGTGACATTGACAAATGGGACATCATTAACTCAAAAGCTTCTGTACATCAAAAGAAAACAATCAAGGAAGTGAAGAGAAAATACACATGGAGTGGGAGGAAACCTTCACTGCAGATACATCGGACAAAGTATTGATTTCCAGAAATAAAAACTACTCAAAAAACGAAAGAAGAAAGAAGAAAATGAATGACCCACTCAATAGATGGAGCAAAGAGCTGAAAGGAACTTCACAAGTGAGGAATTAAGGATAGCTAGAAATCTTAAGAAGTGTCAAGGTTTCCAGTTGTGGTGGGCACGCTTTATTAATCCTACACTTGGGAGGCAGAGGCAGGGGGAACGTTGTGACTTCAAGGTCAGCTTGGTCTACACGATGAGTTCCAGGACAGCTGGGGCTAACAGGGAGACCCTGTCTGGAAAAGACCAAAAAAAAAAAAAAAAAAAAAAAAGAAGTGTTCAATGTCGCTTATAATTAAGCAATGCAAATCAAAAACCATTTTTAAGTTATCATCTTCTCCAATAAAAACTGGCTAGGATCAAGAAAAACAATGATACCAAGTGCCTGGAAGAGTTGTGGGGAAAGGGAAGCACTCATCCACTGCTGGGTGGGAGGATATGAATCTCATATAGCCACTATGGAACAGTGTAGGAGAACCCTTGAAGACTTGAATGAACTTGCCACCTGACCCAGCCATACTAACTACTCGTGCATGTGTCCACAGGACTCATCTTACCAGTCAGTGATACATGCACAGCATGTTTTATGCAGCTCTCTTCACAATAGCAAGGTTCTGAACCAACCCAAAATCCCCTCAACTGATAGTGGATAAGAAAATTGGTACATCTACACAATGGAGTTCTATGCAGGTAAAGAAAGAACAATATAGTGACTTTGCAGGTAGGAGCTAAAAGATATCATGCTAAGTGAAGTAACACGGTCCCAGAAAAACAAAAGACAATGATATCCCCACGTGTCTGCTAGGTTAGGCCAATTACATAATTGTTGGCAAACTGAGCAACGTCAAATGTGATCTGAAAAACCTGCTCGTCTTATATTGTGAATCCATTAAAATTAATAATGAATCTTACAGAATTTCGACGCCAAAATAATACCAATATCCTTTTTCAAATTCTTGTCTTTGAGCCCACACCCCTTCCTGGCTATGTACCATTTGGCGAATGCTACACCTTCCCTCCCTCTTCTCCACCCACATCTTCTATGATTTTCCTTAAGCTTAAGGGGTTGAGAAATGTTGGTTAATTATTTTATTATGGTTAAGCAATGGTCCACTATGCCCCAGCAACAGCAATTTCTTGCACGTTTGACATAGATTTCTGAAGTAATTACTGCCCTTCTGGTGGAAATGTTTCCCTACAATGGAGTGGCAAGACATGTCCATAGGCACACATTCAGAAGATAAATTGAGGATACATCTGTTGAAAAACACACACAAAAAATTACATTTTTCTCCTTATGGGGAACCTGATAACCTCACCATGGTCTTTAGTCCAGACGTTCCATTATCAAATCTGAAATCTCCACCTGGGGAGTGGGCTTTAAGTCCAAAGAGAACAGGTGGTATCACCCATGCCATTTCTACACCAGTGCACACATTTTGACTATCATGTTGGTAATGTAGCTCAGGAGGTCCTTCAGTGGTCTGCACAGCAGTTTATGTAACAATAAAATCCAGACATCAGGGAGGAAACTTCCAATTCAGAAAAGGCGATTTTTGTCATGCTCTGAAACAAAAGTATCCAATGTCTCTGGGGAGTCTATGAAGATGTTCACTGCAGTCAATATCATCTTAAATTGCCTATGTTGTGTGGAGCAAATAGGGTGCGAGGACTCCATTGACCACTCACAGGATGGAACCAACTCCTGGTAAAATTGTTCACCCAAACTATGGCTATGAGAATTTCACTTAAACAGCCACACACACACACGCACACACACAAACACACACCACACAGGCACACACAAAACAGAAAGCGTGTTGTTTTGAACTCGGAATGTTTGCATTTTTGTTCATAATTTCTGCTAATATAATAAAAACCTGAAATGTTGACATTTCATCGTGAAACTATTTTTGGCTTTTCAAGACAAGGATCTCAGCGTAGCCAGCTGTCCTGAAACTCAGTAGGAGACAGGCTGAACCTTGTACTCTCAAAGATCCTCCCGCCTCTGCCTCCTGAGTGCTGGGTTATGATATGCCACATGCCCAGCTATAGTGAAACTTTTTAACAGCAGTTATCCTAGGATCTCAGATGGACCACCACTGTCCACTCCAAACATGACTTCCAACTTGAAGATATGAAAGAATAATTAGAAAAAGTTATTAACATTGTAACAAATGTTTCAAGTTTATTTGTGCAGTTGTTGGTATTTAATGCAGAAAATAACAAACTTGCTTGTCCTCACAAATCTTGAACAAGAACAAAAATAGTCAACATTCCAGCATGGAAGGAGTGGTTTTGTGATTCCACACCTACTACGGAAGCAAACGACAGTTTTGTGTGTTCTGGAGGAGGAGAAAGTATGGCTGAGTAGAATGTGGTGGCCACTAGGAGCTTGACATGCCCAGTGGATGGCTCCACACCCATGAAGATGTGGG
The DNA here is from genome assembly GCA_009823505.1 of Rhizomys pruinosus. Taxonomy (NCBI): domain Eukaryota; kingdom Metazoa; phylum Chordata; class Mammalia; order Rodentia; family Spalacidae; genus Rhizomys; species Rhizomys pruinosus. Next base: position 193,885 of record VZQC01009956.1, read on the forward strand.
CAGAACAAACTGGAATCAATGGGCTATAAAAAAATCAGGCGAAAACTGTGAAGGGATAGGAAATATGCAAGTTTTTCCTAGAGGAGTTGGGTGGGGACTTGTGGATATATATGATAAAAACATATCATCTCATGAATGAAACTTCATGACATTTAAAACAGGCTACATTTACAAGGTGAAACCAGTCATATCATTGGGGAACAAAGATAGAGAAGGGAGGTTCTATAAAGAGGAACAAACCAACCAAAGTACACCAAAAGTCTCTACAACAAAAATTTTAAACCTTTAAAGAAAGAAATTGAAGAAGACACTAGAAGATGGAAAACCTCCCCATGTTCATGGATTGGGAAAAATTAATATGGTAAAATTCCATTTACCGAACCTCTTGTATAGATTTAACGCATTCCAATCAAAATCCCATGAGTTTTTCTCCACAGGCTTGGAAAAAAAGTCCTTAAATTCATTTGGAAAAACAAAGACTCTGAATAAGCCAAAACAACCCTGAGTGAAAAGAGCTAAACAGGGGGATCTCTATACCAGATCTCAATATACAACAGGCTATAGTCATAAAACAGCCTGGTACTGACACAAAACAGACCTGTTGACCAATGGAACAAAACCGAAGATCCAAATCTGAGCACATACAACTTCACCATTTTATTATTTACGAGAAGGGGCAAGAAGAACACAATGGAGAAAAACAACATCTTCAGCAAGTGGTGTTGGCAAAACTGAGATCAGTCACTTGCAGAAGAATGAAACTAAACCCTCAATCTAGACCTATACAAAAGTCACCAGATGGATCAAAAAACCTCACTTGAAACCTCCAAACCTCTGAAGGCGATAGAAAAAAAGTTGGCAGCAGACTAACAAGACATAGGGTGTAGGAAAAAGACTTCCTAAATCAGACAGCAGCTGTGCAAGAATTAAGTTTGACAATTGACAAATGGGACGTCATTAAACTCAAAAACTTCTGTACATCAAAAGAAACAATCAGGGAACTGAAGAAAATCCCACCCAGTGGGAGGAAACCTTCACCACAGAAACATCTGACAAAGCATTGATTTCCAGAATATAAAAACTACTCAAAAAACAAGCAAAGAAAAAACAAATGCCCACCCTCAATAGATGGAGCAAAGATCGACAGTGACTTCACAACTGAGGAATAAGAGATGGCTAGAAAACACCTGGAAGTATTGTTAACATCACTAAATAATTAAAAGGAATGCAAATCAAATCAAACCACTTTAAAATATCACTTACTCCAATAAGACTGGCTAGATCAAGAAAAACAAATGATACCAAATGCTAGAGAGTGTGGGGAAAGGAGACACTCATCCACTGCTGGTGGGATATAACCTCATGCAGCACATGGAAAGCAGTGTGGGAGAACTCTTGCAAGACTTGGAAATGAACTTCCCACCCGACCCACCATACATTCCTAGGCATTACCCTCAAGACTCCTATCACTCAGGAGGCAGAGCAAGTGGATCTTGTTTGATTTTCAAGGGCCAGCTTGGTCTACAGAGTTAGTTCTGGGACAGCTGGAGCTAAGGGAGACTCTGTCTCAAAAAGGACCAAAAAAAAAAAAAAAAGAATCACCCACCCCACTGCAGAGATACATGCACGCCTGTTAATTCAGCTCTCTTCACAATAGCAAAGGTGGAAGCAACAACCAAGTGCCCTCAACTGAGTGGAAAATGAGATGTCTGGTACCTTTAACAATGGAGTTCTATGCAGCATAAAGAAAGAAGACATCATGAGATTGCAGGAAAATGGCTGAGCTAGAGGACATCATGCTAGATTAAAGTAACACAGTAGTCCCAGAAAAAACAAATGATGAATGGTATAAATCCCTCATCTGTGGATGCTATTGCAATTACCTAGTTGTAAATATTTCTTGTGCATTGGCCCCTTGAGCTGTTGTCCAAAGCAGTTTGGGAGGTGATGCATATTGGGAAACAACAAACAACAACAACAACAACAACAACAGAAAGGACTGCATTGAAGAACTGACTTAAACAGNGTCTCCAGGGACTTCAGACTTCTACACACAGCTGAGGACTCCATTTTTCTACACAGTGCTCTAATCGGTGTCACAAACACAGTGTGCCTTAAATTGAATTCCTCTTCTTTACCTCTAACACAGTTAAAATTTCATATTGGATATTCTTGCTCTTGCTTTTGCATCATTTATGATTTATACAGTATCTAAAGCAATTCAGACATGCATCTTCCTCATAAAAAATGCCGTTTATGTCTTCTATATTTTGGACGGTCTTACTCTTTTTCAATTTTTTTTTTACCCCAGTCCTCTGCAAGAGCAGTTGGTGCTCTTAACCACTGAGCCATCACTCCAGCCCCAGTTCTAGACCCGTGTACACCCATCCCCTCACCCCACCAGAGCTCATGCATTCTGCCAAACATGCTTTTCATCTCTTTCTCAATCTTTCTCAATATTGTCCATGTGGAAGTTGACTGTTTTGAGCAGAAGTTCACTGTTTCAGTCAGCTCTTTGATGCAGTCTTTTCTGTTGTTGTTGTTGTTGTTTCCAATATGCATCACTCCCAATCCCTACCTCTCGCCCTGTACAAAAGTCAACTCCAGATGGATCACAGACCTCAATGTGAAACCCCAAACTCTGAAGGCGATAGAAGAAAAAGTTGGCAGCAGATTACAAGATATACGTGTAGGTAAAGACTTCCTAAATCAGAGAGCAGCTGCACAAGATTAAGGTTGACAATTGACAAATGGGAACTCATTAAACTCAAAAGCTTCTGTACATCAAAAGAAACAATCAAGGAAGTGAAGAGAAATCCCACAGAGTGGGAGGAAACTTTCACCACAGAAACATCTGACAAAGCATTGATTTCCAGAATATAAAACTACTCAAAAAACAAAGAAGAAAACAAATGACCCACTCAATAGATGGAGCAAAGAGCTGAACAGAGACTTCACAAGTGAGGAATTAGAGATGGCCGAGAAACACCTTAAGAAAGTGTTCAAGATCACTATTCATTAAGCAAATGCAAATCAAAACCATTTTAAGTTATCATCTTTCTCCAATAAAACTGGCTAGGATCAAGAAAACAAATGATACCAAGTGCTGGAGAGGTTGTGGGGAAAGGGGAACACTCATCCACTGCTGGTGGGAATATAATCTCATATAGCCACTATGGAAAGCAGTGTAGGGAACCCTTGGAAGACTTGAATGAACTTGCCACCTGACCCAGCCATACTACTCCTGGGCATGTGTCCACAAGACTCATCTTACCTCAGTGATACATGCACAGCTATGTTTATTGCAGCTCTCTTCACAATAGCAAGGATTCTGGAACCAACCCAAAAGCCCCTCAACTGATGAGTGGATAGAGAAAATGTGGTACATCTACACAATGGAGTTCTATGCAGTGGCAAAGAAAGAAAACATCATGAGCTTTGCATGGAGCTAGAAGATATACTGAGTGAAGTAACACGGTCCCAGAAAAACAAAAGACAAATGATATCACCCATCTGTGGATGCTAGTGCCAATTACATAATTGTATGGCAAACTGAGCAACGTCAATGTGATCTGAAAACAACTGTGCTCTTATATTGTGAATCCATTAAAATATAATAAATGAAATTTAAAAAGAATTTAAAAAATAAAATACCAAATATAATTTTTAAAAATTGCTTGTCTATTGAGCCCACACCTCCTTCCTGGACTGAATGTACCAATTTGGAGGAAATAGCTACACCCTATTCCATCCCATATTCTTTCCACCCACATCTTCTATGATTTTCCTTAAGCTTAAGGGGTTGATAGAAATGTTGGTTAATTATTTTTATTTATGGTTAAGCAATGGTCCACTATGCCACAGCAACAGTCAATTATTCTTGACAGTTTGACAAAATAAGAATTTCTGAAGTAATTACTGCCCTTCTGGTGGAAAATGTTTCCCTACAAAATGGAGTGGCAAGACATGTCCATAGGCACACATTCAGAAGATAAATTGAGGATACATCTGTTGAAAAACACACACAAAAAATTACATTTTTCTCCTTATGGGGAACTCTGATAACCTCAGCCATGGTCTTTAGTCCTAGCTTCCATTACAGAATCTGAAATCCTACCTGTGGAGTGGGCTTTAAGTCCAAAGAGAACAGGTGGTATCACCCATGCCATTTCTACACCAGTGCACACATTTTGACTATCATGTTGGTAATGTAGCTCAGGAGGTCCTTCAGTGGTCTGCACAGCAGTTTATGTAACAATAAAATCCAGACATCAGGGAGGAAACTTCCAATTCAGAAAAGGCGATTTTTGTCATGCTCTGAAACAAAAGTATCCAATGTCTCTGGGGAGTCTATGAAGATGTTCACTGCAGTCAATATCATCTTAAATTGCCTATGTTGTGTGGAGCAAATAGGGTGCAAGGACTCCATTGACCACTCACAGGATGGAACCAACTCCTGGTAAAAGAATTTCCACCCCAAAACTTATGGCTATGAGAATTTCACTTAAACAGACACACACACACACGCACACACACACACACACACACACACACACACAGAGCACAGCACAGAGTTTGTTTTTGAACTCCTGAAATGTTTGCATTTTTGTTCATAATTTCTGCTAATATCTATAAAAACCTGAAATGTTGACATTTCATCGTGAAACTATTTTTGGCTTTTCAAGACAGGATCTACATGTAGCCCCAGCTGTCCTGAAACTCAGTAGGTAGACAGGCTGACCTTGTACTCTCAGAGATCCTCCCGCCTCTGCCTCCTGAGTGCTGGGGTTATGATATGCCACCATGCCCAGCTATAGTGAAACTTTTTAACAGCAGTTATCCAGGATCTCAGATGGACCACCACTGTCCACTCCAAACATGACTTCCAAGGCTGAAGATATGAAAAGAAATAATAGAAAAAGTTATTAACATTGTAACAAATGTTTCAAGTTTATTTGTGCAGTTGTTGGTATTTAATGCAGAAAATAACAAACTTGCTTGTCCTCACAAATCTTGAACAAGAACAAAATAGTCAACATTCCAGCATGGAAGGAGGTGGTTTTGTGATTCCCACACCTACTACAGAAGCAAACGACAGTTGATGTGTTCTGGAGGAGAGAAAGTATGGTCTGAGTAAGGATGTGGTGGCCACTAGTAGCTTGACTATGTCCCAGTGGATGGCTCCACACCCATGAAGATGTGGGCAGAACAAACTGGAATCAATGGGCTATAAAAAAATACAGGGCAGAGAACTGTGAAGGGATAGGGAATATAGCAAGTTTTTCCTAGAGGAGTTGGGTGGGGACTTGTGGATATATATGATAAAAACATATCATCTGCATGAATGAAATTCTCAGACATTTAAAACATGCTACATTTACAAAGTGAAACCAGTCATATCATTGGGGAACAAAGATAGAGAAGGGAGGTTCTATAAAGAGGGTACAAACCTAACCAAAGACACCAAAGATCTCTACAACAAAAATTTTAAACCTTTAAAGAAAGAAATTGAAGAAGACATCAGAAGATGGAAAAACCTCCCATGTTCATGGATTGGGAAAATTAATATTGTAAAAATGTCCATTTTACCGAAACTCTTGTATAGATTTAACGCAATTCCAATCAAAATCCCCATGAGTTTCTTCACAGGCTTGGAAAAAAAGTCCTTAAATTCATTTGGAAAAACAAAAGACTCTGAATAGCCAAAACAACCCTGAGTGAAAAGAGCTACACAGGGGGATCTCTATACCAGACTTCAATGTATACTACAGGGCTATAGTCATAAAAAACAGCCTGGTACTGACACAAAAACAGACCTGTTGACCAATGGAACAAAACCGAAGATCCAAATCTGAGCACATACAACTTCAGCCATTTTATATTTGACAAGAGGGCCAAGAAGCCACAATGGAGAAAAGACAACATCTTCAGCAAGTGGTGTTGGCAAAACTGGATCATCACTTGCAGAAGAATGAAACTAAACCCCTACCTCTCGACCTATACAAAAGTCAACTCCAGATGGATCAAAAACCTCAACTTGAAACTCCAAACTCTGAAGGCGATAGAATAAAAAGGTAGCAGCAGACTACAAGACATAGGTGTAGGAAAAGACTTCCTAAATCAGACAGCAGCTGCACAAGAATTAAGGTCGACAATTGACAAATGGGACCTCATTAAACTCAAAAGCTTCTGTACATCAAAAGAAACAATCAAGGAAGTGAAGAGAAATCCCACAGAGTGGGAGGAAACCTTCACTGCAGATACATCTGACAAAGCATTGATTTCCAGAATATATAAACTACTCAAAAAACAAAGAAAAAAGAAAACAAATGACCCACTCAATAGATGGAGCAAAGAACTGAACAGAGACTTCACAAGTGAGGAATTAGAGATGTCTGAGAAACACCTCAAGAAGTGCTCAACATCACTAATCATTAAGGAAATGCAAATGAAAACCACTTTAAGATATCATCTTACTCCAATAAGACTGGCTAGGATCAAGAAAACAAATGATACCAAGTGCTGGAGAGGTTGTGGGGAAAGGGGAACACTCATCCACTGCTGGTGGGAATGTAAACTCGTACAGCCACTATGGAAAGCAGTGTGGAGAACCCTTGGAAGACTTGGAATGAACTTGCCACCCGACCCAGCCATACCACTCCTAGGCATGTACCCTCAAGACTCACCCCACCGCAGAGATACATGCACGGCCATGTTTATTTCAGCTCTCTTCACAATAGCAAGGAGCTGGTACCAACCCAAATGCCCCTCAACTAATGAGTGGATAGAGAAAATGTGGTACATCTACACAATGGAGTTCTATGCAGCAATAAAGAAAGAAGACATCATGAGATTTGCAGGAAAATGGCTGGAGCTAGAGGACATCATGCTGAGTAAAGTAACACAGTCCCAGAAAAACAAATGATGAATGGTATCCCTCATCTGTGGATGCTAGTGCCAATTACCTAGTTGTAAATATTTCTTGTGCATGGCCCCTTGAGCTGTTGTCCAAAGCAGTTGGGAGTGATGCATATTGGAAACAACAACAACAACAACAACAACAACAACAGAAAGGACTGCATTGAAGAACTGACTGAAACAGTGAAATTCTGCTCAAAACAGTCAACTTCCACATGGAGAATATTGAGAAAGACTGAGAAAGAGATGAAAAGCATGTTTGGCAGAATGCCTGAGCTCTGGTGGGGTAGGGGAATGGGTGGGGAGACACGGGCCTGGATTTGATAAAATTAATTAATTAATTAATTAAGTAATTAAGTAATTAAAACTACTGCCAAAGTACCTGGGAAATGGTCTTCTTCAAAAGTTCCCTTTCCAACAACAGGTGGTAAGTGACTTGGGCACCCCTGTTTTGCTACCATTCATTCCTTTGCTTTGCTATTTGGGGTTTTTATACCCAGTCCTTTCACTTCATTATTTTTTCTTTATCCTTTAAAGTTTGATTCCTCTCTGTCTTAGCTTCATGTAACTCAGCAGAGTACTCACCTTTAAAGAAATGGTTTTGGATTTTTCATTCACTACAAATTTATATACAGGTTCTCTGTCTCCCTAGGAGCCTCAGCTCTGCATTTGCCTGATTCCAGCCTGACAAACTCCAATCCCTTCCCTCACCCCTGGCATCACCAACACCACCAAATCTCAACTTTCAGGCTTTCATCTCAAGGTTTTTCCTTTCTGGTTACTGCATATGTATTACCATCATTTTCTTATGTCATTTAAAACTCACTGTAATGTCATGTCTTTATATGTTTCCATGTGTTAACATCTAATGTATTTCCTTGCAGAAAAACTGCAGTGAGATCTCATGTAATTATGTCATCTTTGTCTTGTCTCAAAACAATTTTAAATTTTCCTTTTTCATTTTGTGCACAAGGATCACTAGTCTTTATTCTGGAGTGCCTAATCAGGAATATCAATATTTAAATGGTGTAAACTGGGTGCCTAAAATATCTTTAAATATCTATTATCCCACAAAAAGTACTACCTGTTTATGCACACACACTCAACTAAAGTCCAAGGCAATAGTATCTACAACCATCACATGAGCAGTCTATTTTAATGCAAAATTTTATGTGTTTTGATGACAATTCTTAAGCTTTACTTATTTTTAATCTGAAGTCCTGATATTTCATTTGGTGTCCAAACTCTTTCCTAGAACTCAGGAGGCAGAGGTATGTGTACATCTTGGTTTGGTTTGGGTGGAGATCTTTGGAGCTTGGGAATTTCCGAACATGGTAATTGTGCTTTTGGTTCTCTGGTTGGAGACCCATTTGGGCTCTTGCACTTGAGTAACTTATGCAAGAATGGCCCTGGATAGCCCTGTTTCTTTCCTCCCAGGGGTGGTACAGGGCATCCTGGGACAGCTATTGTGATTTATTGTTTGCCTAAAGTGATTTCCTATCTGTTCCCCCTGCCCCTGCTTCCTCCTCATAGGAAGCAAACATACCTCACTGGGCCTGAAGTACTGTCCTGCTGGTCTGGAGACTCCTGACAGTATCTCAGCCAGTTGTGCTGAGCCATGCCTTTAATCCTAGCATGGCTTCAGTCCCAGCAGAGCCAAGGTTTAGGTTAAGGTCGCAAGTAATGATTTCTGAACAAAACGGAGTTTATTTGACCCATCTCATTTTTCATCTCTTATTAAGTTGGAAACAGATTTAAGAATATTTACTACATTTCTGAAAATGTTCTAAAGTTTTGGTTTTGAAACTAGTGTGACATCACATTGTGTCTAACCACAGTATTTATTTTATGGAAGTGCTTAGTAGTATTTCTTCACTACTAAAGATCAGTCTGTTTATGAATGTTATATCTCATTGTATTAAGAAAGGAAATGAGGTGATAAAATGTTACAGAGATATAGAAATGGATATATTTTTAGTAACGTTTTATATGAAGATGATGAGAAAGTCCATGCAAGTGATAAGAGTCTGAGGAGGTTTGTTATGGCAGGTAAAAGGTGAAACTATATAAATACACTTAATTTTCTAAAGTTCAGTCAAGTAGTTTAAGAATCAAAATGTATATCTAGTATAAGATATACAGAGTTGTTGTTTATTTTCAGTCCACTCTTGGCCTGTACTGGACTCCCTGTATCAAATTATTTATTGAAATTAGTGGGTTACTTCTGGCTACTGAAAGATGTACTTTATGCTTCTCTGTATCAAGCATGTGTTACTTTTGGCCTAAAAATATAATTTGGCTCAAAAGAAGCTAGGTTCTACCTCCCTGAATGACCTGCATAGAGTCCAGAAGGAGACAGCTTGGATGGATTTGGTAATGCCTATCAGCTTTTTTCCTGTCTTTAGGTACGTGCTATAACTCCAGTCTTTCTGAGAGAACTATGAATCGGGATATGGGGGGGTCTGAGAAAGAGAGAGATTGTAAATTTTAGTAAAGAGTTTACATTTAAGATAGGCCTGAAATTGTTTAATTCTCTCTCTTGTGGGCTATGCCTGCTCAACCTATGGTGTTAAATCTCTCTTCTAGTCAGTGTTATACAAGTCTGCTTGAGCTTTTGTCCTAGCCTTTTCTTTTCTTTTCTTATTTTTTTTTTTTTTGGTCTTTTCGAGACAGGGTCTCCCTGTAGCCCCAGCTGTCCTGGAACTCACTCTGTAGACCAGGCTGGCCTTGAGCTCACAAAGATCAGCCTGCCTCTGCCTCTGCCTCCCAAGTGCTAGGATTAAAGGCCTGCACCACCACACCCGGCTGTCCTAGCCTTTTCTAAAATATTATACAGTAATTAAAAGTATCAAGCTGGTGTAACTTAGCCTTCTGGATTGTTAATGACCAAACTTAATGCCCACATGAATTTGCCTGAGGGATGTAAGGGATAACTTTGTTCCTTGGCTTCTGATGTCAACTAAGTCCCAGCGGACTATGCATGGGGGCATCTCTTAAATGTCCTGAGTCACTAGTCTTCCTGTGCTTGGAGGTCTTGGAGATCTATTAATGGGACCTCAGCCAGTGTCCAGTCTATAAAGAGGAAAGTCTGCTCATGCTTCAAGAAGGGAAACCTGGTCGAGCAAGACATTACTTTGTCCTTGAGTGGATGGAACTGGTGAATGAAAAGTCAAAAGGAGCCAGGAGCTCCCTCCCCTCAAAGCCCAAGTGATCTCTGAGGTCCAGATCCTCAACTGACGTTGAGAAAACCAAAAACTTGTTTAATATGGGCTGTATGGCCTTAAACATCCAAAAGGAAAGTATATCCAGAAATAAATAATCAATAAGATCTAAGAAATTGTAGTTCTGGTAAAAACAAAAACCTTCTGATCTTAGTAAAAAGAGAAAAAGTAGCTAGCTTCTTGAGTTTCTTAGCAGCCTGGTCTGTGACAAAGGTTCCCCCAGCCTCAGTGTGGGAATCCTGGACAACATAACCCCCATGGCTGTATTCCCTAATTGGACCCCTAAATAACTTTAGGCTTCATCCCTCATCCCAGTAATAGCTTGCTGCTTTATCTGGCACCTTCAAGACCATACCCAGCAACTGACCTTTATCAGTTTTAACTAATTTTTGCTTACTCTCCCATTAGACAAATATGAACGAAACTAATTCCTGCTGACAAAGGTTTACACCCAGGTGTAAAGCATTTTACCCTCTTGTGTCCTTAGCATCCCCTTCCCCCACCATCTTTTGTCAGCAGGAAGGAGCCAGAGTGGAAATATTGCCCCTTATCCCTATGATGCAAAAGGGTGGAATGTAAGGTTGTAGCCCACCTAAGTCAGGGATTTTAGAAGGCCAAATAAGGAGGAAGTTCCAAGAAACTTTTACCCTGGACTGCATTCCTGAAGCCTGAGGAATGTTGCCACAATCATACCACACAATAAGGCCTCAATCTCATTCAAGATACTTCTACTGATATCAGTCATAAATCCCAGTTCCTCTCAAGATGCTCCTTCTGCTACTCGCCAAATACCTAACTATGTACATTACCCTATCTTTCCACACCCATTTCATTGTATGCCCACTTCTTTGTGTGCTTGGGTATAAAAACCACCAGTTTGGGACATTGTGTTGCTAATCTTCCAGCTGCCATACCTAAAATAAACCCAACTTCCTTCTCATCGGAGACTTGACATTTTCTCCTTTCTGCACCAAGTCTCCCCTCAAAATGAACCTAATAACAAGTAACAATTTTATTTGTAAATATTTTATTGAAATTTTGTCTATTTTTTAAACAGAATCTTCATCATCTATATATCTCCTTCCCCATCGGCCCTTTCCATAACCCTTCTTCACTGGAATTCATACATCCCTTAAGGCCTATCAAGTCAAAATAGTGTCCTCAGATGTCCTTCAGTGAAAGTTCATCCACTGAGGTCTAGTTAGCCTAACTAGAGTCCCTCCCCTTAAGAAGATCAGCTTTCCAGTATTAAACTCCACCCACTCAGGGCTCAGGGACTATCACTGAACAGGGCATAAATATTGTAAGATGCAGGGAAGGGTGCATAACCATAGGAATACAGACTCCTTGGGACCACAGTCATAAAAACTACAGCAATCCTGTCAGCATGCAAACTCAAGCATACAAAAACTCAGCACAGAACAGTGGACATAGTGACCAGGCCCCAAATGTAGTTGACAAACACTATCTTTTGGACTCTTCCTTTACAAACTCTTTTAAAGAAAACAAAATCAGAAGAAACAGGAGTTAAACTCTAAAAAATTCTTTCATGGTCCCATTGTACCCTTATAACAAAACTCCATGAACATATTGGAAAAACACATAGTTGAATCTGGTTTAAGAATATAGAAAATATCAAAAATATAGAAAATATGTTTTAACAATTATTGGTGAAATGTGTCTAACAAAATAGAAACATAACCAAACACTAAATAATGGGCTTGTGATCCACAAGCACTCATTTGGTTTAACAGAAAAATAAAATTTATATGGTATTTTAAATTCTTAGGGCAAACAATAATTGAAGGGAAGAGAAAATAATTCCACAAATCTAAGCCCTTTCATAAGAAAATATTCAATTAAATAGGAGAATTTAATTAAAGCAAATTAGTATTTGAAAAACAATCAATTATAACAGTGTTTATCTTAAAAGTCTCATCTCTTCCAGATTAGAACTAAAAAGGCTCTTTTCCAGGGCATTAGTTGAAGTAAACAAATGTAATGAATCTTGTGTCTATTTTAGGTCTTGGCCTGAGGGAAAATATACCATGCAATATCTAGAACAAAAGGAACATTTTTCAGTTATAAAAATCTTCAGGAAACCACAATCTGTTTTTCAAGTACAGAATCAGCTTGATCAACCTGTCCCCAAAACTTCTCAATAGAAAATGCAGTAGATTATCAGTACTGTTGGCATCCTGTGGGACTCCCTATCTAGTTCCAAGGATCTCACTCTGCTAGGGAAGACTCTCAATGACTTTGGGGAACACTTTTCATGGTCCCCTGTACCAATTGTGTTCTCAGGAGATACTTTAGGTACTTCAGCCTCAGTTGTCCTCTTACAGTGGCATTTACCTTGGGAATTGGGGTCTTGGGCATTCTGCCTCCAAGCAGCCTAAACAATGAGCTATGCCCTGGCCATATTTCTTGAGGAATTATACGAGAATGGATGCCTGTTATTACGTTTTAATTTTCACGTGAAAAGGAACTTAACACATGCTTGTGACACTAATGATGGATAATTAAAAGAAAAACAGGCCGGGACCAGAGGGTCCTGCGCGCTAGTGGTCTGGTCTGCACCTTTTTGCGTGCCGGAGAAGTTACCTGGGCAGGTATCTGACGCAGGAAGGGGTCGTGGGCAGGACCGCCCTAGGTCTTTCTTTAGCGCATGCCGGGGCCAGAGGGTCCTGCCCGCTAGTGGTCTGGTCTGCAACTTTTTGCGGGCCGGAGAAGTTACCTGGGCAGGCATCTGCCGCAGGAAGGGGTCGTGGGCGGGACCGCCCTACGTCTTTCTTTCGCGCACGGCGGGGCCAGAGGGTCCTGCGCGCTAGTGGTCTGGTCTGCACCTTTTTGCGGGCCGGAGAAGTTACCTGGGCAGGCATCTGCCGCAGGAA
>VZQC01009956.1:209468-311174 GCA_009823505.1 Rhizomys pruinosus
GTTACTGGGCAGGCATCGCTGCCGCCAGGGTCCGTGGGAAGGCTCGCCCACGCTTCTTTCCGCATTTAGCCATTAGGTGGCCAGAGTGTCCTGCCTCCTAGTGGTTGGTCTGCAACCTTTTTGCGGCCTGGAGAAGTTACCTGGGCAGGCATCTCCTGCCAGGAAGGAGGTCGGGCGGGACCGCCCTACGTCCTTCTTTAGCGCACGCCGGGGCCAAGGAGTGGGTGCCTGCCGCTAGTCCGTCTGGTCTGCACCTTTTGCGGGCCGGAGAAGTTACCTGGGCAGGCATCTCCTCCAGAAGGGTCGTGTGGGGGGACCGCCTACGTCTTTCTTTAGTCGCACGACGGGGCCAGAGGTCCTGGCGCTAGTGTCTGGTCTGCAATTTTTGCGGGCCGGAGAATTACTGGGCGGCATCTGCGCAGGAAGGGTCGTGGGCGGGCCGCCCTACATCTTTCTTTCGGCACGCCGGAGTCATAGGATCCTGCCCGCTAGTGGTCTGGTTCTGCCACCTTTTTGCAGGGCTGCGGGGCGCGGGCTAAGTCAGGCATAATTCACCCCCACCCCCAGATTGGTGAGATATCCAAGTGGAACCTTTTCTTAGGAGAACCCCAGAACAAGAAGAGAGGGTGTTTTCAAAATTGAAAAACTAGACAAGTCAATACTCCATAAACAAGGAGGAGGAGAAGGGGGGGGAAACATCTAAAGGAGAAAGTAAAACCATCCCCTACATAGTGAAAAGTATTTGTGATCTGAGCCACAAAAAGGAAGCCCACATGCCAGGAACCACGACGCAAGGACAACATGGGAAAGGCACGGAAAATCCTGCATCAAGCACTACCAAACCAGTAGGAGATAGCTAACAATAGAACCCCTGGAGAGACCCAAGGAACAGATCTTAGAGGAATAATTGCAGACTATGCAGAGAAATTAAAGAACATAAAGAGGAATTCAGAGAAACTAAGAGAAGAAAATGAAAAACTCAAAACAGGACCTAGAGGGATACAATGAAAACATCAGAAAGAACTAAAGGAACAGATTGACAATCTCCAGAAAGAACAGAGGAGAAAAAAATAAAGAATAGGAGAAACTAAAGAGAGAGAACAAAAAACTCACAAAGGACCTAGAAGGATACAATAACAAACTTACGAAAGAACTAAGAACAGACAACAAAAAATCCACAAAGAAACTAGAGGAGAAAAAAAACAAACTCCGAAAAGGACCGTGAAGAGAACACTGAAAAAGGAAGCCAACCAAAGAAATAAGGAGCACCAGAAGAATAGATGCATGAAGCAAGACCAGAATAGATTGAAAAGCTCCAAAAGAAGGAAGATACTAAAGAAAACAGAGATGAAACGAAAAAGGAAATAGAACACACATTCATCAAGAAAAAGGAAAGGAAAAGCCTCCGACCTAGAGAATGGAGAAGCAGAACAAAGAATATCAGATCTGGAAGATACACACGAGCACAATTTAAAAAGCTCAAATAAAGATTATGAAAGACAAAAATACACAAAATGGCAACAACCAGGAAAATATGTGGACTATAAACAGAATCAAACTCCGCATCACACATAGGAATAGAGGAAGGAGAAGAATCCCAAGAAACTAGTATTGATCAGATCTTCAACAGAAAATAGATGAAATTTCCCCAAAATTAATCTAGACAAACCCATACAAATCAAGAAGCACATACGACTCCAAATAGACAAGATCAGAAAAAAAAACCCATGCCATATCATAGTTAAAATGCTGGATGCCCAAAACAAAGACAAATTCTGAGAGCTACCAAAAAGAAAAACAAGTCACATACAAAGGGAAACCCATTCAGAATCACAACTGACTTCTCGCCTCAAACAATGAAAGCAAAAAAACATGGGACAAAGCATTCCCTGTGGTTAAGGGACTATGGATTGCCAACCCAGAATACTTTATTCCCAGCAAAAATGTCGACTTATCTTGACAGGAGAGAGAAAAAATCTTCCATGACATAAAACAAGATGATGGAATAGATATCTGGAAAACCAACTCTTCATAAAATACTGAAACAATTCAAAGGGTAGAAGAAAGGAGCAATCATATCCTCAAACACCTAGGAAAAGAAACTAAATAAAAACAAAACCATAGGAGCAAAATCAGAGGCTAGAAGTCCAAATGGATAATAAAGTGAAAGAAACAACATCCATCTTTCAATCATAAACTTAAAAATATTAATGGGCTTAAACTCCCCAATAAAGGCGTAGACTGGGAGAATGGATTAAAACAAAACCCATCTATATGCTTCTACAAAAACCCACTCAATCTCAACGATATGCACCAACTTAAGGTGAAGGATGGAAGAAAGTATTCAAGCAAATGCGGTACCAAAAAGGAAAGCAATGTGGCTATTTCCTAATATCTCGTCAACAAAATAGACTTCAAAGCAAAAGAAATCAAAAGAGACAAAGAGGCAATTACATCTTTATTAAGGAAACTAATTAATGATGATAGATTCACATCATAAACATATATCCACCCAAAACACGCTGGCACCAAACTTTACTTCATGGATCTCAAGGCACAGATTAACCCTAGCACACTAATACTAGGGACTTCAATACCCCATTAAGTCCCCTAGAACAGATCAACAGGACAAGGATAAACAGAGAGACATCTGAACTAAATGACACAATACACCATTGGACCTCACAGAATCTATAGTATATATCACCCAAACACCAGAGAATACACTTTTCTACTCAGCACCTCATGGAACATTCCTCCAAAATAGACCATTTACTGGACACAGGAAAAAACTCAAACAAATATAAAAAGATGACATAATCTCCATGCATTCTATCAGACCCACAGTGCAATAAAAACTCAAATCCACACCAAAATAAACCCTTTACACCTACCAGGAACACATGGAGACTAAACAACACCCTCCCAAGTAATGAGTGGGTGTCAAGGAAAATAAGAAAGAAATAAAAAAACATCGCTGAATGAATGGACAATATAAAACAAACACAGCATAAATCTATGAGACACATTTTAAAAGCAAATCGAGGAAGGTTTTATCTATTGCTTACATTTATAAAAAAATAGATAAAGAGCACATGATGTATATCTAACAACACTGCACGAATACTAGAGAACAAACAACAAATGAAACTTACCACATACTCAGGCAGGATCAAGAAATGACAATATAAAACAAAATCAGACGCACATGAAAATAGAGAAAACCATCAATGTAAAATCCAATTGATCCAAAAGTTCTTCTTGAAGAAATAAACAAGATAGACAGACCTCTAGCCCAGTTAACCAAAGAAAGAGGGAACAACTCCAAAATCAATAGATCTGTGACGAAAGGGGAAATATCACAACAGACAATGAAAAGATCCAGACAATCATACGGGACTACTTCAAAAACTTATATTCTACTAAGTTTGAAAACCTAGAAGAAATGGATGAATATCTGAAATCCTGGAATCACCCAAAGCTCAAACCAAGAAGAGATCGACAGCCTAAATAGACCAATATACAGGAAGAAATCGAAGATGTAATAAGCAGCCTCCCAACCAAAAAATGCCAGGCCCGATGTTTCACGGCAGAAGTTCTATAAAATATTTCGAAAAGACTACAACCATTATTACTTAAATTGTTTAGAAGGATACAAGCGAGGAATTCTCCCAGAATCCTTCTATGAAGCGAGCATTACGTACTACCAAACCAGGGAAAGATACAACCAAAAAGGAGAACTATAGACCCATCCTCCTAATGAACACAGATGCCAAAATTCTAAACAGATTCTGCAAACGCAACAGACTCACATCCAAAAAATCTCCACCAATGACCAAGTTGGATTCATACCAGAGAGCAGGGATGTTCAACATAGTAAAATCAATAAACATCATCAAACATATCAATGGATTGAAGGACAAAAACCACACAAATCATCTCAATTGATGCGAGAAAGCCTTTGACAAATCCAGCATCCTTCATGTTAAAAGTCCTAGAGGAAATTAGTCTTGAGGGATCATTCCTCAATGTAATCAAAGCCAATACAGAAAAACCCACAGCCATATCATCCTAAAAGGGAAAAATAGAACATTCCCCTTAAGAAAAGATAGGAACTCGGCAAGGCTGCCCCTGTCACCACTCCTCTTCATATAAAGCTGCCGAAACCCGCCTTACGGGCAACAGCAAGCAAAAAATAAAGGAGTTCTAATGGAAAAGAGAATAAGCTATCTTTTTTGCTGATTATATGTATGTAACCTAAGGATGCTAAAGAACTCCACAGAAACTCCTAAAATTAAAGCTTTGGTAAAGGTGAGCAGCTAAAATAATATCCGTTAGACTAATAATCAGTACCTTCTTGTCTACACTAAACAGCATAGCAAACTCGAACCTAAAGAGGCTAAACGATACTTCCCACTCACAATAGCTTCAAAACAAAAAACAAGGAACAAAAAAAAAAAAAAAAAAAAAAAAAAATTTTAAACCCCTGAAAAAAGACAATTGAGGAAGACACAGAAGATGGACAAACCTACCTTCATGCATTGAGGAAAATATGGAAATATCACGTAAAAAAACTGATCCATACTTACCCAAAACTACTGCTCAGAAATTTCCAACGCAATCCCAATCCTGATTCACACCAAGAACATTTTCTTCACATGGCATTGAGAAAAAAATAACCAATCCCCTCAAATTCATTTGGAAGAACACACCAACCCAAACTATCACCGAATATCACCCCCCAGAGCGAAAAAGAGCAATACAGGGGGGATCGCTATACAGACTCAAACTATTACTACAGGGCTATGCATAAAAACAGCTGGTATGGCACAAAAACAGACCCAATTGACCAATTGGAAGTAAAAACTGAAGATCCAAACCTGAAGCCATACAATTTCAGCCACCTCACATATTTGAACAAGGGGCAAGAAAACACAATGGAGAAAGACAGTATCTTCAGCAAGTGGTGCTGGCAAAATTGGATCACCACTTGTAGAAGAATGAAATTAAACCCCTACCTCTCACCTTGTACAAAAGGTCAACTCCAGATGGACCAAAGATCTCAATGTGAAACCCAAACTCTGGAGTGATAGAAGAGAAACTTGGCAACAGACCTACAAAGACATAGGTGTAGGAAAAGACTTCCTAAATCAGACAGCAGCCTGCACAGAAATAGATCAAACAATTGACAAATGGGATCTCCTTAAACTCAAATAGCTTTCTCAATCAAAGAACACACAATTAAAGTGAAGAGAAAACCCAACAGAGTGGGAGGAACCTTCACTGCAGACACATCTGACAAAACATTATCTCCAGAGTATACAGCTACTCAAAAAAAAGAAGAAAGAAAACAAATGAAACACTCAAAAGATGAGCAAAGATCTGAAGAGAGACTTCACAGAGGAGGAAGAAGATATGGCTGAGAAACATCTTAAGAAGTGTTCAGCATCCCTGATAATTAAGGAAATGCAAATTAAAACCCACTTTGAGATATCACCTTACTCCAATAAGACTGGCTAGGATCAAGAACACAAATGATACCAAGTGCTGAAGGTTGTGGAGAAAGGGGAACACTCATCCATTGCTGGTTGGAATTAAACTGGTACAACCATATGGAAAGCAGTGTGGAGAACCCTTAAAGACTCAAAACGAGCCTTCCATTTGACCCATCATACCACTCCTGGGTATTACCACCACAAGAACATCTTACTGCAAAGATACTGCCAGCTATTTATTTGCAGCTCTGTTCACAATGCAAAAACTGGAACCACCCACGTGTCCGCTCAACTGACAGTGGATAGAAAAAATGTGGTACAGTTACACAATGGGAATACATGCAGTCCGGTAAAGAGGGACAACATCACGAACTTTGCAGGTAAATGAATGGAGCTAGAAACATTATGTTTAAGTGAAGTAACACAGTCCCAGAAAAACAAACGGAAAATGGTGTTCCCCATTTGTGGTGCTGAGTACCAATAAACCCAGATAAAATTTTTTCCGTGGAGAGGATGCATAGTAAAAGAACAACAACAGAAAGACTGCATCAGAAAACTGGACCAAATTGTTGAATTGGGAAGGGGGAGGTGGGGAGGGACACGGTGTATATTTCGTATAAGTCATATTTAATTGACGTGAATTCAACAAATACCCAGTTTTTGCCTAGACACTGTCTACAGATACATGGTGTTTTAGGACTTAGTAAAAGTAAATATGTGTATATTACACAACATGTTTTTTTTTTTTTTGTTTACAGAACTCTGATAAAAAAGGTAATGATCGCGAGTTACAATTGGAATATAAATTCTCTGTTGTCCACATTGTTTTACTAAAATTTTGTAGAGCAATACTCTGGGATTTGGCACATAACAAATGTTCCTATCATTTCTCTGTTTTACGTATCAACTGTAGCTTTCTCTTTAAGATGATTTAACTAAAAAATTAAGTTTGGTCCCCAAGTTAATCATATATAGTCACCCAAACAACATGGATAAATTATGAATGAAACTGAGCCTTGTATTCTCACCTATAAACAGTTATGTATAATCACAACTGTCTTCTGGAGACTCATGGAATAAAAAAAAAGGGGGAAAAAGGTGGCTACAGATAGACATGAAACTTCTCGTCAAAAAATCCTTCGCAATCTTAAAACTAACTACGGGAATATTGTGTGTTCCAATCGGTAAAGTTCCCAGACTTAACGGCTGAAAAAGAAAATACAGCTTTGCACTAGAAGGATGTGGCCGAGGTGCCAACTGGGGGGTTGACCCGTTCTGAACATCGAAAGGAGGGGGATGCCTCAGATTGCCATGACCATTTGGGCCCCTCTGTGGCCCCTACATGTGCCAGCTATTTGTGATTGAGTCCTGGTGATAAGTTGCCTTCTAGCGTGCTGCAGGGGTTTTTATTGACGAGACTTTCTTGCCTCCCCCCAAGAACAAGAAGAAATATGACAATGATGAGATCGCTCTCCAACTGTAATTGGGGAGACAACTAATTATAGAGGTAATCTCTTATAAAACGGTTTAAAAACTGCCTTCTTTACTATGACTTAATAGACATAAGACTGTGAAAAGGATTATTCTCGTTCAGAACCAAATATAATAAAAAAGTCCTTGAGCTATGCACTTAAGCAAAATAAGTTAATACAGGAGCTCTGCCATTAATAATGGATTATTCTACCAGGAATGTTGGCCAGGATCTATGGCCCCACAAAAGGTAAAGGCTCCTTTGCCTTCTAAAAACTGGGATATCTGCAAGAAGAGTCAGGCGATAAGACCCTGCCGCCGAAGACCTGACGTTAAGCATGGGAAAGATTATTGAGACCACACATGCAATGACAGATGGCCTCTGGAACACCAGAGAGTGTTACCAAAGGCCACTAAACCAAAAACAATAAAGCAAATACGTGCTCCTGAGTCAAGCAAGACTCCACCGTCAACACCAACTACACCTTCACCTGCCTGGAAATACTGTGCAGCAGAGCAGCTATATGCCTGTATATCCCAAATCCCAATTGCTATGGCTCTGTCCATGGATGGAATAAAACCCATGGCTGATTGCCACAAGCTTACCATCCCTACAGGTTAGGAAAATGTTATAAGCCACATGATGACCCTGTCATAATTAACAGGAAAAAATGTTAACTCATGAATCAACATATTATCTAAACATATGGCTATGCCAAAGTAACCTACCCATAACTATTAATGCTGTTTAAATGCCTATATATCTATTGCGTGCTTCATTTAGTAGGATCGAAAATTATTCCTGGACAAACTGTCAGCCCAATGAAAGGAAACAGCCAGAATTGACCAGAGTCTGAACAACCAGCTCCAGAGAGATGGACTGTCCTGGTTCTCATCCACCTATGCCCCTTTTCTAAGCCCAGGGAATAATCTGCGGAAGAGGGGGCATGGTAGAATGTAAGGGCTGCTATTGGGGTGAATGGTGAAACAACAGCAACGTAGTCTGGACCCTCATTTGATCAACCTGACCCCCTGCTGGAAGGTGGGGCTGTGGGGGTTTGGGCACAACAGCCTGCAAATTGGTTTTACATGAAGGATGCTTGTACTCATGGATTATCACTTATAGCTAAAAAATGGGGAAAAAAACCTGAGAGAAATATGCAGGACAGTTATGGCAGAATGCATGATCTCGTTTGGGGGGGTGGGGGGAA
Organism: Rhizomys pruinosus; assembly: GCA_009823505.1. Lineage (NCBI taxonomy): Eukaryota > Metazoa > Chordata > Mammalia > Rodentia > Spalacidae > Rhizomys > Rhizomys pruinosus. The sequence continues at coordinate 217,645 of VZQC01009956.1, forward strand.
GGGGAAGGGGAAGGGAAATATGCCTGAACTGAATTGGAAAATGATGTATGAAATGCACAAAGCATCGATAAAAAAAAATTAAAAGAAAAACAAAAGATAGAGTTATGATCATGTGCCTGTTTAGCATGAGCAAGGTCCTAGATTTAATCTCCATCACCAAGAACAATTAGATAAGATGAAAGGAAAAAAGTTCACCCTGATACAGAAGAATATTAAACTAAATATTATAGATTGGAATAATCTCAAAGAATAAGTTTTCCTAGCTGCTGAGCACATGGCACAGTGAGGCTTGTTCACTCAGGTTCTTCCTGAGGTAAATGCAGAAAGCACTGGCATCACACTTCACATCAGAGGAGACTGGCTCCCATTGGTGAAACAACTCTGTTCTTCCTCCCTTCAATCAGAAATGCATTTTGAGCCAGCATGGTGCCACAGGCCCTAATCTCAACACTTGTGGGGTGCATAAAGGATGATCAGGAGTTCAAGGCCAGCCTGAGCTTTCTCAAACCCCTCTCCAGAAAGAAAGAAAGAAAGAAAGAAAGAAAGAAAGAAAGAAAGAAAGAAACAGAGAGAGAGAAAGGAAGAAAGAACTTTTGTCTGCCTACATAATAGGTGCCAGCTCTTCCACCAGGGATTTGGTTTCTTTTAATAAATTCATGTATAAAAGACGTCTAATGGAGAGACTGGAGCGATGGAAAAAAAGAAAAAGGAAAAAAGTATGATATCCCACCTGGTCATTCTTGGGGATGTTTTGTGAGAGAGGAATCATGCTGGGTATCTTTAGTGTCAACCTGACAAACTTGAGTTGAGGAAAACTCAACTGGGGAATTTCCTCTATTGGACTGGACTGTGGCCATATTTGTGGGGTACTTTTTGGGAATATGGTTCTGCATTGTATAAGAGGAGCCTGATCATGGGACAGGGGAGCGAATCAGTATTTCCTGTTCCTACATTCCCTGTACTTAAACTCCTGCCTCCATATTCATACCTTGGGCTCCCTAAATGATGAACTGTGACTCCAGAGATGAATAAAACGATGAATAAACCCTTTCTTTCCCAAGTTGTGATTGGTCAGAGTGTTTTGTCACTTCAATGAAATGAAAACTAGAAGTGAAATTGTTACCAGAGAGTGGGCTATTGCTGTGACGAATCTGATCTTGGTGTTTAGGGTACTATTATGGAAGCATTTGGAACTTTGGTTTAGAAAGGTCATTGTGTGTCCAGATTTTCTGGCTTTGGGTCTTGGAGCACTCATGCAGAAAAAAATGTCAATAATGGAGGCCTAGTTTGTGAAGCTTCTGAGGGAATTGGAGAACATCAGGGTTGTTTTATGATCTTTGGATCAAGAAGCAATATAGTCTGGACACTCATCTGATCAACTTGATTGAACATACAAGCCCCCCTAGCTGGATGGTGGGACCCATGGGCTGTGTGTGTTTGGGCACAACTGATTGCAAATTGGTTTTACATGAAGGATGCTTGTACTCATAAATGATTACTTATTGTTAAAAAATGGGAAAAAATAAAGAAGTAATAAAAAAAGAATCTGTGATTTCTGATCAGCTGGGGCTCAATAATAAACTGTACTTAAAAACAGACCAGAGCAAAGAGGGAAAGTTTTATTTTATTGAGATAGCTATTTGGGGCTGAGACATCAGCTCAAAATAAGAAGAGATCCACACCACTGGGATGAAATCTTCTGGAAAGAATTTCCTCAGGTTAAGCACACAAAAGCTGTGATCCATAGGTGGCATGAGCTTCCATGTCAAGCTGGAAGTAGGAGGGTTTTTTTGTTGTTTTTGTGGTTTTTTTTAGATGAAATTTATTTATTTTAAGTATCACAATATTTATTGATAGATACAAGCATATAAAATCAGGGCATTAACATGATTTGATAAATTAAGTAGACCTAGTTACAATACTATAATGGAACAATTCAAATTCTCACCATTTGTTTCACACCCACAAAACTACCTCAAGGGCATTAATGATCTCTCAAATCTGATCAGTTTTGTGCAAGTAGACCATGTTTCTTTTGAACAAGTCTTGTGCACTTGCCCAGGCTCAAGGATATTGAAATATAGAACATAAAGTCCATTACTAGAGGTAGAAAATACAGGCAATATATTATTACTGCAACAACCATCAATTACAGTTAAAGATTTTCTGTAACAACCAAATGGATAATCTAATATTGCAACAACTCAAGTATTACTGACCAAAGTGCATTTCTACAGTATTCAGTGTTGCTATTCAGTTTTCTAACTTTAAACAGCCTGTGATAACTGGCAGCAAAGAAGGTCCTTACAATAAACTTCCTCTGGGAAGCAGGAGTTTTTAATGTGTAAGAATCTCCTATTTGGTTCTGATGCTGAAAATATGAAAGTGTTGCAGAGAACAGTTAAGGTTTGTCATTCTGAAAGGCCAGAAGAGCCCACTGCTGAAGGTACAACGTCAGTTTCATTGAAGGCCCCAGCTTTTTTGAGATTCCAGGATCATTGAATGACTACCCAGAGCAGAATAAGGTGTGGAATGGAGACTTCCCGGACCTTTGAGTTGAGCTGTGTGTATTGTGAACAGAGCAACTAGAGAATTGGAACTGAAAAACCATTTGTAGACTAGATTGTGACTGAATTCCAGATGTCCAGCTTTGAGAAATATGTAAGCCTAAGACTAAGGTTTGGCTTACGTATCCCCAATTATTCCCTTAGAAATAAAACATTATTGGCCAGGTGTGGTGGCACATGCCTTTAATTCTAGCACTCAGGAGGCAGAGGCAGGCAGATCTCTGTAGGTTCAAGGCCAGCCTCGTGTACAGAGTGAGTTCCAGGACAGCCAGTGCTACAGGGAAACCCTGTGTCAAAAGGAACAAAAAGAAAAGAACAAAGAACAGTATTTATCAAGTTTTAAATTTTTGCAAGATCCCACCATTGAAAGACTTTTAAAGAGACTTTGAAGTTTTAACTGCTTGAGTTTTTTAAGGATTGTATTTTAAGGCTGTACTATTTTATATTGTGATATTAACATCAGATCTTGGGGAGAAGAAATGGAAAGCTAATGGTTTAATAGTGAGGTATCTGTGTGTCAAGTGGACAAGGGGTCAAATTGTGCTGAACCTCTTATACCTGGCTTGAGGGAGACTCATTTGAGGAATTGGTTCCATTGGACTAACCTGTGTCCCTCACTATGGGGTATTTTCTTGATAGTTAGGTGATGATATTGTAGAGCCAAGCCCACTCTGCCTAATGCCACCCCTGGGTGATGGTCCTTTATTGAATTAGAAAGCAGGTTAAACACGAGCCATAATTCAAAACCATTAAGCAGCAATCTTCCATAGCCTGTGCTTCATGTCCTGTATCCAGCTTTTTACCCTGAGTATCTTGCTTGGATGCAAGAAGTGATGAACTGTGACCAGGAACCTATAAGATGAATAAATCCTTTCCTCCCCATGTTCAGAGTATTTTATAAGAACAATGAAAGGAAAAAATAAAACAAGAATGTATACATGTTATACCTCATGATAATCTAAAGATAATATAAAGAAATAGATATAAATGAAATTATATTATTTTGATGGTGGTAAGAGTCTAGTGAAATGAATACATTTCTGCATGTTATGTGGTTTGACAACCAAAGCCTAAAGTGGGAACTTTAAAGGATGACAATGTCTCTTGAATCCCAAATGCACAAAATAAAAGTAACTAATATCTGCTATGCTGGTCATAGATGTATGGAATGCTATCTGTATTAGTCACTTTTCTGTTGCTGTGATAAAACACCATGACCAAAGGAACTTATAAAAGGAAGAGTTTATTTGAGCTTATGATTGATGGTTCCAGGGAATTAGAGTCCATTGTGGCAGGAGGCGTGGCAGCTGGAGAGGCATGGTGGCTGGAGCAGCAAGCCGAGGGTCACATCTCGCAATGAGCACAGGAAGCAAAGAGGGCAACTGTAGACCACGAGGCTTGTTAAAACTCACTAAGCCTGCCTCCAGTGACACACTTCCTCCAGCACGGCCACACACCCCAAGACCTCCAAAAACAGCACCACCAACTGGAGACAAATGTCTGAATACCTAGAGCCTATGGGGGACACTCATTCAAACCACCACACTATCCATATTTCTTTATATAACTGCACATCTGTGGGTGTTATAACCTACTTTGTTCATTGGAGATATGAATATAATGTAGAGTAGTCAGCACACAATTGGACATAATTAAATAAAGGATATCGGCCATGCATATGGTCAAGGGCTGCAATATACCTTTCCATGGGTTACTCCTATATATAGCCCAGGCACAGCAAGGTAGATAGGAGTGAGTGTGATCAGTGATTGTATTGGTTAAATGGCTAGTTCTTCCTTCTGGGGAATTATGGGTTTGTCTGTTTAATGTTCTGAATCTTTTTTCCTGACCACATTAATTCACTCTCAGTGTTTGGCTGAGGTGAGGAAAAATTGGCAGCTGATTATGATTGGGTGAGGAAGCAATGGTCTTCTTTAAGAAAGGGACTGTAGATAGGCTGATTAGAGCTCATAAAATGAACTGAGGAATTGCCATGGAGAATAATTTGGCACAATAGACCCTAATACAGAACTCTAGGGAGTGGGGGTTATGGAAGGTGCCCTTGGAGAAGTATGTATATAGGCAATTAAGACTAATGGGAAAAAATAATGTATGAAACACAAAAAATCCAATAAAAGTTTGGTTGATAGCCATTCTCTTACTGTCTTTCTTTCACCATGATTTTGTCTATTTAGACAAATATTTAATCATTAAGTGACCCAATCATATTTTTCTTTGTAAACTGAATTTTCAAACAATTTAAAGATGAATTTATAGACATTTTTGCTCAGTATCCAAACTCGTGTTTTCTGAGAAAAAAATATCCTTAGGTAAATCTGTAAGAATGGGTCAGAAAATTGAGCATTTGGAGAGGAGAGAGGGACAGTGTTATTAGTTTGTAAGCTGAGCGTGTGATAGGAGGTAGGAGGAGAAGAAGGAGGAAGAGGAGGAGGAAGAGCAGGAGGAAAGGGAGAAGGAGGAAGGGGGAGGGGGTAAGGAGGAGGATGAGGAAGAGGGAGAAAAAGAGAGAAAGAGACAGCAAGAGAGAAACTCAGAGGTTTAGTCTTATTTTTTAAATTTAATTTTATTTATTTTCTATGTGTATGAATGTACTGTCTGCATGTAGGTTTGTGGACCCATGTCGTACAATTCCACAGAGGTCAGAGGAGGATCTTGGATTCCCCTGGAACTGGAGTTCTCCTGGAATTGGAGTTACAGATGGCTCTTAGCCACCATGTGGGTGCTGGGGATCAAACCTGGGTCCTCCACAAGAGTAGTCGGTGCTCTTAACCGCTAGGGTATCAATCCAGCCTGAGAGGTTTAGTCTTATAACTGAGGCACATGCACCTGACATTGGAATGGTGAATAATGATGTAAATTTCATGTTCTTTCTTCATATGTATTTAATATATGTGCCATAAAGCAGTTTTATATTCTTACAGAAGGAAACTCTTCCTAACTAATCCCTAATTTAAAATAGTATTTTAATTTACATTAGAATTACAAGGTTGTACCAAGATGTTCATATGTTATTCAGCATCTTACTTGATAAAATCTGTGATGGTTTGAATGAAAATGTCCCCCATAGGCTTCAAGTATTCAAACATTTTGTCTCCAGTTTCTGGCACTGTTTTGGGAGATCTTAGAAGGTTTGGCCATGTTGGAGGAAGTCACTGGGGGCAGCCTTATAGAGTTCAACAAGCCTTGCCATTCTCCATGTTCTCTCTCTGTTTCCTGCGTTCACTAAAACATGTGAACCTTAGCTTTCTGCTCCAGCTCCTGCCACCGTGCCTCTGGCCACAATGCACTCTAATTTACTGGAACCATCAATTTTAACCTCAAACAAACTCTTCCTTTTATAAGTTCCCTTGGTCATGGTGGTTTTATCTCAGCAGCAGAAAAGAGACTAATACAAACTCCTTAAACTGTGGTATGTATATATGAACACTATAAACAGTTACCTGTGCAATAATTTTACTAGATGAACTTCATGATTTCTTCTTATTTTATGTTTCCTCCAGTTAAATCTATTTCTTTTTTTTTTTTTTTTTTTTTTTTTTTTTTTTTTTTTTTTTTTTCAGGAGGTAATGGAGATGCGATTTATTGCTTACAGTTCCCATTCTGTTTTTTTGAATTTATTTATTTTTTTTATTTTAATTTTTTTTTGAATTTTTGTATTGAGCTGGTTGGTGCTTGTTGCATACGCATCTTTCCAAGTCACGATGCAGGCATATTTCCCGTTCCTTCCCACCCACCAACCCCCCCCATCCCGATCACTGTATGTTGATGCCTAGGTCCTGCACGTCTTTCCAGGTTGTCATTTTTTTTTCATTTTTTAAGTATGAAGTGAGTATTCATGAGTATAAGCATCCTCGTGCAAAAAACCAATCTATAGACTGTATTGTGGCCCTAAACCCCCACAGTCCCCACAATCCAGTGGAGGTTGACAGGTTGGTTTTTCAATCAAGTTTGATTGGCCAAATGATCTTCGGGTGTCCAGACGTACATCGCTTGGGATTTCATCACACGTGCCGCTCCCCCAATTGCAGCCTTTACAGTTCTACCACGCCCCATCTTCTGCATATTGTTCTCTAGGCTTAGGAAATAGGGGCACGGTGGATGAGAAGGAAAACGTCCTCTCTCTCTGGCAGCTGTTGACGGATTCTGGTCAATTTCTGGCTGTTTCCTTTCATGGCCTCTCCCCTGCCATCCGTCCTTACCACTCAGTTTTGTTGGAGTAACCTTCGATCCTACTAATGAGCACAAGCAATAAGATATATGGTATTTAAGACATTAAATGTTATGGTAGTGTTACTTGGGCATAGACACATAATGTTTGAGATATGTTAATTCCATGAATTATATTTTTAACCCCCTGATAAATATAACAGGGCTTACTGTGGCTTACTACATCTTCCCTAACCTGCTGAGGATGTAGGCTTGGTGGCATCAGCCATGGGTTTATCCATCCAAGGAGAGAGCCAACAGCCCAATTAGATTTGGATATACAGGCACATGGCTGCCTCGCTGCCAGTATTTCCAGGCAGGTGAAGTGTAGGCTGGTGCTGATGGTGGAGTCTTGCTTGACTCGGCGGACCCGTATTTGCTTTATTGGTTTAGTGGGCCTTTGGTAACCACTCTCTGGCAGTCCAGAGCCACTCCCTGACCAGTGCATGTGCGGTGCTCAATACACCTCGCCATGGAACGTCAGGTGCTTCGGCAGCAGGGTCTTGGATCGCACTCTCCTCATAGGTATCCCAACCTAGGGCAAGGAGCCTTACCTTTTGTGGGGCCTGGGATGCCCTGCTCACATCCCCCTGGTAGAAACAATCCATTGCTGATGTCAGAGCTCCTCCGCATTTAATATGACTTTGTCCTAAGTGCATAGCCCAAGATTGTGTATTATATTGTGGTTCTGAACAGAGTAAATAATCCTTTTCCCACAGTTCTTATGTCTAGGGCAATTAAAGAAGGCATTTTACCGGTTTTATAAGAGATCACTCTATAAGGTTGGTCCTCTAATTACAGTTGGAGAAATGACCATAATCATCGTCATATTTCTCATTTTCTATGGGGGGGAGGCAAGGAAATCTATCAAAACCTTTGTTGCACCTAGAAGGTAAGTTTTCGTTAGGACTCATTATATGACAGTTGTTAACTGTAGGATCACAGAAGGGTTCGATGTTTAGTGCGAACTGAAGGGCTTTTTCTTCCTGTTCAGTGTTCAGACGGGGCAACCTTTCAGTTGCGCACTTGTTGTTGTACATCCTACTCAATGCAAGCTGTATCTTTTCTTTTCTCAGCATTAAGTTGGTGACATTTGTCCTGTTGGAACAAACAACATTTTCCCATAGTTAGTTTAGAGATTGAATTGCAAGGTTTTTGACTAGGAAGGTTTCATGTCTGTCTGTTACGCCCCCCCCCCCTTTTTTTTTTACCCGAGTCCTCCAGAAGACAGTTGTATTATACTAACAAGAGGGGTGGACCAAGGCACAGATTGCAGTCAAGAATTCACCCAGCTGTTTTTGGGTGACGATATGATGAACTTGGGAAGCAAACTTAATTTTTTAGGTTTAAATCATCTAGTAAAGAGAATAGCCAAAGTGATACTGTACAACAGAAAATTATAGAAACAATAGTGTATGGCGCAAGACCTAAAGTTATTGCTCGAGAGATGTGTGTAAAACCAAATGGTGGACAACAGCAATTCTAGATCTACAATTAACTCAGATGACATACCGTTTTTATCAGAGTCTGTAACCAATGTTGTTTAATAATCACATATTTATTTTACAAGTTCCTAAAACACCATGTATCCTGTAGACAGTGTCTAGGGTGAAACTGGCAGTACGTCTGAACTCACATCAATTAAAATATGCCTTGATTGGAATATACAATCCGTGTTCCTCGCCCACCCATTCCCCCCTCCCCCCTTCCAACACCAATTTCAAGTCCATTTCTGATGCAGTTTTTCTGTTGTTGTCTTTTACTATATGCATTCCTTCATGAGAAATATTTATATCTGGGTTGGTTGGTACTAGCATCAACAGTATGAGGGACAACCATTGGGTCGTTTGTTTTTCTGGGGACTGGTGTTACTTCACTTAACCATAAATGTCTTCTAGCTCCATCATTTACTGAAAGTTCATGATGTTTGTCCCTCCTTTACTGCTGCATAGAACTCCATTGTATTACATGTACCACATTTTCTCTATCCACGTCGTCCGTTGGAGGGGCACCTGGCTGTTCCAGCTTTTTGGCTACTGTTAACAGATGCTGCCAATAAACATAGTGTGCATGTATCTTTGCAGTAAGTTGTGTCTTGTGGGTATATACCAGGAGGGATATGACTGGGGTCAAATGGAGGCTCATTTGAGTCTTTAAGGGTTCTGCCACCCACTGTTTTCCATGAGTGGCTTACTAGTTTACAATTCCCACCAGCCAATGATGAGTTGTTCCCTTTCCCCCAACCTCTCCAGCTTGGAACATCGTGTCCTGATCCTAGCCAGTCTTATTGGAGTAAGGTGTATCTAAGTGGTTTTTAAATTTGGATTTCCTTAATTATTATCAGGAGATGTTGAACAGTTCTTACGATGTTTCTCAGCCATCATCAACTTCCTTCCTCCCTGTGAAGTCCTAATTCAGTCTTTGCTCCATATTTGATGTGATTTCGTTGGTTTTCTTTCTCTTCTTCTGTTTTTTGATGTAGCTTGATAGAGAGGCTCTGGAAAATTATGCTTTCAGATGTATCTGATTGAAGGTGTCCTCCCACTCTGTGGGTCTTCTCCTTCACTCCTGTTATTGCTTCCTTTTATGTACAGAAGCTTTTTGGAGTTTAGTGAGTTCGCCATTTGTCAATTGTCGATCTTATTTCTTGTGCAAGTCTGGTTCTGATTTTAGGAAGTCTTTCTACACCTATGTCTTGTAGTCTGCTGCCAAGCTTTCTCGTCTATAACCTCCAGAGTTTTGGGGTTTCACGATTGAGGTCTTGTCCATCTGAGGTTGACCTTGTACAAGGTGAGAGGTAGGGGTTTAATTTCATTCTTCTACAGGTGGTGATCCACGTTTTGCCAACACACTTGTCTGAAGATGCTGTCTTTCCTCCATGTGTATTCTTGGGCCCCTTGTCAAAATTATGAGGTGGCTGAATTGTATGAGCTCAGGTTTGGATCTCAAGTTTTTTCCATTGATCCTACCTGTCTGTGTTTTGTGCCAGTACCAAGCTGTTTTTTATGACTATAGCCCTGTAGTATAGTTTTGATGTCGGTATTAAGCGATCCCCCCTTGTATTGTCTTTTGCACTCAGGATTCTTGGCTATTCGGGGTCTTTTGTTTTATCCAAATTGAAATTGCAGGATTTTTTTTTTCCAAGCATGTGAAGAAAACTCTTGGGGGATTTGATGGGATTGCATTAATCTGTACACTAGTTTGGGTAGGTGGACATTTTTACTATTTATTTTCCCAATCCAGGCATGGGAGTTTGTTCCATCTTCTGTGTGGTTCCTCAATTCCTTTTCCAGGGGTGTTAAAATTTTGTGTAGAGATCCTGTGTGTCTCTTGTTGTTTGTTGTTTCCTGAGGTATTTATTGTTTTTGGGGCTATTGTGAGTGGGAAGGTCTCCTTGTAGTCCCTTCTTCTTTGTTAGTTGTTGTGTAAAGAAAGTGCTACTGATTTTTCTAGATATTTTTGATCCTGCCACCTTCTTTAAGCTCTTATTTTTTGTTTTCTAGGAGTTTTCCTGGTGGAGTTCTCTAAGCATCCTTAGGTAGAAAATCAATCATCAGCACAAAAGGGATCGCTTTGACTTTCTCTTTTCCAATTAGAACTCCTTAATCCTTTCTCTGCCTTATTGCCCTTGCAAGGGTTTCCAAGCACTATAATTGAAGAGGAGTGGTGACAGGGGGCAGCCTTGCCGTTCCCTACCTTTCAAGGGAATGCTTTCTGTCATTGCCCCATTAGGATGCATATTGCTGTGGGTTCTCCTGTATATGGCTTTGATTACTATTGAGGAATGATCCCTCTAGCAATTCCCTCCAGGACTTAAAACATGAAAGGATCTGGATTTTGTCAAAGGCTTTTCCCGCATCAATTGAAAATGATGTGTGGTTTTTGTCCTTCAGATCAATTGATATAGTTTGATGATGTTTATTTGATTTTCGTATGTTTGAACCATCCCTGCAATCTCTGGTATGAATCCAACTTGGTCATGTGGAATGATTTTACTTTGATGTGAGTTCTGTATGCGGATTTGCCAGAATCCTTGTAGAATTTGCGCATCTGTGTTCATTAGGGGATGGGTACTATATTGTCTCCTTTTTGTGTATGCTTTCCCTGGTTTGGTCTGCAGTGCGCTATGCTGGGCCTATGCATAGAAGGATTCTGGGAAGAAGTCCCTCCGTTTTTATCCTTCTAAAAATTTTGAGTAGTAATGGTTGATGTTTTGTTCGAAATATTTATAAAATTCTGCCCGTGAATGAACCTATCTGGGCCCGGGCATTTTTTTGTTTGGGAGGGCTACTTATTACATCTTCGATTCTTTCTTGTACTATTGGTCTGGTTATAGGCTGTTAATCTTTCTTGGTTGACTTTGGTGATTCCCAGGATTTCAGATATTCATCCATTTCGTCTAGTTTTCAAACTTAGTAGAGTATAAAAGTTTTTTAATTCCGTATATTGTTGTTTTTTTTTTTTCTTTTCTGTTGTTGTGATGTTTCACCCTTTCATCTCGGTTCTATTGATTTGAGTTGTTTCCCTGCCTCTTTCTTTAGTGTAAATCGGGGCTGAGAGGTCTGTCTACTCTTGTTTTAGTCTCTCAAGAACCAGCTTGTGGATCATTGCATTTTTTGTATGGGTTTTCTTTGTTTCTATTTCTTGATTCTGCTCTGATTTTTGGTTATTTTCTTCTTGGCTGTCCGTTAGGGTTCATGTTGTTGTTTTTTCAAGTATTTTTTAGCTGCAGTGTTAGTCATTCACTTGGTTCTTTCTGTGTTTTTTAGGTAGGCAACTTAAGCTATAAACTTCCCTCTTAGGACGCTTTATAAAAAAGTTGTCCCATAGATTTTGCTGTGTTTGTTTTATTCATTGTCATTCAGTTTTCCAGGAATGTTTTATTCTTTCTTTATTCTCTCATTCTTCGACCCACTCATTATTTCAGGAGAGTGTTGTTTAGAGAGGGACTCCATGTGTTCCTGTATTGGTGTAGGGTTTATTCTGGTGTTGAATATTGAGTTTTTATTGCACTGTGGTCTGATAGAATGCATGAGATTAGTCAATCTTTTTTATATTTGTTGAGTTTCCCTGGGTCCCATTATCATGGTCTATTTTTGGCAGAATGTTCCATGAGGTGCTGAGTAGAAAGTGTATTCTCTGGTTTTGGGTGAAATATTCGATGGATAGTCTGTGAGGTCCATTTTGGTGTATTGTGTCATTAGTTTCGATGTCTATCTGTTTATCCTTTGTACCTGTTGATCTGTACTAGGGGACTTAAGGGCTATTGAAGTCCCCTAGTATTAGTGTGCTGGGGTAATCTGTGCCTTGAGATCACTGAAGATTTACAAAGTTTGGTTGCACTCGGTGTTGGTGGCTATATATTTATAATTGTGAATCTCATGTCATAGGCTCTCCTTTATAAAGATGTAGTGGGCCCGCTCTTTGTCTCTTTTGATTTCTTTGCTTTGAAGTCTCTTTTGTCTGATTATAGAATAGCCACACCTGCTTTATTTTTGGGTAGCCATTTGCTTGGATTACTTTCTTCCATCCCTTCCCTTTAAGTTGGTGCCTATCATTGAAATTGGCATGGGTTTCTTGTAGACCAGCAATATGAGGGTTTGTTTCTAATCCATTCTTCCAGTCCTAGGCCTTTTGATTGGGGAGTTTAGCCCATTAATATTTAGGTTATATAATGAAGATGGATGGTTGCTCCTTCATTTATTATTGCCTATCCATTTGGACTTTAGCCTCTGATTTTGCTCCTATGGCTATGTTTTATTAGTTTTATTTCCTAGGTGTTGAGGATTGTTGCTCCTCTCTTCTACCCTTTGAATTGCTTCAAGTAATTTTATAAAGCGTTGGTTTTTCCAGACATGTCATTCCATCATCTTTGTTTTTCATGGAAGATTTTTGGGGGGACCTCGCACTTCAAGTATAGTCGACATTTTTTGCTGGGTAAAGATATTCGGTTTGGACATCCGTAGTCACTTAACACTGGGAATGCTTGTTCCATGTTTCTTCTTGCTTTCATGGGTTTGAGCGATAAGTCAGTTGTAATTCTGGAGGGTTTCCCTTTGTATGTGACTGGTTTTTTTGTAGCCCTCAGAATTTGTTTTATTTTGGTTGCTTTTTTTTTTTTTTTTAACTTATATATGGCGTGGGTGTTTCTTTTCTGAAATATTGTCTGTTTTGGGGTCCTAGTGCTTCTTGTAATTTTGAATGGGTTTGTCTACTTTTTAGTTGGTGGGGAATTTTCCATCTATTATTCTGTTGCGAAGATATGATCAAACTATTCTCTTGAGATTCTTCTCCTCTTCCTCTATTTCTATGTAGGAGTTTGACTTTCATAGTGTCCCATATTTCCTCGGTTTGTTCACTGTTTGTGATTTTTTTAAATTTTTCATAGTCTTTATTTGAGTTTTTTTATTGCTCCCGGTTTGTGTTATCTTCCAGATCTATATTCTTTGTTCTGCTTCCCCATTTTCACTTCTGAGGCTTTTTCCTTTCCTTTTTCTTTGATTGAATGTTGTGTTTCTAATTCCTTTTTCCATTTCATGCTGTGATTTTTTTAGTACTTCCAGGCTTTTTGAGCTCCCCAATCTATTCTTGGTGTTCTCAATTCAATCTCTATCTCTTCTTGGTGCTCCCTATTACTCTGGTAACTCTTTTGTTGGTTGGCTTCCTTTTTCAGTGTTTCTACTTCCTTTCGGAGTTGGTTTTTTTCTCCCTCTAGTTCTTTCTAGGATTTTGTTGGCGGTTCCTTTAGGTCCTTTCTGAATTTTTTCATTGTATCCCTCTAGGCCCCTTTTGAGTTTTTCATTCCTGCTCTCTTTAGTTCTCTATATTCCTTTTTTTTTTCTCCCTCTAGTTCTTTTCCCGAGTTTGGTCAAATCTGTTCCGTGTAGTTTTTTCTGATGTTTTTCATTGTATCCCGCTGGGGCCTTTTTTTGAGTTTTTTATTCTCTCTCTGTATTCTCCTGAATTCCTCTTTATGGTCTTTAATTTCTCTGCAGAGGTCTACAAGATTCCTCTAAGATCTGTCCTTGGTTCTCCTCCAAGGGTTTCCCATTGTAGCTGTCTCCTACAGGTTGGTAGAGCCTGGGGCAGGATTATCCTGTGTCGTTCCCATGTTGTCCCTTCGTCGTGTCCTGGCATGTGGAGGCTTCCCTTTTGTGGTTTAGATCACAAATAGCAGCCGGTTTTGCTTTCCTCCTTCAGATAACTTTGTTGTTGTTTTGTTGTGCCCCTTCTCCTCTTGTTTATGGAGTTTGGACTTGTCTGCTTTTCAAGTTTGTTGCTATATTAGGTATTGGAAGCCAAAGAACTCTTCTTCTTTTTTTCTGAAGGTTCTCCAAACGGGGGGGGGGGTTTATGCCCTGATCTAAGCCCCGCCCCGGCAGCCGGCGCAAAGGCGCGGCCGCCCGGCCGCCGGACTCTCCGTACCCTCTGGACCAGCGCCCGGGGTCCCCGCCCTCAGGCCCCAGCAACCCAAGCTACTCGCCCAGGTGGCTTCTTCGTATCCTGGGCCCAAAGTCGCAGCCGCCCTGGCCGCGGACTCTCCGGACCCTCGGGCCCATCGCCCGGGGCCCGCCCTCAAGGCCCCAGCACCCAATCTACTCGCAGCCAGGTGGCTTCTGGGATTCCTGCCCAAAGGCGGCAGCGCCCTGGCCGCCGGACCCTCTCTACGGACCCTCTGGCCCATCGCCCGGTTCCCGCCCTGCCCTCAATCGATTTCTTTATTTCAGTCCCAACAAGATACCAGCCACACTGCTAAGTTGTTAATTTTTTTTTTATTTTACATAACAATGTTTCATATGGACAGATGGCCAAAGCAGATTTAGTCTAAGCCTCTTAGAACTTTGTTATGTCCTTTGTATTCAATGCATGATCAGTCAAGAACTAGTGATTATTCCAGACTTTGCATAATAGATATATATATATATATATATATATAGTATAATTAAACTTTGTGGAAACAATTTGATACTAAAGGTTATCAACACATGATCCATATAGAAAATCGTATATCCAAATGCCTATAATACTACAAAAATAATAAGCAGGGTGTTTGTTGTCTCAATTTGTTACTTGATTAAAGTGATACAACACATGAGAGAGTACAGCCACCACCTGCCTCTTCACATCTCTGTGAGACCAGCCCCAGATAGACATAATAGGAGCACACAATAGGCTTGGGAAAGAAATTCCTCCGTTCACTCTATAGGGATAACAATAACTCCCAAATCTCCTCTTAAACATAAGATGTGGTGCCTAGTTATAGTTGAGCCCCCAGTGGGAGGAGGGGGTTGAGCGCCCAAATCGCCACCAGAGCAGGCTTGTGGAGAAGACTGAACTGCTCAGGAAGGAAGGAAAATTGACTGAGACAGATCTATGATATATAAGGTACAAAACCTCAATAAAATATTGGGGACCAAACAGAATGCTCATCCCATGATCATTAGCATTTCCTTTAAAGACCTGAGGACATGGATCAAAGTTAATGTGCTACCCATGCAAGTATGAGAGTCCAAAATTCTCAGGAACACTGTAAAATAGTCTGGTGGGCGTTAGAGAATGCTTGTAATTCCAGCCTGAGAAGGCTGACATATGGATCCCCAAAGTATGCTGAATAGGGGTATCCAAAGCATTTTGAGAGGTCTGGGTTTGACAGGTCCTGCCCTCATATTAAGGTGAAGAGAAATTAAAAAAAGAAAAAGAAAACATTTTCTGACTCAGGGAAGTTCATTCGGACAACTAGGGAAACCTGTCACAAAGCTAAAAGCCTAGTGTTTGAAGAATGCAAAGGGAAAAAAGAATTCAATAATGCAACTTTGGCCTCTGTGTTATAGTTTGTCTTCCTTTGCTGTGACAAAACACTCTGACTGACACCAAATTGGGGAGAAAAGGGTTTATATCAGCTTACCTCTCCTGGTTCATAGTTCATCACTCAGGGGAGCACAAGGCAGAACTCAGGGCAGGAAACCTGGAGGCAGGAGCTGAGCAACAGGCCATTGAGGAATGCTGGTCACTGGCCTATTGATCCCCTGGACTCATGCCCAGCCTGCGTCTTATACAATACACAACAAACCGCCCGGGGTGGCATTTCTCATTGTGGGCTGGGCCCCTCCCACATGGCCTAACAATCAAGACAATACGCCACAGACGTGACCACAGGCCAATCCAATGGAAGTAATTCCCCCAATTGAAGGCTCCCTCAACCTAGGTGTGTCCAGTTGACACTAAAGCTATCCAGCAACAATTGACCCCTTTTGTCAACTTGACACACAAAACACAACACTATTAACCACCACCTTTCCAGTTCTTATCTCTAAAGTATGATGTTAACATTAATCACACCTAAGACAGTACAACCTTAAAAGCCCGACAGTCCCTAAAATGTCCAAACACTTAAAAGTCACAGTCTATTAAAAGTCCGCTTAACTGAGGGCTGCTGTAAAATCCAAAACAAGTGCTGTCTTATTTCAAAGCGAAGAATCAGGCACACTAAAAACCAAGTCCAGCAAAGTAGCTCAAGGATGGACACCTGGGACTCACGCACGACTCACGGTCTTCTGGGTTCCAAAGGGGTCTCGACAGCTCCCCTTCTCTAACTATCATCTGTGGCACACACAGCTAATCTCACAGGCCCAGGACGACTCCATTCCCACCATGCCTGCCGCTGCTCTTGGTGGGTCATCCCATTGTCCTCTGGCAATCTCCAAAAAGCTGGGGTTGGCACTGAAACTGAGGCAGCACCTTCACCAATGGTCGCTTCTGACCTCTCCTTGTGCAAAGCCTCAGTTTCTCTCCATGACCCCTGAATCCTGGGGTCTTTTACGGCAACCGAAGGGCACTTCCAACAATGGTCTTTCTTGGCGTCTCACAGTGCCAAGCCTCGCTGCTCTCTGTGACCCCCACAAATTTCAACACCAGAACCATAATAGGAGACTCTTACACACTACCAAGTCCTGCTTCTGCTTGAAATGGATGGGGCTCAGGCCCCTTCTGGAACATAGCGTCTGTGTGCTGACCCTGAAGAAATTCCTTCCCAGAAGATGTCACCACAGTGATGCTGGGTCTTGTGTTACTTACAGCTGATTTTTTCAGCCCCAGCAAACCAGCATCAATGTCCCAGTACAACCAAGATTTCACTTTCAGGTTTCTGGTCTCTTGTTACATACAGCCTGATTCTATCACCCCAGCTGGACCAGAACCCCACAAGATTACACAGTCCGGAATAATCTGCTCCCCTTTGGAAACTAGAAACTTTACAAGTCAGGCCTACCATCTTCTTACAACTCTTTCAGCAAAACTGCTCCCAGCTCCACAGCAACAATCTTTCTTTAGGCATTCAATGATCTTACCCAACCCAAAGTTCCAAACACTTCTAAATCCGCCACCACAAAACACCAAGGTCAGGTCCGTCACAAGCAATACCCCACTCTTCTGGTACCAATTTTTGTTGTGTTTGTTTGTCTTTCATTGTTGCAAAACACTCTGACTGACACCAACTTGGGGAGGAAAGGGTTTTAGTTCAGCTTACATCTCCTGGTTCAATTCATCACTCAGAGCCAAAGGCAAGGAACTCAGGGCCAGAACCTGGAGGCAGGAACTGAGCACAGGCCATTGAGGAAGGCTGTCCACTGCCTTGATCCCCTGGCTCATGCCCAGCCTGCCTTCTTATAATGGTACACAACAACCTGCCCGGTGTGGCACTTCTCATTGTTGGCTGGGCCCTCCAACATCAATTAGCAGGTAAGAAAATGCTTCAAAGATATAGCCCAAACCAATCTGAGGTAGGAATTTCCTCAATTGAGGTTCCCTTTATTCATGCATGTCAAGTTTAAAGCTATCCAGCACACTCCTGTTTAAATCCTCCATATATTTGAACACTTAAAAGAATATTATATTACAGGAATGGGGTAGGGGTAGTTAGCAGAACTTTTGCTTAGTGGGAAAAAGCAGCCCCTTTTGAAGGACTGTTTCTTGCTCCCAGGCCATCTACATGTACTGTCCACATTTCCAAGAATTTTCAGCTGAGTAAATGTTACCCAGTGCAGGAAGAACTTTTGCAATTGTTAATACCAATGTTCAGAATCTAAAACCAACTATTTGGGAGAAAGGGGTCTGCTAAAAGTGGGAGGGGCGTGACCATGGGGAAGTACCAAGGCTGACAAAGGACATAGGAAAAGCTGAAAGGGGAGGGTCCCAGAATCATGTGAAACCGCATCACCACACATACACTCCCATTCCCAGGGGGACCATGAGTTTGCTACAATAAATTTTGTCATTTTTACACTCGTCTCTCTGTGGCTATGGTGTCTCCATTCTATATCCATGTCTCTCTTTCTCCCCAAGTGTGCCTCCATTCTCTGAAACCCCCCACAATGTTACTACTGTGAATCCCCTAATGCCCTAACCCCTCTTTTCTTTCTCATTTATTTGTTTCCTGGCTCATTGCTCAGAGCGTCTCATGGCTCTCATGATAGAGAGGCTCCCAAGCTTCTTGTATGNATATATATATATTAAACTTTTGAAACAATTTGATACTAAAGGTTATCAACACATGATCCATATAGAAAATCGTATATCCAAATGCCTATAATACTACAAAAATAATAAGCAGGGTGTTTGTTGTCTCAATTTGTTACTTGATTAAAGTGATACAACACATGAGAGAGTACAGCCACCACCTGCCTCTTCACATCTCTGTGAGACCAGCCCCAGACAGATATAATAAGAGCACCCAAGAGGCCTTGTAAAAGAAGACCCCCCCATTCACTCTATATGGATAACTTCATTAATTTCTTCTTAAACAGAAGTTTTGGAGCTTAGTTTCCTCAATTGTAGTAGAGCCCCCAGTGGGAGGAGGGGGTTGAGCGCCCAAATCGCCACCAGAGCAGGCTTGTGGAGAAGACTGAACTGCTCAGGAAGGAAGGAAAATTGACTGAGACAGATCTATGATATATAAGGTACAAAACCTCAATAAAATATTGGGGACCAAACAGAATGCTCATCCCATGATCATTAGCATTTCCTTTAAAGACCTGAGGACATGGATCAAAGTTAATGTGCTACCCATGCAAGTATGAGAGTCCAAAATTCTCAGGAACACTGTAAATAGTCTGGTGGGCTTAGAGGAATGCTTGTAATTCCAGCCTGAGAAGGCTGACATATGGATCCCCAAAGTATGCTGAATAGGGGTATCCAAAGCATTTTGAGAGGTCTGGGTTTGACAGGTCCTGCCCTCAATAATTAAGGTGGAAGAGCAAATTAAAAAAAAGAAAAGAAAACATTTTCTGATCTCAGGGAAGTTCATTTCTGACAACTATGGGAAACACTGCACAAAGCTAAAAGCCTATTGTTGAATGCAAAGGGAAAGATTCAATAAGCAACTTGCTCTGTGTTATAGTTTGTCTTCCATTACTGTGACAAAACACTCTGACTGACACCAACTTGGGGAGAAAAGGGTTTATTCAGCTTACATCTCCTGGTTCAGTTCATCACTCAGGGAGCACAAGGCAGGAACTCAGGGCAGGAACCTGGAGGCAGGAGCTGAAGCACAGGCCATTGAGGAATGCTGTCCACTGGCTTGATCCCCTGGCTCATGCCCAGCCTGCCTTCTTATATGGTACACAACAACCTGCCCGGTGTGGCACTTCTCATTGTGGGCTGGGCCCTCCCACATTGCCTAACAATCAAGACAATACTCCACAGACGTGGCCATAGGCCAATCCAATGGAGCGAATTCCCCATTTGAGGCTCCCTCAACCTAGGTGTGTCAAGTTGACACTAAAGCTATCCAGCACACTCTGTAATCTCCCTATATTTGACACTTAAAAGAATATTATATTACAGGAATGGGGTAGGGGTAGTTAGCAGAACTTTTGCTTAGTGGGAAAAAGCAGCCCCTTTTGAAGGACTGTTTCTTGCTCCCAGGCCATCTACATGTACTGTCCACATTTCCAAGAATTTTCAGCTGAGTAAATGTTACCCAGTGCAGGAAGAACTTTTGCAATTGTTAATACCAATGTTCAGAATCTAAAACCAACTATTGGGAAGAAAGGGTCTGCATAAAAGTGGGAGGGCGTTACCATGGGGAATACCAATGGCTGACAAGGAAAGGAAAGCTGAAAGGGAGGATCCAGAATCCTGTGAAACCCCATCACCATAGCTATCCTCCCACTCTCAGGCAGACCATCAGTTTGCTACAATAAATTTTGTCATTTTTACACTCGTCTCTCTGTGGCTATGGTGTCTCCATTCTATATCCATGTCTCTCTTTCTCCCCAAGTGTGCCTCCATTCTCTGAAACCCCCCACAATGTTACTACTGTGAATCCCCTAATGCCTAACCCCTCTTTCTACATTTATTGGTTCCTGGCTCATTGCTCAGAGCGTCTCATGGCTCTCATGATAGAGAGGCTCCCAAGCTTCTTGTATGCTGCCCAAACTCCACCCTTGCCAGCTTCAAAGCAGATGTTGCAGTGCCTTGGTGATGGCTTCCAAGCAGCTAACTGGAAGCTGCTAGGCTTTTACCAATGGGGATTTCCCAGATTTCTGTCCCTAGCCCCTCCCACCTGCCAGTATCTCTCCTCCAGCTAGAGGATTCTGCTTCATTGATTTCGTAGTACTTGTTAACCCTGATTTGCATCTCCTCTGTTTCTTGTGTATGATATTTTTTTCTTTTTATTCTGAACATCAGTCTTCTGCTTTACCTGGACGTCCAACCCTCTTCCACAGAACAAAATCTGTGGATCCTATAGGACCGATGTAACAAGACAATAAAGGAACCACTGGGTCCCCAAGACTTAGACACACAGAAGTTCTAAAAGTTATGTATAAAACTTCTAAAAGTTCTAAAGTTCTAAAAGTTCTAAAAGTTATGTATAAAAGATTACTTCATGGTACTGATATTTTAATGATACAGTAAAATGGATGTATGATGATGTTCTTAACGTCCCACAGAAATTTTCGAGGCAAGGAATACATTTACATTGACTGTAAATATTTAAGAGGTAATAGGTTGAGTGAGACCAGGGAATAACTCATGAAAACAGTATAAGTGTGTTATAAACATACAACTTCATGGAAGGGACTAGTGAAAATCAGAATCTTTATCAATTAACTTGTTAAATAAATGGTGATTCACAGACTGACACATAAAAGAGCTCCAAGAGAACAGTATTAATTGGTAGTTAGCCTTTGGGGTGCCTGAAGGGAGGTGTTCTGGATGAGTATTTTCTCACATGGTAGGTCAACAAGAGCAGGAGAATAACAAGGAGACTGAATCCTTTGTACCTGGAAGCTCATGAAGACTGAAGCAAATATTTTGAGGAAATCAATGTGCCTTAGAGGCTGAGACAGAAATGGCTGACCTACAACCACTATCAGTGACTTCAGAGGCAGAAAATTCTCTGCACAGGAAGCAGGACAGCATCAGTTAGAAAAGGAGTAGTGGTAGCCCAGTGTGCTCCATGTCCATGCTGGTTCTCAAGCAGGTCTGTCTCCTACAGGTCTCAGGAGCAGACCTCCTTCTTCTCTGATTAGAGCTTTCTAGTCTGACCCCTGGCCAGAGCCAGCTAAGAGCTGCACTCAGACCAGGAGCCTGACTGACAAAAATCTTCAATTTAGAGGCTTATACATGCTCAAAATCACTGTGATGGACTGAGTGTGCATGCAAATAAGGTAGAGAATAAGAACTAATCAGGAGAGAGATCTCAAACTTAGTGGAGGGAGGGGTGGGAGGAAGCCTGCACTGTGGAAAGCTTTTTCATCTGGAACTGGTCTCTCCTCTCCTCTCCTCTTCTCTCCTCTCCTCTCCTCTCCTCTCCTCTCCTCTCCTCTCCTCTCCTCTCCTCTCTTCTCCTCCCTGAGTATTGCAGTGTGAGAAGGAAGGGAGGGGGAAAGTCTGCAGCATTTCCTTTTGCTCCAGGTTTAGCTTGCCAATAGACACATGAGGCCATGATGTGGGTGGAAGGGGAGCTTTGATCTTCTCTTTTCCCAAAGGGGTCCTTCTTCCTTAGAGCCTTCAAGGAATCCTGGTCTCTGTCTTGGCTCTTATACTTTTGGCCTGCACTGTCAAATACAGCCTGCTGATGACTATTTGCCCTTATGTGTTGATTTCCCATTTACTGCCATAAAGCACCAAATCTATGGACCCTCAAAACCATCCCTGTGCATGTATCTTATTCTACAAAGTTTATATTTTCTCAGTGAATGTGAGGTAGATTATGTGATTCTGAAGCACTGCTTGGGATTCATGTTCAATTCAGTTTAGATACATAAGGACACATGTAAACACATTTATAGATATGTACATATGTAAATTAGTACACACAGATGCATTTCCTTGGTATGTCAGCTAACAGGAGAGAATTATAGGTTAAGATCATCCATAATAAATGACTTTATCTTATTTCTATGTGTGTGTGTGTGTGTGTGTGTGTGTGTGTGTGTGTGGTGGTCCTTCATTTATTTACTTAGCTTTGTTGTTCTTGTTGCACTTGAGACACCCACTATCAGTCTTGTGTTCAAAATGGGAATGGAAGTCAATATGGACCTCAGGCTAAACTGGAACATGAGTTAATCCTCCTATGCCAGTTTTCCAAGTGCTGTGTCTACCGCTGTGGGAAAGAACACTTGAACATATATTTATTTTTGAGCTCTCTAACACATGATGCTTGGATACTCAGAAAATATTGTATTCTAGCCCTGGGTATGCAGTATAAACATTTAACTATGTCCCTAGCAAATCCAGAAATCTTTCACTTCACACAGGCTACAATTTTTTCATCACTGAAAAATCAGTTGCATTATGGGGAGGGTCATGTTCAGAAGAGAAATGATTCTGTTAGGCAGCTGAAAAGCCCTTGCTTGCAACAGCACTCCCCTGCCTTAGGTGCCCTTTTCCCCAGTGCTTATTCTCTACCATCCCACCTGTGCTGCAGAGCAGAACAAAGAACCAGCAAGAAAGGTGGGAAATTCAGCTCTACCCTCTGGAGAACACTTGTAGTCAGAGTACTCATGTCCAGGGGTCCAGTCATGTCCAAATGAAACTTTGCCTGGCTCAAGATAGGATCTGTCAGACTTGTCCAGTAAAACCTCTGAGAATTATCTGATATTTCTGTGAGTTATCTGTAGCTCTGGAAGGCCAGGATAGTATAGTGTTTTCTTGCCTTGCCTTATCTATGCAAAGTTCCAGTACCAGATGGCCCCTTCCCCTGAGGCATTGAACAAAATGTCGCACCTCTAGTTTACCTCTGCAGCCTCCCCCCTATTAGTGCCAAGGTGGCTCACCCCTCCATTCTGACTGACCCCCACTTCCTTGCCCAGAGTACAGTAACTTTTGGTATATAAGCACACTGCTGGCATGAATAAAGAGACTCTTTTTATTTATTTATTTTTATTTTTTTGGTCTTTTCGAGACAGGGTCTCCCGATAGCCCCAGCAGTCCTGGAACTCACTCTGTAGACCAGGCTGGCCTTGAACTCACAAAGATCCACCTGCCTCTGCCTCCCAAGTGCTAGGATTAAAGGCGTGTGCCATCACGCCTGGCAAAACTTGCTTTTAAATTGTTGATTTGACCCAGTCTGTTTTCTGGCATTGGTGGAGAAGCCTCCACCTGGTGTTCCTGTCCAGTTGGAGGCAAGGTGCCTGCTTGCCACCGGGGCCCTGGCTGGAGACCCCCTTCACTCTTTGGCGCTTCTTGCTCTCTGCCAGACTGGCTTTCATTTCATGGTAAGTTGCCTTTCCATTTTGGCTGTAGCTCAATTGGTATCACCCGCATCCATGTGTCCTGGACCCACACTCTCTGCCAAGAGTCATGGCAGCATAAGAGTTACCCCACGTTGGAAAAAATGCAGTCTTTGTTCTGGGGATTCTTGCTTGTCTGGGGGAGGACCTCACCAGAGTTTCCCCCATGCCCTCAATTGGACCCCAGGCTAAAAGCAAAGGATGATTTGCTCACTAGCCTGTAGTTCTCAGCACTACCTTGGGGTTGAGTGACTCTCACCAAATCTTCTGAGGGAGCCTCCTACCAAATTGATCTAAATTGTAACTCCCCCAGACCTTATGCTCAAAACTATTACAAGTAGGTTCTAGATCTGCATTTCTGTTCCTCCCACCTTCCTTTTCCCAGGGGTACCAGGGTGAACCAGCCCTCACACAGGTGTCCTTTGGCAAGCATTTTTGTTGTGGGGATTGCTCCATGGTCAAAGGTCTCATTTGGCAACTTTGTTTCCCTTACTTTTGAGGCTGCAAGACTCTGGTTTGCAGTGCTAAACCACACCCATTTCTTTGGTCAACAGTACACCTGCCCAAATAACAGGAACAGGACTTTTGGCAAACTTTTGTCACTAGTTTAACATAATGCATTCATCAACTATTTAGTGATAAGACATACTAGTGTTTTGTAATTACTATTGTATATATTAATAGATTCTTACAATTTCATAATGATTTATACATTTGAATAGCAATGTAATGTTATAAAATATGCACAGCAAACCCTTGAGGTTGCTAATACAAGTTTATGGATAGATATACATGGAAAAAAATCTTCCTTAGTCCAGGTCCTAGAGGACAGATGTAACATGTGAATGTCACCACTAAGCCTGGCTTACCCCACAGTCCATGCAGAACCAAACATAAATTACCTCTTAATTATAGTGAGTATTGACATCCGTTTATCTAATCCACCAGAAAACTCCTAGAAACAATAAAGACTTTCAGTAAAGTTGTAGGATATAAAATTAACCTAGAAAAATCAGTAACTTAAAAAAAATCTTTTTGAGACAGAGTCTCCCTGTAGCTCCAGCTGTCCTGGAACTCACTCTGTAGAACAGGCTGGCCTTGAACTCACAGAGATCAACCTGCCTCTGCCTCTCAAGTGCTAGGATTAAAGGCATGTGCCACCATACCTAGCTTTAGAAAAATCAGTAACATTTTTTAACACCAACAACAAGCAACAGAAGAAGGAAATAAGGAGAACTTCCCACACAAAATAGTCTCAAAAACAATATAATACCTAGGAACAAAATTAACCAAAGACACCAAAGATCTCCACAACAAAAACTTTAAACACTTGAAGAAGGAGACTAAAGAAGACAAGAGAAGATGGAAAGACCTCCTATGCACATGGATTGGAAAAATTAATATAGTAAACGTGTCCATTCTACCCAAATTAATATACAGATTCAGTGCAATCCCAATTAAAATCCCCAAGAGTTTCATCACAGGCTTGGAAAAAAAGTCCTTAAATTCATATGAAAAATAAAGACCCTGAATAGCCAAAGCAACCCTGAATGAAAAGAGCAATACAGGGATCACTATTCCAGACTTCAAACTATATTATAGGGCTATAGTCATAAAAACAAGCTGGTACAGGCTCAAAAACAGACCTGTAGACAAATGGAACAAAATTGAAGATCCAAACTTGAGCTCATACAATTTTGAACCCCTCATATTTGATGAAGGGGCCAAGAAAACACAATGGTGGTGTATTAGTCACTTTTCCTGTTGCTGCAATAAAACCACCATGACCAAGGGAACTTATAAAAGGAAGATTTTATTTGAGCTTATGATTGACAGTTCCAGAGAATTAAAAGTCTCCTTAAGCTATGCACTTAAACAAAATATATTAATACAGGAGCTCTGACATCAGCAATGGATTATTCTACCAAGGAGATGTTGGCCAGGGGATCCAAGCCCCCACAAAAGGTAAAGGCTCCTTGCCTCCAAACTGGGATATCTGCAGGAAGAGAGGCGATAAGGCCCTGCTGTTGAAGACCTGATATAAACATGGGAAAGATGTATGGAGACCGCACTTGCAAGTATACAGATGGTCTCTGGAATGCCAGAGAGTGTTACCAAAGGCCACTAAACCAATAAAGCAAATATAGGTCTCCTTGAGTCAAGCAAGACTCCTCCGTCAGCACCAGCTACACCTCATCTGCCTGGAAATACTGTGCAGCAGTGGCAGCCATATGTCTGTATATCCCAAATCTAATTGGCTATTAGCTCTCTCCTTGGAGGAATAACCCACGGCTGATGCCACAAGCTTACATCCTCTAATGGTTAGGAGATGTTATAAACCACACGAAGACCCTGTCATACTTAACAGAAGAAAATGTAATTCATGGATTAACATACCATCCAAACATCTGTGTCTATACCAAAGTAACCTACCATAACAATTAGTACTGTTTAAATACCTATATATCTAATTGCGTGTGCTTCATTAGTAGGATCGAAAGGCTATATATTATACTGTTTAAATACCTATATATCTAATTGCATGTGCTTCATTAGTAGGATTGAAAGGTTATGCCTGGACAAGCTGGCAGCCCATGAAAGAAAACAGCCAGAATTGACTAGAGACCAAGACAACAGCTCCAGAGAAAGTAGACTGTTTTGCTTCTCATCCACCTGTGCCCCTTTTCTAAGCCTAGGGAACAATCTGCGGAAGAGGGGGCATGGTAGAATGTAAGGGCTGTGATTGGGGTTAATGGTGAAACTACAACAATATAGACTGGACACTCATTTGATCAACTTGATTGAACATACAAGGCCCCCCTGCTGGGTGGTGGGACCCATGAGCTGTGTGGGTTTGGGCACAACTGCTTGCAAATTGGTTTTACATGAAGGATGCTTGTACTCACAAATTATCACTTATTGTTAAAAAAAGGAAAACAAAACAAAACAAAAAAAGAGTCATTTGTGGCAGGGAGGCATGGTGGCCAGGACTGGAGTAGAAAGCTGAGGTTCACATTTCCAATGAGCACCAGAAGCTAAGAACCAGAACAACTGGAGCCTGCAAGGCTTGTTAAACTCACTAAGCCCCCCCCCCTTAGTGATGTACTTCCTCCAGCATTGCCACACTTTCTAAGACTCCCAAAATTGCCACCAACTGGGGACAAAATGTCCGAATATTTAAAGCCTATGGGGGACACTCTCACTCAAACAACCACATTCCACTCCCTGGCCCCCATGACCATATAAATGACTCATGACCATATAAAATGCAAAATGCATTTAGTCTAACCTTAAAAGTCCCCATAGTCTTTACCAGTCTCAATTCTATTCAAAAGTCTGCAGTCCAAAGTCTCTTCTGAGACTCAGGCCAATCTCTTAACTGTAAGCTCCTGTAAAATCAAAAGACAAATTACATACTCCCAACATACAGTGGAACTGCATACACATTTCCATTCCAAAAGGGAGTAATATAAGCATATTGAGGAAATACTGGACAAAAAAAAGACCAAAAACCAGCAGGGCAAACACCAAGTCCATTAGCTCCATGTGCGACTTCTGGGACTTTACTTCCAAAGGGCTTAGATGGCTCATCTCTTCCAGCTTTGCTTGCAACATACATCTCTTCCTTAGGCTGATACCACTCCCTGTATGCAGCTCTCCTTGGCAAATATCTCACAGCTCTGGCATCTCAAATCTCTTCTTGGGGTCTCACGTGCCAATCAGGCTTCACATTCACAGCTTCACGCAATGGACTATCAGGGCCTTCTTTATTCAAGGACGCCCCTGCTGCACTCTGCCTGGCCTCTGCGGCTCTCTGAAACTGTGGAGGAAGAACTGATGACCACTTCACTCTTGCATCCTTCATGCCTCTAAAGCCAGCACCACGTGAATGAAACTTCTGAGTTTGGCTGCAAGTTTGGGATGGTCTCTGGCCTATTTCCACCACATTCGCAACTTTTCTCTGCCCTTGACTTGGAGCAGAAAACCCTTTCAGTATTTTCCTTTCAAATTTTGGAGGCTTAGCTGGGTGTGGTCTTGTCTGGAAGGTACAGTTTCTATTGTTTACTTGAAAATCTCTAGGCCTCTCCTTAATCACTTTAATATTTTTTCTTTGTTTATTTTTAGGGTTTCTACAATATAAGAGCACAGTTGTTTTCAGATCACATTGACATTGCTCAGTTTTCCATACAATTAGGTAATTGGTGCTAGCATCCACAGATGAGGGATACCATTCATCATTTGTTTTTCTGGGACTGTGTTACTTCACTCAGCATGATATCTTCTAGCTCCAGCCATTTACCTGCAAAGTTCATGAAGTCATGTTTCTTTACTGCCCTGTAGAACCCCATTGTGTAGATATACCGTATTTTCTCTATCCACTCTTCAGTTGAGGAATCGCTTTAATCTTATGAAATGGATATTCTCCTTCACCTGCCTTGGCTCCAACATTAATTTCCCTACTGCTCTTTTCCAATCCAAATTGTATATTCTGCATTTCTTTCTGTCCCATTTGCTCCTTTTCACTGCAGATCTGTATAATAGTCACCATTAATAGCCATACCACTATTTCTACATTAGGCTGTCTTGGAATATCCTCTGCAAAAGAAATTAGTCCATTGCTTTTCATCTTAGCCTCAGGTAAGCATTTGGGCCATGGACTGTAGCCAGACTGTTTGACAAAATATCCCAGTTGCTGCTTTCTTCCAAGCTTCTACTAGAATGGCCCATTAAGCTCTGCTCACAGCAGTCCACAGCTTTTCTAGCCCAAAGTTCCAAAGGCTTTCACATTTCTCCAAACACCCACATGGTCAGGTTCTTCACAGCCAACAGTCCACTCTCTGGTACCAAATACTGTATTAGTCACTTTTCTGTTGCTGTGATAAAACACCATGACTAAGGGAAATTATAAAAGAAGAGCTTACTTGAGCTTACGATTGATGGTTCCAGGGAATTACGAGTCCTTTGTGGAAGGAGGTGTGGTGGCCAGGTCTGGACCAGAAAGCTGAGGTTCACATCTCCAATGAGCACTGGAAGCTGAGAGCAAGAACAGCTAGAGCCCGCAAGGCTTGTTAAACTCACTAAGCATGTGCCTCAGTGACGTACTTCCTCCAGTATGGCCACACCTTCTAAGACCTACCCAAACAGTGCACCAACCGGAAACAAAATATCTGAATACTTAAAGCCTATCGGGGACACTCACACTCAAACCACCACGGGAGGAAAGAGAGAGCATTTTCAAAAAATGATGTTGGCAAAACTGGATTAGCACTTGTAGAAGAATAAAATTAAATTCCTTCTTCTCGCCCTGTATAAAAATCAACTCGAAATGGATCAAAGACCTCAATGTGAAACCCAGATCGCTGAAGGTGATAGAAGAAAATATTGGCAGCAACCTACAAGACATAGGGGTAGGAAAAGACTTTCTAAATCAGACGGTAGCTGGGCAGGAAATAAAGTCAACAATTGACAAGTGGGACCTCATTAAATTCAAAAGCTTCTGTACAGGGAAAGAAACAATCAGTGAAGTGAAGAGATAACCCAGAGTGGGAGGAAAACTTCACCGCTGATACATCTGACAAACATTAACTTCTAGAATATATAAACTACTCAAATCAAAGAAATAAGAAAACAAGGGGGCTGGGGAGATGGCCTAGTGGTTAAGAGTGCCGACCGCTCTTACAGAGGACCCGGGTTCAATCCTCAGCACCCACATGGCGGCCGAGAGCCGTCTGAAACTCCAATTCCAGGAGAACTCCAGCTCCAGGGGAATCCGAGACCCTCTTCTGACCTCCGCGGCGTTGCACGACACGGGTGCACAGACCTGCATGCAGACAGTACATTGATACATATACAGAAATAAATAAAATTTAAAAAAAAATAAAAAANTAATGGTGAAACTACAACAATATAGACTGGACACTCATTTGATCAACTTGATTGAACATACAAGGCCCCCCTGCTGGGTGGTGGGACCCATGAGCTGTGTGGGTTTGGGCACAACTGCTTGCAAATTGGTTTTACATGAAGGATGCTTGTACTCACAAATTATCACTTATTGTTAAAAAAAGGAAAACAAAACAAAACAAAAAAAGAGTCATTTGTGGCAGGGAGGCATGGTGGCCAGGACTGGAGTAGAAAGCTGAGGTTCACATTTCCAATGAGCACCAGAAGCTAAGAACCAGAACAACTGGAGCCTGCAAGGCTTGTTAAACTCACTAAGCCCCCCCCCCCTTAGTGATGTACTTCCTCCAGCATTGCCACACTTTCTAAGACTCCCAAAATTGCCACCAACTGGGGACAAAATGTCCGAATATTTAAAGCCTATGGGGGACACTCTCACTCAAACAACCACATTCCACTCCCTGGCCCCCATGACCATATAAATGACTCATGACCATATAAAATGCAAAATGCATTTAGTCTAACCTTAAAAGTCCCCATAGTCTTTACCAGTCTCAATTCTATTCAAAAGTCTGCAGTCCAAAGTCTCTTCTGAGACTCAGGCCAATCTCTTAACTGTAAGCTCCTGTAAAATCAAAAGACAAATTACATACTCCCAACATACAGTGGAACTGCATACACATTTCCATTCCAAAAGGGAGTAATATAAGCATATTGAGGAAATACTGGACAAAAAAAAGACCAAAAACCAGCAGGGCAAACACCAAGTCCATTAGCTCCATGTGCGACTTCTGGGACTTTACTTCCAAAGGGCTTAGATGGCTCATCTCTTCCAGCTTTGCTTGCAACATACATCTCTTCCTTAGGCTGATACCACTCCCTGTATGCAGCTCTCCTTGGCAAATATCTCACAGCTCTGGCATCTCAAATCTCTTCTTGGGGTCTCACGTGCCAATCAGGCTTCACATTCACAGCTTCACGCAATGGACTATCAGGGCCTTCTTTATTCAAGGACGCCCCTGCTGCACTCTGCCTGGCCTCTGCGGCTCTCTGAAACTGTGGAGGAAGAACTGATGACCACTTCACTCTTGCATCCTTCATGCCTCTAAAGCCAGCACCACGTGAATGAAACTTCTGAGTTTGGCTGCAAGTTTGGGATGGTCTCTGGCCTATTTCCACCACATTCGCAACTTTTCTCTGCCCTCGACTTGGAGCAGAAAACCCTTTCAGTATTTTCCTTTCAAATTTTGGAGGCTTAGCTGGGTGTGGTCTTGTCTGGAAGGTACAGTTTCTATTGTTTACTTGAAAATCTCTAGGCCTCTCCTTAATCACTTTAATATTTTTTCTTTGTTTATTTTTAGGGTTTCTACAATATAAGAGCACAGTTGTTTTCAGATCACATTGACATTGCTCAGTTTTCCATACAATTAGGTAATTGGTGCTAGCATCCACAGATGAGGGATACCATTCATCATTTGTTTTTCTGGGACTGTGTTACTTCACTCAGCATGATATCTTCTAGCTCCAGCCATTTACCTGCAAAGTTCATGAAGTCATGTTTCTTTACTGCCCTGTAGAACCCCATTGTGTAGATATACCGTATTTTCTCTATCCACTCTTCAGTTGAGGAATCGCTTTAATCTTATGAAATGGATATTCTCCTTCACCTGCCTTGGCTCCAACATTAATTTCCCTACTGCTCTTTTCCAATCCAAATTGTATATTCTGCATTTCTTTCTGTCCCATTTGCTCCTTTTCACTGCAGATCTGTATAATAGTCACCATTAATAGCCATACCACTATTTCTACATTAGGCTGTCTTGGAATATCCTCTGCAAAAGAAATTAGTCCATTGCTTTTCATCTTAGCCTCAGGTAAGCATTTGGGCCATGGACTGTAGCCAGACTGTTTGACAAAATATCCCAGTTGCTGCTTTCTTCCAAGCTTCTACTAGAATGGCCCATTAAGCTCTGCTCACAGCAGTCCACAGCTTTTCTAGCCCAAAGTTCCAAAGGCTTTCACATTTCTCCAAACACCCACATGGTCAGGTTCTTCACAGCCAACAGTCCACTCTCTGGTACCAAATACTGTATTAGTCACTTTTCTGTTGCTGTGATAAAACACCATGACTAAGGGAAATTATAAAAGAAGAGCTTACTTGAGCTTACGATTGATGGTTCCAGGGAATTACGAGTCCTTTGTGGAAGGAGGTGTGGTGGCCAGGTCTGGACCAGAAAGCTGAGGTTCACATCTCCAATGAGCACTGGAAGCTGAGAGCAAGAACAGCTAGAGCCCGCAAGGCTTGTTAAACTCACTAAGCATGTGCCTCAGTGACGTACTTCCTCCAGTATGGCCACACCTTCTAAGACCTACCCAAACAGTGCACCAACCGGAAACAAAATATCTGAATACTTAAAGCCTATCGGGGACACTCACACTCAAACCACCACGGGAGGAAAGAGAGAGCATTTTCAAAAAATGATGTTGGCAAAACTGGATTAGCACTTGTAGAAGAATAAAATTAAATTCCTTCTTCTCGCCCTGTATAAAAATCAACTCGAAATGGATCAAAGACCTCAATGTGAAACCCAGATCGCTGAAGGTGATAGAAGAAAATATTGGCAGCAACCTACAAGACATAGGGGTAGGAAAAGACTTTCTAAATCAGACGGTAGCTGGGCAGGAAATAAAGTCAACAATTGACAAGTGGGACCTCATTAAATTCAAAAGCTTCTGTACAGGGAAAGAAACAATCAGTGAAGTGAAGAGATAACCCAGAGTGGGAGGAAAACTTCACCGCTGATACATCTGACAAACATTAACTTCTAGAATATATAAACTACTCAAATCAAAGAAATAAGAAAACAAGGGGGCTGGGGAGATGGCCTAGTGGTTAAGAGTGCCGACCGCTCTTACAGAGGACCCGGGTTCAATCCTCAGCACCCACATGGCGGCCGAGAGCCGTCTGAAACTCCAATTCCAGGAGAACTCCAGCTCCAGGGGAATCCGAGACCCGCTTCTGACCTCCGCGGCATTGCACGACACGGGTGCACAGACCTGCATGCAGACAGTACATTGATACATATACAGAAATAAATAAAATTTAAAAAAAAATAAAAAAAATAAATAAGAAAACAAATGACCCATTCAATTGAGGAAATAAAAATGGCTGAGAAACCTTTTAAATGTGTTCAACATCATTAATAATTTAGGAAATGCAAATTAAAACCAATTTTAGATATCATCTCACTCCAATAAGACTGGCTAGTATCAGGAAAACAAATGATACCAAATGATGGAGAGGATGTAGGGATAGGGGAACACTTATCCACTGCTGGTGGAAATGTAAACTCATACAACCATCATGGAAAGCAGTGTGGAGAACTTTTACAATACTCAAAATGTGCCTAACACCTGACCCAGTCATACAACTACTGGGTATAAACCCAGAAGACTCATTCTACAACAGCGGAATAACTATAATCATATATATATATATATACTATATCTCGACATCCGTGTTTATTGCAGGTCTCTTTATAATAGCAAAATGTTGGAACCAACCCAAACATCCCTCAACCAAGAAGTGGAGAGAAAATGTGGTACAGATACACAATGGAGTTCTACGCAGCGGTAAAGAAAGATGACATCATGAATTTGCAGGTAAATGGATGGACATAGAAGATATCATGCTAAGTGGGGTAACACTGTCCCAGAATAACAAATGGAGAATAATATCCCTCTTTTGTGCATGTTAACATCAAGTAAGGCAAACTGAGTAATATTAATGTTATATTTCTCGTTATCTAAAAGCAATTGTGAACTTAGAATGTGAATCCCTTAACAGGCTCTAAAATTAACCTACTTAATTTTAGACTTTATAATTTTGGTACAAGTAGACTTTGAATTTTTAAGTGCTTGAGTATTTTAAGGACTGTGGAACATTTAAGGTTGTACTATTCTATATTGTGATATTAATATCATACCTTGGGGAGAAGAAATGGAAAGCTATTGGTTTAATAGTGAGGTGTTTGTGGGCCAAATTGATAAGGGGTCAATTATGCTGAACTGCTTTAGTCTCAACTTTACACACATGGCTTGATGGAGATGCAATTGAGGAATTTTTCCATTGGACTTGCTTGTGGCCATGTCTACAGGGTGGGGTATTTTCTTCATTGTAAGGTGATGATATTATAGAGTCAAGCCCACTCTGTATAATGCCACACCTGGACAGGTGGTCCTGTATTAAATAAGAAAGTGGGTTAAACATGAGCCATATTAGAAACCAATTAAGCAGCATTCTTCCATGGTCTGTTCTTCAGGTCCTGCCTCCAGCTTTACTTTGACTTCCTAGTTTGGATTCATTAAGTAATGAACTGTGCCCAAGGACTTGTAAGATGAATAAATCCATTCCTACCCATGTTCAGAGTATCAGAACAATGAAAGGAAAAATAAAACAAGAACATACATATGTTATACCTCATGATAATGTAATGATAATATAAAGAAATTCCAATGAATGAAATTAGATCATTTTGATGGTAAGAGTCATGAGAAGTGAATAAATTTTTGTATATTAGGTACAGTTTGAGAAACAAAGAATAAAGTGTGAACTTAAGTGGATGGAAAGGTCCCTTGAATCCGAAATGCATAAAGTAATAGTACCTAATATATGCTATGTTGATCACAGATGTAAAATATGGCATCCATGTTTCTTTATGTAAATACACATCTGTGGGTGATATAACCTACTTTGTCCATCCATGATATGTATGTAGTGTACAGAAATCAACACACAATTAGACATAATTAAAGGAAGGATATTGGTCATGTATATAATCAAGGGATGCAATATACGATTCTATGGGTTGCTTCTAGATATAGCCCAGGAAATGCAAGGCAGATAGGAGTGAACATGATCAATGATTGTATGGATTAAATGTTTAGTCCTTTCCTGTGGGGAATTCTGCATTTATCTGTTTTACATTCTGAATCTTTTTTTCACTGATCATATTTGATCACTCTCAGAATTTGGCTGAGCTGAAGAAAAATTGGCAGCTGATTATGGTAGGTTGAGGTAGTTATTGCCTTCTTAAAAAGAGGGACCGTAGATAGACTGATTAGAGCTCAGAGAATGAACTGCTACTGAGGAATTTCCATAGAGAATAAGTTGGCACAGTAGATCCTAACACAGAACTCCAGGAGCAAGGGCTGTGCCCTAGGAGAAGTAGTAGGTATAAAGGTAATTAAGACTAACAGAAAAATTATGTACAGAATATACAAAATTCAATAAAAATTTGGTTGATAGAAATGCCCTTATTCTCTTTTCCTTCACGATGACTTTTTGCCTATTTAGAACAAACATTTAGTCACTGAGTGAGCCAATTGTATTTCTTTTTGTAATTTGATTTTTCTCAACTGATTTCTCAAACAATAGAAAGATTAATTTTTACACATTGTTCCTAAGCATCAAAATTCATGTTTTCTAAGATAAAAAAAATCCTTACATTAATCTATAAGACTGGGTCAGAAAATGGGACATTTGGAGAGGAGAGATAATGTTATTAGTTTGTAAGCTGAATGTGTGATGGAAAAGAAGAGGAAGAAGAAGGAGAAGAAGAAGAAGAAGAAGAAGAAGAAGAAGAAGAAGAAGAAGAAGAAGAAGAAGAAGAAGAAGGAGGAGGAGGAGAAGATTATTGAGGAGGAGGAGGAGGAGGAGGAGGAGGAGGAGGAGGAGGAGGCGGCTTTAGTCATATAAACAGCCTGGTATTGCCCACAAAACATGCCAGTAGATAAATGGAACAAAATTGAGGATCCAAACCTGAGCACATCCAATTTCAACCACCTCATATTCCACAAAGGGGCCAAGAAGACTCAATGGAGGAAAGACAGCAACTTCAGCAAATTGTGTTGGCATAACTGGATCTAAACTTGTAGAAGAATAAAACTAAACCCTTACCTGTCAGCATGTATAAAAATCAACTCCAGGGGCTGGAGAGATGGCCTAGTGGTTAAGAGGGCCGACCGCTCTTACAGAGGACCCAGGTTCAATCCCCAGCACCCACATGACAGCCGACAACCATCTGAAACTCCAATTCCAGGAGAACTCCAGTTCCAGGGGAATCCAACACCCTCTTCTGACCTCCGTGGCATTGCATGACACGGCTGCACAGACTTGCATGCAGACAGTACATTCATACACATACAGAAATAAATAAAATTAACAACAAAAAATTAAAAATCAACTCCAAATGGATCAAAGACCTCAAAGTGAAACACAAAACTCTGAAAATGATACAAGAAAATGTTGGCTATAACCTACAAGACATAGGCATAGGAAAATACTTTCTAAGTCAGACAGCAGCTACACAAAAAGTAAGGTGAACAATTGACAAATGGGACCTTATCAAAATCAAGAGCTTTTGTACAGTGAAAGAAATAATCAAAAAAGTGAGAAAATCCACAGAGTGGGAAGAAACCTTCACCAGTGATACATCTGATAAAGCATTAACATCCAAAATGTATAAATTACTCAAAAACTAAAGCACTCACTCAGAAGATGGCTGAGAAACATATAAAAGGTGTCCAACATCACTAATAATTAAGGAAATGCAAATTAAAACCTCCTTAAGATTTTATCTTACTCCAGTAAGACTAGCTAT
Organism: Rhizomys pruinosus; assembly: GCA_009823505.1. NCBI lineage: Eukaryota > Metazoa > Chordata > Mammalia > Rodentia > Spalacidae > Rhizomys > Rhizomys pruinosus. Next base: position 253,738 of record VZQC01009956.1, read on the forward strand.
TATCCAGAAAACAAAGGATACCAAATGCTGGAGAGCTTGTGGGGAAAGGGGAACACTCATCCACTGATGATGGGAATGCGAACTCATAAAACCCCTATGGAAAGTAGTGTGGAGAACCCATAAGAAACTGTAAATGCTAGTTCCAGGCCAGCTAGGGCTATGAGGAGACCCTGTATCAAAAAGACCAAAAAAAAAAAATAGAAAAAAAAGAAAAGAAACTGTAAATAAGCCTACCACATGACCCGGTCATACTACTCCTGGATATATCCCCACAAGATTCATCCTATTATAGAGACACATGCACATATATGTTTATTGCAGCTCTCTTAACAATAGCAAAGAGCTGGAAGCAACCCAAGTGTCCCTCAACCAATGAGTGGATAGAGAACATGTGGTACATCTACACAATGGAATTCTATGCAGCGGTAAAGAACCTTACAGGTAAAAGGATGGAACGTGAAGCCATTATGCTAAGTGAATTAACACAGTCCCAGAAAAACAAAAGAGGAATGGTATGCCTCATTCGTGGAGGCTGGGACTAGATCCCTAGTTGAAATGCAAGCTGAGCAATGTTATTGTTATATTTCTTTTTTTAACTGAAGGCAACTGTGCTGTTATAATATTAATCCCATAACAGGCTTTAGAATTAACTGACCACTTATTTTCAGAAATTGTAATTGTGGTATATGGATAGAGGGTAGGTGTTCATATTCTAGAGTAATAAATTAAAAGGAAAAAATGAACTCCTAAACATAAAAAGGAGGAGGAGGAGGAGGAGGAGGAGGAGAAGGAGGAGCAGGAAAAAGAGAGAAAGAGAAATAATGCAATTTAGAAGGTTGAGTCTTATACCTGAGGCAGGTGCACCTGACATTGGAATGGTAAATAATTATGTTAGTTTCATTTTTCTAATTCTTCATATGTGTGTAAAATATGTGGCATAAAGCAGTTTAATAGTCTTCAGGAGGAAAGTCTTCCCAACTAATCCCTATTCAAAACTAGTATTTTAAGTTATTTTAGAATTGCTTAGAATTATGATGCGGTATCAAGTTTTTCATGCATTACTCAGCATCTTACTTGATGAACTCCTTAAACTATGAAATGTATATTTGGACACTATAAACAGTTACCTGTGTGATAAAATTCCTATGAGACCTTCACAATTTCTTCTTATTTTACAAGTTTCCTCTAGGTACATCTATTTTGAATCTTGGTCCTAATCAAGATACCATATTAGACACTACTAAGCATGTTATTTATGGGTTTTACATAAAAAATTCATATGGATTGATGAACAAAACTAGATGAAGGTCAAGCACCTTCCAAGTTTATTTATGTTCTTTGTATTCAATTACTCATCATTCAAAACTGGTGACTAAATCAACCATTTGAAGAATTAATGCCAGAGCTTTCAAATATATATATATATATATATGTACATATACCACTTCCAAAATGAATCTTTGGTGAGAATTCAATACTAGAAGTTATCAACACTTGATTAAGACAGAAAACAGTAGATCCAAATGGCTATATAATTATAAAAAAGTGATAAGCCAGCTGTTCATTGCCTCAGTTTGCTAATTGCCTGAAGTTATACACCACATGAGAGAGTACAGTTACCAACTGACTCTTCACATCTCTGTGAGACCAGCCCCAGATAGACATAATAGGAGCACACAATAGGCTTGGGAAAGAAATTCCTCCGTTCACTCTATAGGGATAACAATAACTCCCAAATCTCCTCTTAAACATAAGATGTGGTGCCTAGTTATAGTTGAGCCCCCAGTGGGAGGAGGGAACCAAGTCCCAAAATGGCCACACAAGCAGGCATGTGAGGTAACCTGAAATGCTCATAAATGAAGGAAAATTGACTGAGATAGATCTAAGATATATAAGACACAAAACCTCAATAAAATAATGGGGACCAAACAGACTGCTCATCCCATGATCATTAGCAGTTCTTTTAAGGACCTGTAGAAACGTCTCACTAGGTAATGTCCTACCGCTGGAAATATGAGCATCCAAAATTCCCAGAATCCTTGTAAATAGGTAGGCTTAGTGGACTGCCTGAAATTCCAGCGTGAGAAGACTGATACGGCAATCCCCAAAGCATGCTAATAGGGATTTCCAAAATATACTGACTAGGGAGAGTGGCCATATTTGCGAGGTCTGGTTTGATAGGTCCTGCCTCAAAAGAATAAGTTGGAAGAGGAATTGAAACAACAACAAAAAGAAATCATTTTCTCATCTCAGGGAAATTCATGTCTGCCAATAATGGGAAACTAAAAGCACATTGTTGCATGCAAAGGCAAGATTCAACAAGCAGCTTGCTCTGCAGCCCCCTGTATGTGACACTTAAAAGAATACTCTATTACAGGGAAGGGAGGGCAGCGGGCGAGACAGGGGAACTTTTGCTTAGTGGGAAAGACCAGCCCTTTTTGAATGATTGTTTCTTGCTCCCAGGTCCACTGCATGTACTGTCCACACTCCCAAAATTTTTCAGCTGAGTAAATGATATCCACTGGTGCCTGGAAGAATTTTTGAAATTGTTAAGTATACGTATGTTCAGAATTTTAAACCGAGTATTGTGAAGAAAAAAAAAAAACCTGCACAAAGGAGTGAAGGTTTTACCATGGGGAATACCAATGGCTGAGAAGGGAAGGAGTCCTGAAAGGGGATGGTCCCAGAATCCTGTAAAACCCCATCACCACAGCTACCTTCCAATTCCCAAGCGAACCTTCAGTTTGCTAAAGTAAATTTTGTCTTTTTACACTTCTCTCTCTGTGGCTATGACATCTTCATTCTATATCCATGACTCTCTTGCTCCACACGTGTGCCCCCATTCTCTGAAACAGCCCACAATGCTACTATTGTGAATCTCCTACTCACTACCCCCCCCCTTCTCCCTTTATTCATTCTTGGCTCATTGCTCACAGCATCTCAAGGCTCCCATGACAGGCTCCCGAGCTTCTTGTGTGATGCCCCAACTCCACCTTTGCTATGGTAACATCTTCCAAGCTGACATTGCTGTTGACTTGGTGATGGCTTCTAAGCACCTGTTTGGAAGCTTCTAGGCTTTTACCAACCAATGGGGCTTCTCTAGCCTTCTATCCCTAGCCCCTCCCTCCTGCCAACATTTCTCATCCACCTAGAGGATTCTGCTGCTTTTATTTCCTAGTACTCTCACTTGTTAACCCGGGTTTGCTTATCATCTGCATTTTATACTTGGTAGTTTTACTTTTTATTCTGAAAATCTGTCTTCTGCATTTACTCGATGTCCAACTCTTTGTCCCACAGAAGAATCTCTGTTGAACCACTTTGTGAGGACCACTCCCTCCTGGAACCAAGTAGCAAGACAACGAAGGAACCAATGTGAACCAGATTCTTGGAAACAGAAAGGTTGTAAATGTTATGTATGAAAGATTACTTTTTGGTAATTATGGTAATTTATGATTCAGTAAAATAGATACATGATAATGTTCTTAATGTCCTACAGAAATTTTGGAGGCAAGGAATAAAATTAATCTCACTGTAAATTTTTATGAGGTAATATCCTGGGTGAGACCAGGGAATAACTTAGCAAAACAGTATAAATGTGTTATAAACATATGTTACAACATCATGGAAGGAATCCATGAAAACAGGAATCTGAAGCAAATAACTTTCTAAATAAATGGAGAGTCAAAGATTGACACAAAAAAGACTGCAAGATTACAGTATTAATTGTGGATCCAGAAAGGAAGAATTCTGGACTGAGTACTTTCTCATAGGGTAGGTCACCAAGAGCAGGAGAATACCTGGAAGCTCATGAAGACTGAAGTAAATCCTTCTGCTTATGAGGATATCAGTGTGTCTTAGAGACTGAGACAGGAATGGCTGATGTACAACCAGAATCAGTGACTTCAGAGGCAGGAAAAAATTCTCCGTGCAGGAAAATATTCTCTGCACAGGAAGCAGAACCAACATGAGTAAGAACAATAGTAGTGGGAACTCAGTGCATTCCCTGTCCACGCTGTTTCTGAACCAGGTCTGTCTCATGCAGGACTCAGGAGCAGTCCTCCTCCTTTTCTGTCTAGAGCTTTGTAGTCCGATCCCTGGCAGGAGCCAGCTGAGAGCTGGACTCAGACCAGGAGCCTGACTGGCAAAAATCTTCAATTTAGAGGCTTATAAATGCTCAGAATCGCTGTGATTGACTGAGTGTGCATGCAAATAGGATACAGAATAAGGACTAATCAGAAGAGAGATCTCAAACTGCAGGGAGGGGTAGGAGGAAGCCTGTACTACTGAAAGCTTTTTCGGTCTGAGCTGCTTCTTCATCTCTGATCCCTCCTCCCTCAGTGTTGCAGTGGGAGAAGGAAGGGAGGGGGAAACTGAAATATTTCCCATTGTGCCAGCTTTAGCTTGCCAATAGACACAGAGACCAGGATGTTAGTGGAAGTGGAACTTGTGCTATCTTCTCAAAGAGGTCCTTTGTCTTGCAGCTTTCAAATAATACAGGTCTCTGTCTTGACCCTTATAATTGTGGCTCTGGCTGTCAAACACAGCCTTCTGATGACTATCTGCCCTCATGTGTTGATCTCCCAACCATCCCTGTGCATGTATCTTGTTCTACACATTCTATTTTCTTTTTTTTTTGGTCTTTTTGAGGCAGGGTCTCCCTGTAGCTTCAGCTAGCCTGGAACTCACTCTGTGGACCAGGCTGGCCTTGAACTCACAGAGATCCGCCTGCCTCTGCCTCCCAAGTGCTAGGATTAAAGGTGTACGCCACCATGCCTGCCAACACATTCTATTTTCTCACTGAATGTTAGATTATCTTATGCTGAAGCTCTGTTTGGCATTTATGTTTAATTCAGTTTACATACATAAGGACACGTAAACACAGTTATAGATATGTACAGGTGTGAATTAGTACACAGACATGCATTTCCTTGGTATGTCAGCTCGCAGGACATATAATTAGGCTGAGATTGTCCACAACGAATGAGGATATCTGATTTATGTATGTGTGTCAGGGGGAGTTATTTGATATTTAGCTAGCTTTGTTGTTTGTGTTACACTTGAGACACACTATCAATCTTGTGTTCAAAATGGTAATTGAAGTTAGTATGTAGGTCAAGCTGGATTGGAACTTGGTGTAATTCTCCTATTCCAGTTTTCCAAGTGCTGTAATTACAGATGTGAGAAAAACCACTTGAACCTATACTTATTTTAGAGGTCTTTAACCCATGCTTCTTGGATATTCAAAAAATGGTGTATTCTACCCCTGGATAAGCAGTATAAACATTTAACAATGTTTCTAGAAAATCTAGAAAACCCACTACTTCCCACTGGCTACAATTTTTTCATCTCTCAAAAATCAATTGCATTTGGGAAAGGATCATAATCAGTAGATAAATGATTCTTTAAACTAAAAACAAAAACAGAGAACCACAGAAACCACATAATTCAGGAACCAGTCAGTCCTCCACTTTAACCCCATAAAAGATGTTGCCCACCCCTTGCTTCTGTAGCCTGAACTCTTAAGTACTCTCACTCACATGGCCACTGTAAGTCTTGACAGCATATCCCTCTTTTTTATAATTTATTAATTCATGTGTATGAGTGTACTGTCTGCATGTAGGTTGGTGCACCCGTGTGGTGCAATGCCACAGAGGTCAGAAGAGGGCATTGGATTCCCTTGGAACTGGAGTTAAAGATGGTTTTTAGCCACAATGCAAGTGCTGGGAATCAAACCCCAGTCCTCTGCAAGAGCAGTCGGTGCTCTTAAATGCTGAGCCATCTCTCCACCCCCCCCCCTTTAATCTGTACCATGGCTTTGGTCCATTTAAAGCTATCTTCATTATTTTGGGAACAGTCGTGAACCCATTTTCTCCATTTATGTATTATCGAGTGATTGATTAATTGATTGAATAATTAATTTTTGAGACAGGTTTCCCACTGGTCTGAACCTCACCTACAACCCCTGGCTGTCTGACAAGCAAGCCACAGAGGGGTTGGCCATCTCCCATTATTGCAGCCTTTGATCTTAAAAGGAAAGGTGACCTATTGTCTCTAAATCAACTACTACATCCTCTCTATATCCACTGTTGGATACCCTCCAATCTACTTTGAGCAACAGCTCATCCTTTTCCTAATCCATATCACATGCCTCTATACAAATTAATATAGAGATTATTTATTAGAGTTTTAAATCCATTCATATGAATTAAAAGTATTAAACTATGCAGCACTTAATTTACATTTACTTGAGATATATTCATTATAGATAGAGATTTAGTGATGATATATTTTGATTGATATATTAGATAGATAGATGATAGGTTGGTAGATTATATATATAATATTTATATATTTTTTTCAACAAAGGAAATGATTGTGAATAGGTGAATTAATGTCAGCTAGTCAACTAAAAGCTAATCCTGATAGAAGTGACACCTCCTGAGGTGTATCCCTAGAGATCCCTCCCCAAATTATAACCATCACCATTGAAGAAGCTCCTTTTCTCTGGCACTTACTTAATAGTTCAAGAAACTAAGGCAGGGACCCTGTGACCCTGAAAAGTTTTGGAGCTTCTTGGATCTTTTAAATTAGTCGATCTTACTGCATTTTATGAACATTGTTTTCTCCACACCAGAGAGTGTTTTAATTCAGAGACATCATCTGCACAATAGTCTATATTCAAATAAAAATATTCTAACACATCATGTGAGCACACCAAGGGGATAGAGTGAACAGAATCAAGAGTTTGAAACTTCTCTTGCTGGACTTCATCTAAAATCTAGACATATGTCTAGGAAGTGAAAGTGTATGTTGCTTGTTATGTTTTAAGTCTGAATGAACTAATAGATGGGTAGACCAAGTACATTGGTCATTTAGTCCAAAAATATATCCTTTGCATCAATTGTTAACACTTTGATTCAATGATGAAAAAAATGGCCAACTATCACATATGGTTATCTTACCCCACCAAATAATTATTTCCTTAAATTCTTTCATAAATATGGACATATATGTGAATAGTTTAATACCACGTTATGCATGTATGAGATGATAATAAAATTAAGATATATATATATATATATATATATATATATATATATATATGATGAAATTCCCTTCAGGTCAATTTTCTTATCAGTTATTCCCTCCTTGACCATGATTTGACACATTTTTATCCTTTGTGTTGAGCTAAAATTTGATAAAGCGTTTCCAACTTATGACAGGCCTTCTACATTTATAATACTATAGAATTCTTATAAGGGGTGAAGAGAAGCTTCATAACTAAGTACATGGGTAGAACTAGGGGATAATCATATGATGGCTGTTGTACATCCACATAACATTTCTAGCTAAAAGATGTAGAAATACATTTTTGTTATCAGTGACATATTGTTTCCTGTGAGTTCATATTTCTCTGGTAAAACCATATAGGATCAGATAGTATATTCTGGTCTATTACTAAAGAAACATGATTAAACAGAGTGTTATCAGTTTAAAATAACACATTCATCAACTATTTAATGATAAGACATACTAGTGTTTTGTAATTACTATTATATGTATTAACCAATTCTTACAATTTCATATGCAATTATACATTTGAATAGCAATGTGATGTTATAAAATATGCACATAATACTCACACTTGAGGTTTCTAATGCAAGTTAGTACATCTGGATGGGTATCCATGGGAAAAAAATCTTCCCTAGACCATGTCCTAGAGGAAAGATGTAACATGTGAAATTCACCATTGAGTCTGTCTTACCCCACAGCCCATGCAGGGTTGCACATAAATTACCACTTAATTATAGTGCATACTAATATCCATTGATCTAATTGGTCCTTAATACCTATACCCCAAGTGAGGCTTGGAGGAATTCTCTAGACACCACTTAATATTATTGCCATCAGTGTTCTCTCTCTTGTTCTTGCTCTCTCTACCTGGTTGAGTGTTATCTTGACCAGGTGCCAAGTAACAAATGTCCAGAATTTAATGCTTTTTTTCCCTCCTTTTGTTTTTATTCTCAGCTTTTTTAATTGAGCTTATGTACATTTCATACAACACTTGTTTTTTTGGTCTTTTCAAGACAGGGTCTCCCTGTAGCCCCAGATGGCCTGGAACTCACTCTGTAGACCAGGCTGGCCTTGAACTCATAATGATCCACCTGCCCCTGTCTCCTGAGTGCTAGGATTAAAGGCATGCGCCACCACACCTGGCCATACAACACTTCTTAATCAAATTTAGACCCCCTCTCCCATCGATGGCCCTACCCCCTGACCTCCACTGGACCTTATGCTTGCCACCATTCATGTTTAGTAACTTCTTAATATCTTAGCAGATCAGTGTTTATGTTCACAAACAGAAAAACATCAAGACCAAAGGAAAGGGGAAAACTGACAAAAATGTGAAAAAGTATTTCCACCCTTTTAAAAACCTCTTGAGAAGGAAGTCCAGTGCCTACTTGATAGACAGATTAATGTAGACTTAGAAGAAATTTAAAAAGAATCTGCAAAAAATTCTAAAAGAGTTAGAAATCTGAGAAAATATTTTTTCACATTATTATTCAATATACAGGAAGTCTGTGTCTTTTGCCTTTTCTGAATTCAACTGTATAATCGCAGGAGCAGTTATCAAAGCAATCATTCTAAGATCAAAAAGAAAAAAATAACCCACAACATATGCTTAATTTTCTTAAAAGAAATTGCTTTTATTTACCCTTTGCTATTTTTCTCAACTCTACCTCAGATAAATTAAAAGTAGATTATAGTGGTGTTCTCAGATAATTACACAGAGAAACCATCACTCATAATTTAGAATGTTGAGTATAATTTCATGCATTAGCTCAGCGTCAAAGCTGAAGAAAATGTTAGTCTTACTTTCATGTTTTTGTCCAAACAGTGGTTGAACATCTTGATCTATGTAAGCTCTTAGAGATACAGTGTTTTGGGACCTTCTTCTTTTTTTTTTTTTTTTTTTTTCTTTGTGTTTTTTAGAGACAAGGTCTCTCTGTAGCCCCAGCTGGCCTGGAACTTGCTCTAAAGACCAGGCTGGCCTTGAACTCAGAGAGATCTACTTGCCTCTGCCTCCCAAATGATGGGATTAAAGGCATGTGCCACCATGCCTGGCTGGGACCTTACTTCTTGACCGTGCCTCAGTTGGTTACATTTAATAAACATATTTCTGAAAATTTTGGTATCTGGAAACCATCTGTATTTTCTCACTTAGCTGTAGGAGATGAATTTTTTCTAGCTAATTATGATTCCTATAAGGTGACTGGGATTTCAGATCTGGACAATCTGTGCCAATGACATCATATATTGAAAACTTTGTGGCAAATATGTGTCTTTCCTTATCATTGCACACTTTAATTTTGATATAACCCTTTAAAACTTATGAGACATTAATTAATAAGATATTCTTTTTTGTAAATAGAGCTTTGTCTTTTATTTTATTTTATTTTACTTTATTTTTTGAGACAGGGTCTCCCCATAGCCCCAGCTGGCCTGAAACTCACTCTGTGGACCAGAACCAAAGAAAAATAAAGGATGAATGGTTTCCCTCATATGTGGATGCCTTCACTAAATCTGCATTTGGCAGGCAAACTGAGCAAATTTATTATAATATTTCTTTATATCTGAAAGCAACTGTACTGTTATAATGTGAATATCTTAATGGGCTCTAGAGTCGACCTACCTCTTATATTCAGACATTGTAATTACCATATAGGGGTGTAAGATATGTATTCATATTCTAGAGTAATATAAAATTAAAAGGCAAAAAGTGAGCCCCAAAACATACTTTGGAATTAACATACAGTTTATTCTCAAATGTCATAATTTTGATACATATGTGTTGTTTAAAAGATATAATTTGGAATAATACAAAGGGGAGGGAATAAGAACAGCATAAGGACTTGGTCAAAGAAATGACTAATACAATCTCTGTTCAAAACAACAAGTCTCTGAGGAAAGAGTCCTAGAAAGACTGAGAGAATGATGGAAGACATGTATGGCTTAATCCATAAACTGTGGAGGAGGAGGGGCAGAGAGAGAAGAATGTATCCAAATTGGACTAAAAATTGATGTATGAAATATACAAAATGTCAATAACAAGGAACATAATTTTGAAAAAGATATTCTACTGAGTCAAATACTTAATATATAATAAATATATATGTTTGACATACATGTTTACATGCCTATGTCATATATATACAAATATATATGGAATATATCAAACTGAGTGCTCAAAAGTTATCATATTTTAACCTCAACTGATTCACAAATTGCCAAAATATGGAATAAGAAATACATCAAAAGTTTTACATATATATATGTATATATAATTTTTATTGTTATTAAACTTTTTCCATAGTTCATACATCATTTCTCAATCAAATCTAGAATAGCTTCCCTTTCCATGGCCCCCACCCCACCCAGGTCCTTGCACTCTGCCGTACATGCCCTGTATCTTTTTTTTGAGTCTTTCCAGAGTTTTTCAGCTCTTTCGTTATTGTTCTCTCCAACTTGTATTGCTACAGTATACATATATGTTATATATATATATTATAATTAATATATTGTAATATATATATACTATTATATATATATATATATATTATATATATATATATATCTCACTTGAATTGGAGGATTTTTTTTCCTAAAAGATGTTATGTTTTCCTTAAGGAAGTGCTCAAAGGATCCTCCTTGGCAATCCCAAACAACTATGAATCCTGGACTTTTGCTCCATATTGGTGTCTTTCCCTCCTATGGTCCCCCAAATGAAGTCCAGTAAACATCCATCCTGTCTCAATCCCCCTGCACTGGGCTTCTTTATACAGCCCAGGTAGTCCAACAATGGCAGTCTATATTCTGACGAGGCTAACTTCCCCTTAGATCTTTAGTCCACAAGCTGGGTATCTCAGTAGTCCCCATCTGGCATTGATGGTTTGGAGGATTCTTGTAGAGACAAGAGTCCTCAGTCCATATTGGAAGGTTACAAAGCAGTGTCTCATGACTTTGAGGAGTGCCAAAAGCGGTGGCAGCCACAGATGCACTTGCCAGTAAGAATTGAAGACAGGCCAAACAACATTACTCTCTCTTTTTTCTTTTTGACTTTTTACTAAGATTTCAAGTTCTATGTCTGCAGTACAGTTTCTCTGGTCTTACTGATTATTTATATCTGGTTGTACTTTCTTTTTGGATGCTTAAGGCCACACAGTTAGCCTAGATTAACCAAGGTTTTTGTTTTCTCAAGGTCAATTGAGGATCTGGCCCTCAGGGGTTTCTTGTATTTTTTCTGGGGGGTGGGGGGAGAGAATGGGAGCACCTTGCTCCTTTCAGCTTTTCATTTTCCAGTTCCATCTACTCGAGGTCAAAATCAGGTCTTGCTAGACCAGGCTTCCTTTCCTGAAGCATGAGCAGACTTTCCTCTTTATAGACTGGACACTGGCTGAAGTCCCGTTAGTGGATCTCCAAGACCTCCCTGAGCAGGAGGACTGGTGACTCCCATTTGCAGGACATTTCAAGAGATGCCCCATGCATAATCCCCTAAGACTTAGTTTACCTCTGAGGTCAAGGAACACAGTTATGCCTTAGGTTCCTTGGCCAAATTGGTATGGGCATTAAGTATGGTCGTTAAGCACCCAGAAAGGTTAAGTTGCACCAGAGTATTACATTGCACCTATATTAAAATTGTATCTTTTGGAAACAAACTGTATGTTATTTCCATATCATATTTCTTGATTCACATCTTTCCATTTTAATACCATATTACTCGAAAAGATGCACACATACCCTCCATCATGTACTGAAAACCCAAGGTCTGAAAATAAATGTTAGGTCAGCCCTAGAACCTGTTCAGGCATTCACAATGCAAGAGCACAGTTGTCTTTAGATCATGAGGAATATAACATTAACATTGCTCAGTTTGTCTTACAACTAGGTACTTGGCACTTGCATCCACAGATGAGGGAATGTGTTATTTCACTTAACATAAAATCTTCTAGTTCTATCCATTTACCCTCAAATTTTATGATGTCATCTTTCTTTACCACTGCATAGAACTCCGTTGTGTAGATGTACCACATTTTCTCTATCCATTCGTCGGTTGAGGGGCATATGGTTTGGTTCCAGCTCTTCTCTATTGTGAAGAGAGCTGCAATAAACATGGCTGTACATGTGTCTCTGTGGTAGGAAGAGTCAGATGGATATATTCCCAGAAGTGGTATGGCTGGGTCAGGCGGTAGGCTCATTTTGAGTCTTTTAAGTGTTCTCCATACTGCTTTCCATAGTGGTTGTAAAAGCTTGCATTCCCACCAGCAGTGGATCAGTGTTCTCCTTTCCTCGCACCCTCTCCAGCATTTAGTATCATTTGTTTTCTTGATCCTTGCCAGCTTTATTGGGGTGAGATGATATCTTAAAGTAGTTTTAATTTACATTTCCTTAATTATTAGCAATGTTGAACACTTTTTAAGATGTTTCTCAGCCATCTCTATTTCCTCTCTTGTGAAATCTGTGTTCAGCTCTTTACTCCATCTTTTGAGTGAGTCATTTCTTTTCTTACTTCTTTGCTTTTTGAGTAGTTTATATATTCTGGAAGTTAATGCTGTCAGATGTATTAGCAATGAAGGTTTCCTCCCACTCTGTGGGTTTTTTCTTCACTTTCTTGATTGTTTCTTTTGATGTACAGATGCTTTTGAGTTTAATGAGGGGCGCTTGGGTTTTGAGACAAGTGAAATAACACATGAAATTGGATTTATAACTCACATGATATACATAATTGCCTGTAAAATTATTACACATAAAATGTAGCCAAAATTATAAAACGTATTAAAGATGATTTATCTTATAAAATGATCTTTGTAGCATTATTTGAAACAATATTTTCGACTTTGTAACCAGAGCTGAGGTTCCTGCAGAAATGGATTTGTGTACTCTAGTTCTCTCACAGTAAGGTCCTCCATGGTGTTACTATATACCCCTATCCTGCTGCATGCCTTTGGTGAAATGCGAACTTCACAAGGAGCCAGCCAGTAGAGCAAGGAAAAGAGGAGGCATAGTTTCAAAACAATTAACTCGAATATACATACATAAAAAGCAAGACAGATATATGGGAGTTGCTTATACTTCATAGGATTTTTAGACACAAGTCTCAACAGCAAATATTTAATATGTAAATATTTATTTACATTTAGGACAAAGCATTGCATGCTGTGAAGATGCAACTGATTGAAGTTTATATACACCAATGTCATCATTGCAGAAAAGATATGTGATTTGTGATTAAGGAAATCAGTTCTTGAGGGACAATTCTTAGACTAAATATAATCTCTGACTAAAATAGTATTTCTGTGAAAAGTGAACCTTACCCCAAAGTGAAATGAGTATATATATATATATATATATATATATATATGCATATATTTGCACAGATTTACAAAGGAAATCAATGAGGGAAATATGATCTTTCAGTAAATATTCTAAATAATATAACATGTGTGTAAATAAATAAAGTCTAACATTTACCTTAATTACATGAAAAGGTTTTCCAGGTTTCCCATGCTCCTTAATATAAATGTGATTTAATATAATTTTTTAAAAGTAATGATCATGGGGTTGGAGAGATGGTCTAGTAGTTAAGAGCACCGACTGCTCTTGCAGAGGACCCAGGTTTGATCCCCAGCACCCACATGGCAGCTGAGAACTGTTTTTAACTCCAGTTCCAGGGGAATCTGACACCCTCTTCTGACCTCAAAGGCATTGTACCACACAGGTGCACAAACCTACATGCAGACAGTACATTCATACACATACAAAAAAAAGTAATGATCATGATGTAAAAATGATATTTTAAAATAGACACACACATACTTTTCACTGTGTATCCTTCCCTGAAGATACATCAACAAATTTCTATTTATCTGAAATTGGCATGAATAGAATGGGGGGAAAAGATTAAAAAAACCCAAAGTATTCACTCAAATGCTGTTTGATGAACTGATGAAAATACTGTGGTTACTTGTAGAAGTGTGGGTGATTCAGAGGCAAATGCATCGCAGAAAAGCCACCCTGAATTGGTGATGCTTACATGCTGCGGGCCTAGAAATCCTTCCCATGTCGTAAGCAAATCCATGGAACAATCCCCTATCTCCTAATATTTATTTAAATTAGGAAAGTGAAAGAAAGCTTTTTAAAATAGTGACTGTTTTTCTTAAGAAAGTGTATCATTATGTTGCCCTGCCAGATCTGGAAGTCACTATGTAGCCCAGTCTGAACTCACATTCACAGAAATCTGCCTTGGCCTCAAGTACCAGAATTGTGATAATGTGTATGATAGAAGGATGCTTCAACCTAGCAAACTCATGAGGTTCTTCCCTCTTTCAAATTAGGGAAAGCGTTTTTTTGTTTGTTTGTTGTTTTGTTTTTTTTAAGACTCTTCCTCCAAGTAGAGGAAATGTTTCAGTTTAGAAAAGAAAATAGCTTCCAAAGAACTCCGTATACCTGAGAATACACACAACGGGCTATTCTTTCCACACAGAGCACCAGTGATGAACAATGAATCAATCCATCCATGTATGTATGAATTTTCCAGGGCTTCTTATAGGTGCTGGGTGACATAAAACCTGTTGTATTAAGTCTACCCCTGAGTGTATAATGAATATTGGCAGGAGGAGCCCTGATGTAGAGCCTCCTCTCTAGACTTTGAGTTACCTGCCCATTGGAGATGTTCAACTGCATATGAGAAGATTCCCACCATATGTGGGCCTCTCTAATGGGACAAAACCTAATTTATGATGGAAAAGGAGACACAGAGAAACCAAACTTGGACAGCACAAAATTGTATATAGTTGAGTGCCAAAGCAATGAGTACAGCCAAGCCACCAAAGCAGAAAGCAATAAGCATTAAAGATTACTGCATTATAGCCAATGAAACTGAGGGAAGTTTTGGCCACTTATGCTGATTGGTTGCATTTTACCATTATTTACATAACCACATTCAGTCTATCAGGGGCCTCATAACTCCTCCCAAATTTGAATGTTCCATGAACAGAAGAAAAGAGAGAAAACATGATCAAAAGTTGACAGGAAAGGGAGAAAGAAAACTGGTACAGACAGATGTGCCAGAGGATCTTCACAATGACTTCTCAGGTCAGGGAGCACTTTGTAAAACAAGACTTTATTGTGCTCCCTTTGCCTGATAACTCACTCCTGCCCAGGCAGCCTGCTCTACTAGGGACTAATTGGAAACTCCTAGCAACTGAGGTTTTGCCCAAGGCTGGGAGCTTGCTTGATGAAGGGAATCATCTGAGCCTGCTGTGTCAGATCTTATAGAGAGATTTAGTGTTGCAGCATTTTTTTCAGTCATTTAATGTACAACTGTGGCTCAGTTTCAGAACTGAGTAAAGAGAGTGGGATCAGCGCCCGCCTGTTGACATGTTGTGATCTTTGAGTACACAGATTGTTTATATTCATTGTAGTTCTACTGAACTTAAACCTCTTCCCTGTTCATCTTTCTAAGATCCTGGGCATGATCCTACAATAAAATTTACTGTCACCACCAGAAATGCATGCATTTTTTTCTTCCATAACTCTTTTACTTAGCCCTTTCCACCTATGAGCACCATCATTATTACTGCATACAAAGCAGGCTGAGTTTTGATATAATCGATAATGAATACATCAACTGAGGAATAAATTGGTGTGTATGGGAGGCAGTATGGTGATTGAAATTGCAAGCAAATGTTCATCCTAACAATGCAGGAGTAAATTTAGGAGCAATGCCTGATCCCTAACATTTGCCTCATGTGTGCAATGGACACATTCTTCCATTTAGACTAGTCCATTAATGCAGAAAGATCCCTGCCTCACACTGTCCTCTCACTGAAATGTTTACAATGGTACTTTTCTTCAAATTTTGAAGGGAATATGCTCTCCACAGAGAAACCTCACAGGTTATTTATTATGCCATTGAAATGGTGTTTTCTATTTTATCAGAGTCATATTTTGGGATTGTGGACTCATCTAGTCATGATGATATAAGTGGATTGTGCATATTTTGTGTTCTTTCTAAATGTTGGTACTCACAGAAAATTGAGTCTTTTTGTCACTTAGAGTTGAAACATTTCTTTTTTGTAACATTTTTAATTGAGTTATGCACATTTCATATAATAGATCTTATAAAATTCTGACCACTTTTCCCATACCCCCCTTTTGTTCCTCACCACATTTTAGGGATTCTATCATATATGTTAAGTAGATCTGGTCCTTCTATTCAAGTTCATCCATGGGAGTCTGGTCAGCCTGTCTAGAGTCACATACTTAAAGGAGGTAATTTCTTATTCACATGAGACCTTGTATGATTTCCACTCTTCTCTATGTCTGGATATTTTTGTGTAAGAACTGTTCAACTGCTGAATATATTCTCATTGCACTTCAGGTTGTATTATAATGTAACAATCAAAATAGGAAATATGGAGATACAGTCAAATTTTACAACATAAAGTTATATGAACTACCTGAATATTTGAATATGATATGGAACATACAATGCATAATTTTGGATAATGAATTATAATAGAATAGCTGACTTTGAAGATGTCAATGGTATACAAATAGTGTGCAAATGATATTGAAGGATTGGTACTAATTGTTCCAGGACACAACCCTTGTGTTGCTCAATTCAAAGGTGTGGGTGTGGAGTAAGATGTCCCTACCCAAGAATTATCTTTTTGTCTAGTACATGTGCACCATCCTCATTCTGTCTATGTATTGTTCAATCCATGTAGAGATAGGGACACACTATTTAGTGTATTTTTTCTTGGTTTTGCACTAGGATCCTGTTTGCAGCATATTCTGTAATTATAATTTAATTCAGTAGATGTAGTCATAATGAAAAATTAGAAAAAAATAAACATTCAAAAGTTTGTCTTACTGTCATGATAACATGAGCTGCTTCTGGTATTTTCATTGTGCAATATGATTCTGTATTAGTCACTTTTCTGTTGCTGTGATAAAGCACTGTGACCAAGGAACTTATAAAAGGAAGAGTTTATTTGAGCTTACAATTAGCGGTTCCAGGGAATTAGAGTCCATTGTGGCGGGAGGCGTGGTGGCTGGATCTGGAGCAGCAAACAGAGGGTCACATCTCACAAGGAGCACAGGAAGCCAAGAGAGAGCAACTATAGACCACAAGGCTTGTTAAAACTCACTAAGTTTGCCCCCAATAACGCACTTCCTCCAGCATGGCCACACCTTCCAAGACCTCCAAAAAAAGCACCACCAACTGGAGACAAACATCTGAATACCTAGAGCCCATGGGGGACACTCATTCAAACCACCACATTCCACTCCCTGGCCCCAATAGGATCCTGACCATATAAAATGCAAAATGCATTCAGTCCAACCCCAAAAGTCCCCATAGTCTCCACCAGTTTCAATGCCATTCAAAAGTCCACAGTCCAAAGTCTCTTCTGCAACTCAGGCCAATCTCTTAAATGTAAGCTCCTGTAAAACCAAAAGACAAATTACAAACTCCCAATGTACAGTGGAACCGAATACACATTCCCATTCCAAAAGGGAGGAATAGAGGCATAGTGAGGAAATACCGGACCAAAACAAGACTGAAAACCAGCAGTGCAAACACCAAGTCTAGTAGCTCCACATGCAACTTCTGGGACTTGACTTCCAAAGGGCTTAGATGGCTTAGCTCTTCCAGCTTTGCTTGC
Organism: Rhizomys pruinosus; assembly: GCA_009823505.1. Classification (NCBI taxonomy): domain Eukaryota; kingdom Metazoa; phylum Chordata; class Mammalia; order Rodentia; family Spalacidae; genus Rhizomys; species Rhizomys pruinosus. The sequence goes on from VZQC01009956.1 coordinate 271,467, forward strand.
AACACACATCTCTTTCTTAGGCTGGTACCACTCCCTGTATGCAGCTCTCCTTGGCAAATATCTCACAGGTCTGGCATCTTGAATGTCTTCTTGGGGTCTCTGCTGCCAACCAGGCTTCACATTCACAGCTTCATGCAATGGCCTATAAGGGCCTATTTTATGCAGGGACACCCCTGATGTGCTCTGCCTGAACTTGGAAGCTCTCTGAAACCGTGGAGGAAAAACTGATGACCCCTTCACTCTTGCAAACTTCATGCCTCTAAAGCCAGCACCATGTGAATGAAACTGCCGAGTTTGGCTGCAATTTTGGGATGGACCCTGGCCTATTTCAACCTCATTTACAACTTTTCTCTGCCCTGGAGTTGGAGGATTAGCTGGGTGTGGTCTTGCCCTGAAGGTACTGATTCTTTTGTTTGCTTGTAAATCTCGAGGCCCTTCCTTAATCACTTTAATCTCCTTATCAAAAGGAAACTTTCCTTCACAAGCCTTGGCCCCACCTTTAATCTTCCTAGTGCAGTTATCAGATCCAATATATACATTCTGCATTTCTTTCTGCCCCATTTGCTCTTCTTCACTGTAGAGCTGCACAATATTCACCATTAAAAGCCATGCCACCATTTCTACATTAGGCTCTCTTGAAATATCCTCCACCAAAGACATCGGTCCATTGCTTTTCAATTTAGCATCAGGCAAGCATCTGGGCTGTGGGCAAACTGCTGCCAGACTCTTTATCAAAATATCCCGGTTGCTGCCCAAGTCTTTATTTTCCTCTGGAACTAAATTCTTTGCAGCCATACTTTCTTCCAGGCTTCTACTAAAATGGCCCCTTAAGCTCTGCTTACAGTAGTCAACAGCTTTTCTAGCCCAAAGTTCCAAAGTTGGAAGACATTTCTCCAAACATCCACATGGTCAGGTTCTTCACAACCAACAGCCAACTCTCTGGTACCAAATTACTGTATTAGCCACTTTTCTGTTGCTGTGATAAAGCACCATGACCAAGGAACTTATAAAAGGAAGAGTTTATTTGAGCTTACGATTGGTGTTTCCAGGGAATTAGAGTCCATTGTGGTGGGAGGCGTGGTGGCTGGATCTGGAGCACAGGAAGCCAAGAGAGAGCAACTATAGACCGAAGCTTATTAAAATTCACTAAGCCTGCCCCCAATAACGCACTTCTTCCAGCATGGCCACACCTTCCAAGACCTCCAAAAACAGCGCCACCAACTGGAGACAAATGTCTGAATACCTAGAGCCTATGGGGGTAACTCATTCAAACCACCACAGATTCTAATGTGTGATACTGAATATATGATTCCACATAATGCTTAATATGTACAAACAATCATGGGAACATAATTAAAAAAGGGTTTCTTTGAATGAATCAAGAGAGCTTTTTTAATTAAAGTAAAAGAAGGAATCTATATTTCAAGAGAACACTGTGCTGGACTGAGAATGATACCTCATATTTCTGCTCCTGAGATTTATCATGACACTACAGTTTGCACTGGAATGTCCCTCCTATTTTCTAATAAAAATCAGTACCAGGCTGGAGAGATAGCCTAGCGTTTATGTGCACCGACTCCACAGCATTGCATGACACGGGTGCACAAACCTACATGCAGACAGTACATTCCTACACATACAAAAATAAATAAATTTTTTAAAAAATTAAAAAAAAAATCAGTACCTTGGAAATGAAACACAGCGTGAAGTATTTAGGATTTGCAGGACATTTTTTTCCTGGCAGGATTTTATGATGTAGGACAGATGCTCACTTTAGTACCAGTAAAATAAAGATAGGTGGGAAAAATCCATGTCATAAGAAATTATTCCTGTATTGGTTTAATAGCTTATCACAGGACCATGAACAGTGGGAAAATTAACCATGTAATGAATCCTAACAATCTGTGAAAGAAAACAAATGTTTGCTCTCTGTAAATTGAACAACTTATTTTACTGCAATGAAATCTCCACTGGAACATATGAATTCTAATGGCAATAGACAAGGATTTCAACAGTTTTGGTAGTTGCTTCCAGAAACCGTGCAAGACACTGTCTGAAGAAGATGATCTGGGAGATATAGGAACAGGTATCACAATTTTATTTTTAAATATTTTATTGAACTTTTTTCATATTTCTTTTTTATATTATCTACTTTTATTATTATAATCTTAGGAAACACAAATCAGATAAATATACATTTGTGTTTCTGAGACAGACTTAATTCATGTTACATAGCATCCATCATCCCACAAACAACAGAATTTGTTCTTTATGTTTAAACTTTTCCATTGTGTTATATGTACCCCATTTTCTTTATCCATTCCTCTGTTGATAGACACCTAGATCAATTCCTTAACTTAGCTATTATAAAAAGTGCTACAATAAATACTTCTTTTATTTTTTATTTTTTTATTATTAAACTTTTTCTATAGGTCATACATCATTTCTCAATTGAATCAAGAATTGCTTCCCTTTCCATGCCCCCAACCCCACCTGAGTCCCTGCACTCTGCCATACATGTCCTGTCAATCAATACTTCTTAAAGAAGATCTTAATCATTTATATATCCCTTCCCACTTGGCCCACTTCCATAAGCCTTTTCCACTGGAATTCATGCATTCTTTCAATTTGTTAAGGCCTATCAAATCAAGTTAGTGTCCTCAGATGTCTTTCATTGCAAGTTCATCCACTGAGGTCTAGTTAGCCTATGTGATGTCCCTCCCTTTAAGAAGATCAGCTTTCCTGTACCAAACTCCACCCACTCAAAGCTCGGAGACCATAACTGAAGATCGCAGGGAAGTGCAGAAGGACCTTGCTCTCATTCCCATCTGGGGACCTGCTGTGAGATGCCACTGTGGACCTCTCAGCTGAGAACACGCTGACATGTTGCTCCTGTGACCCCAGTTCAACTGACATGCACGCTGCTCTACTTGTGGCCTGCCTGAGCTGCCACAGCCCCTGGTCTGAGAGAGATCTGCTTCAGCCATTCAATCAGCAACTTTTTTTTTTTTGAGACAGGGTTTCCCTGTAGCCCCAGCTGGCTTGGAACTCACTCTGTAGAGCAGGCTGGCCTCGAACTCACAGAGATATGCCTGCCTCTGCCTCCCGACTGCTAGGATTAAAGGTGTGCACTAGCACGCCTGCCTTTAAGACAGTTCTTAGCCGCAATGTGGGTGCTGGGAATCAAACCCGGGTCCTTTGCAAGGGCAGTCGGTGCTCTTAACTGCTGAGCCATCTCTCCAGCCCCTCAATCAGCTTCTTGTAACTCCCTATCATGGGCACCCACCATCAATTCCAAGGGGCTAACGGAATGCCATGTAGGTGAGCAGCCTTGGGGACATAGGCTAATTCTAATTCTAGAATTAACCTGTGTGGGAATTAATAAAATTTGATTATATAATAATATTTGTGTCCTAGATTCCTTTGGACATAGCCCATGGTAGTCCATGATCATGAAATCCCTTAATGGTCTCTAGAACTAACCTGCCACTTATGTTCAGACTTTGCAATATTGGTCTATTGGGTCATGTATGGGAGAATTCACATGCTCTAGTGGGGTTGGTAACATGGAAGGAGGAATGAGTCTAAACTGGATTGAGAAATATATGATATGCAATGCATAACTCATCCATGAAAATTTTTTCAAAAGAGACTTTGCATTTTTAAGAACTTGAGTTTTTTAAGGACTTTTAAGGTGTTCCTAGTTTATATTGTGATATTAAAATCATAACTTGGGGAGAAGAAACGGAATGCTAATGGTTTAATAGTGAGGTGTTTGTGGGTCATGTTGACTAGGGGTCAATTATGATGAACTGCTTCAAAATGTCAGCTTAATACACCTGGCTTGATGGACCCGATTGAGGAACTGTTTCCACTGGACGGGCCTGTGGTCATATTTGGGGGTTATTTTCTTGATTGTTATGTGATGAGATTGTAAAGCTAAGCCCAGTCTGCATAATGCCACGCCTGAGCATATGGTCCTGTATTAAATAAGAAAGCAGGATAAACATGTTCAGAGTATTTAATCAGAACAATGAAAGGAAAAATAAAACAAGAATATATACCTGTTGTACCTCATGATAATCTAACAATAATATAATGAAATCCAGATGAATGAAATTATATCATTTTCCTGGTCAGACTCATGTGAAGTGAATACATTTCTGCATATTAGGTTCAGTTTGAGAAACAAAGAGTAAATTGGGAACTTAAGTGGGTAAGAAGGTCCCTTGAATTCCAAATTCATAAAGTAAATACCTAATATCTGCTATGCTGATCACATATGTAAGAAATGGCATCCTTGTTTCTTTATATAACTATACATTTGTAGGTTATATAACCTACTTTTTTCATCCATGATATGTATATAGTGTAGAGAAAACAGCTCACAATTTGGCATAGTTAAATGTAGAATATTGGCTATGTATATGGGCAAGGGCTGCAATATACAATTCCATGGGTTACTCCTAGATATAGTCCAGGAAATGCAAGGCAGATAGGAGTGACTGTGATCAGTGATTATATGTGTTAAATGGCTAGTCCTTCCTGTTAGTTCTGGTTTTCCCAGAATCCTAAAGGATACATAGATGTGTACTTCCTCCAGAAGCTGTCAATCTTATGAACCCACTCCTTTACCTGAGGTCCCACCCAATGGCTATAAAGGGGTGTGCTTCAGTCAAAATCTTGCTGGCTGGCCCACCATGTGCCAACATGTAGTCAGTTCTGACAATTCCTGAAGTAAATATATTCTTGGAGTAAGCCTGGTGTGCCTGTCTTTTATCTGGAGTTTGCATTCTTTGGGAGAACCAGCTTCCATGTTTTACAATAAGGTGCCAGTGCTCTCCTCTCCTCAATTCCCTCTGTTCTCTTCTCTGACCTCTAACCTACTGCTTTAATGCCTCCATTTCTCTTCTTTCTTTCTTCTTTCAGCTTTCAGCCTCTCATTTTCTGTTTTGAATTGTCCTAAGAACATGTGTCTCAGGGAGTTTATGATCCCCTGGCCAAGGGCTGGGCTACCGTCTGGAACTCTGTCCTCCAGGACACTGGAGACAGAATCTGAACCCATTATTTTTTTTCCTTTTCAGTCACCCCCCTCACCCCATAATTTCCAGGATGCTGGCTTTAAGGTCCTGAAGATAATTTTTTTAGCACTACCCCACCCTGTGTGCTGTCCAGGATGCTGTTTTCATGGCTCTGTGGACTCTTAAAGGCACCTCTGAAATTAGGGTAGATGCATTCTAATTTTCCAAAGGTGCTTTTGAGGCTAAAGACTTAAACAGATCTCTCTCTCTCTCTCCTTCTTTCTCTCACTATCTCTCTTTCTCTCTCCCTATGGCTTAAGAGATTTTACAGGAAAGGAGCAAAAAACCTGGTCAATGCTCCCTTTTCCATGGAAGCTGTGCTAGACCACACCAACTCCTTTCAAGCTGCCATCTTGAGCCATCATGTTACATTTATATCTTACACGACTAGTAAATTTGCATTGGATCATGGTAACTTGTAAAACTAATGGCATGTTCTAATCCATTTACAATTTATTTTGGTTTTGTGGATTTTATATTGGATTGTTATAAAAAAGCAATTGAGTGTAAACTAAATGTAGTTTTCTGTCAGACTACTAAAGATGTCCTGGGTCCCCACTATTGGAATTTTGCAATTTTATCATGTTTTCATCTATTTCTATATAGAATCATTTTCCATTTTTACTTTTGTATTGGTATAATGTTGTTTTTTACAGGATTACTTTTTACAACTTTTACATTATCTACTGGTATGTTTTTCTATTTTTGAGACAAGGTATCCCTTCAGTCCCAGCTGGCCTGGAGCTCCCTCTGTAGACCAGGCTGGCCTTAAACTCACAGAGATCTACCTGCTGGAATTAAAGGCATGCGCCACCATGACTTGCTTATCTACTGCCTGTTAACACACTTTGTTTTTGTTTTTATACTTTTGTTTGCATGACTTTTACCTATTTTTAAGGGATTATTCAGATTTTGCACTTTGACTAAGTTCCACACTTCATCAGTTTTCTCCATAAAACCCATTTTATTCAGAAATCCACTTTTTGTTTCTGCTCTGGATACAAGTGTCTGTATCTGAGATTAAAAAGGTGTATGGTCACACCTTGTCCTGGCTGGCTTTGGGAAATCACCTCAGGCAGCAGGATTTTTACTCAGCTGCTTCCCGTTAAGGACAGGACTTTGATTTTTCCACTAGCAATACATTTATTCTCATTAAATTAGCAGGTAAAACCAGCACATGTTAGAGACAGAGGCAAGCCCGTGCACATGCCAGATCAGCAATCCTGCACACACGCACACACATGCACACACATGCACACACACACACACAACCACACACACCACTTATGAGCAGATGCATGCACAACCAGCCCATCCTGTGAGCACTGGATGGGCACAGAGGCTCTTCCCACCTTAGTTGTGCCTGCTTTCTGCTTCCTAGGGAACCTTAATTCTCAGTGCTCCATATTCTGGCCAGCCTTCTTGTAGTTTAAACTTTGGCTACTTACATAAGATCATCATAATAAAATTTTATTTAAGCCAAAATATAACTGATCAGCATATTTCCTCTGAAGTCTGCGACATGGTGCTTTTAAACCCTAGACCTATGTCATATGAGATTGTTTATGACACCTGCAATCTATTGTTGTTCAATGATGTTGATTAATATAATTTCCATTGTTTGTCTATTAGCTGCCTAAGTATCAAAATGGCCTTCTCAGCGGATACAGGAGAAAACAATGACCCTTCCCTTATCATAATCGAAAGGCTTGGATGCAAGGTCTGAGATTACCAGTATCCCAATGGACACACAGATGTCCACTTCCTCCAGAGGCTTTCAATCATATGACCTTTTCTCCTTTACCTGAGGTCCCACTGAATGACTATAAAGGGGTGTGCCTGTGCTGGATAGCTTTAATGTCAACTTGACACACCTGGGTTGAGGGATCCTCAACTGGGGAATTGGCTCTATTGGACTTGCCTGTGGCCATGTCTGTGGAGTATTGTCTTGATTGGTGAGCAATGTGGGAGGGCCCAGCCACTGTGGATGGTGCCGCCCTGGGTGGGTTGTTGTGTACTGTATAGGACATCAGGCTGGGCATGGGCTAGGGGAGCAAGCCAGTGAACAGCATTCCTCCATGGCCTGTGCTTTAGCTCCTGCCTCCAGGTTCCTGCCCTGAGTTCCTGCCTTGGGCATCTGCCCTTGATGGCACCTGAAGTGATTGAACTGTGACCCAGGAGATGTAAGCTGAATAGACCCTTTCCTCCCCAAGATGGTGTCAGTCAGAGTGTTTTGTCACAGCAATTGAAGACAAACTAGAAGAGAAATTGGTACCAGAAGACTGGGGTATTGCTGTGACAGACCTGAACTTGGTGTTTTGGGGAAGGATGTGGAGGCATTTGGAACTTTGGGCTGGAAAGATCATTGAATGCCTAAAGATCATTGCTGTGGAGCTTGGAGCAGTTTTCCGAAGAGGTTGTAGACGATGGAGGCCTGGCTTTGTTTAAGTTTTAGTTTCAAGGGGAGCAGAGATCATCAGGACTGTGTAATCTGTGGGTTCTGGTCAGCTGGGCTGAAAAATCACTGTAAGTAACAAGAGACAACCTGAAGTGAAATATTTTTTACTGGGACAACTGATGCTGGGTAGCTGGGGCTGAAAAATCAGCCTAGTAACAAGAGACCAGCATCATGTGGTGAAATCTTCTGGAAGAATTTCTTCAGGGTCCACACACAGAAACTGTGATCAGAAGGGGCCTGAGCCTCCATCTCGGGCCAGAGGCAGGACTTGGTGACGTGTGGGAGTCTCCTGTATGGTTCCAGTGCTGGAATTTGAAAACCAACTCTTCATAAAATACTTGGAGCATTCAAAGGCAGAAAGAGAGGAGCAACAATCCTCAAACACCTAGGAAAAGAAACTAAAAAAAAAAAAAAAAAAAAAAAAAAAACCATAGGAAGCAAAATTCAGAGGCTAGAAGTCCAAATGGATAATAAAGTGAAAGGAAGCAACATCCATTCTTTCAATTATAACCTTAAATATTAATGGGCTAAACTCCCCAATCAAAAGGCATAGACTGGAGAATGGATTAGGAAACAAAAACCCATCTATATTGCTGTCTAACAAAACAACCCATCTCAATCTCAAGAATTAGGCATCAACTTAAGGTGAAGGGATGAAAAGAGTATTTCAAGCAAAGTGGTCCAAAAAGAAAGCAGGTGTGGCTATTCTAATATCAGATAAATAGACTTCAAAGCAAAGAAATCAAAGAGACAAAGAGGGCCATTACATCTTTATTAAGGGAAAAATTAATGATGAAGATTTCACAATCAAAAACGATATATGCACCAAACACCGTGCACAATTTATAAAGAATTCTCCAGGATCTCAAGGCAGAGATTAACCACAGCACACTAATACTTAGGGACTTCAATATCCCATTAAGTCCCCTAGACAGATCAAACAGGACAAAGGATAAACAGAGAGACATCTGAACTAAATGACACAATAACCCAAATGGACCTCACAGACATCTATCGAATATTTCACCCAACACCAGAGAATACACTTTCTACTCAGCACCTCATGGAACATCTCCAAAATAGACCATATACTGGGAACACAGGAAAAAAACTCAAAAAATATAAAAAGATTGAATAATCTAATGCATTCTATCAGACCACAGTGCTCAATATGAAACGTAAAATTCAAATCGACACCAGAATAAACCCTACACTACAGGAACACATGGAGATAAAAAACATAATAATGAATAGCCATCAAATAAAAATAAAGAAAGAAATAAAAACATTCCTGAGAACTGAATGACAATGATAAAACAACACAGCAAATCTATGGGACACTTAAAAGCAATCCTAAGAGGGAATTTATAGCTCTAAAGTGCCTACCTACATTAAAAAAATAAAAAAAAAAAAAAAAAAAAAAACAGAAAGAGCACAAGTGAATGATCTAACACTGCAGCTAAAAAAAATGACCTGAAGCACAAACAACAGGAATGAATAAAAAAAGACAAGAAGAAATAACAAAAAATCAGAGCAGAGATCAATGAATAGAAACAAGGAAAACCATACAAAAAATCAATGAATCCAAAAGTTGGTTTTTTGAGAGAATAAACAAGATAGACAGACCTCTTAGCCAGTATACCAAAAGAAATAGGGAACAACTCCAAATCAATAGAATCTGTGCAAAGGGGAAATATCACAACAGACAATGAAAAGATCCAGACAATCATACGGGACTACTTTCAAAAACTTATATCTACTAAGTTTGAAAACCTAGAAGAAATGGATAAATATCTGAAACCTGGGAATCAACAAAGCTCAACCAAGAAGAGATAGACAGTCTAAACAGACCAATAAGTACAGGAAGAAATCGAAGATGTAATAAGCAGCCTCCCAACCAAAAAATGCCCAGCCGCCCGGATGGTTCAGGCAGAAATTCTATAAAATATTTCGGAAAAGACATACAACCATACTACTTAATTGTTTAGAAGGATACAAATGGAGGGGCTTTTCCCAGAATCCTTCTATGAAGCCGCATTACGCTACTACCAAAAGCAGGGAAAGATACAACCAAAAAGGAGAACTATAGACCTCATCTCCCTAATGAACGCAGATGCCAAAATTCTAAACAGGATTTGGCAAACCGCATACAGACTCACATCAAGAAAATCATCCACCATGACCAAGTTGGATTCATACCAGAGAGCAAGGGATGGTTCAACATACGAAAATCAATAAAATCATCAAAAATAATTGGATTGAAGACAAAAACACAATCATCTCAATTGATGCGGAGAAAGCCTTTGACAAAAATCCAGCACCTTTCATGTTTTAAAGTCCTGGAGGGAATGTGTCTGAAGGGATCATCCTCAATGTAATCAAAGCCATATACAGGAAACCCACAGAATATCATCCTAAATGGGGAAATGACAGAAGCATTCCCCTTAAAGGTAGGAACTCGGCAAGGTGCCCCTGTCACCACTCCTTTTCAATATAGTGTTGGAAACCCTTGCCAGGGCAATAAGGCAAGAAAAGGAAATTAAAGGAGTTCTAATTGGAAAAGAGGAAGTCTAAGCTATCCCTGTTTTGCTGATTGATATGTTGTCTACCTAAGGGATGCTAAAGAACTCCACCAGAAAACTCCTAGAAACGATTAAGAGCTTTGGTGAAGTGGCAGGATACAAAATAAATCTAGAAAAAATCAGTAGCTTTCTTTACACCAACAACAAGCAACTGAAGAGGACTACAAGGAGACCTTCCCACTCACAATAGCCTCAAAACAATAAAATACCTAGGAACAAACCTAAACAAGGACACCAAGGATCTCTACAACAAAAATTTTAAACCCCTGAAAAAGGAAATTGAGGAAGACATCAGAAGATGGACAAACCTCCATGTGCATCATGGATTGGGAAAATAAATATATAAAAAATGTCCATTCTACCCACACACTCGTGTACAGATTTAATGCAATCCCAATTCAAAATCCCCAAGAATTTCTTCACAGGCGTGGAAAAAATATCCTCAATTTCATTTGTGAAAAACAAAAGACCCCGAATAGCCAAAGCAACCCTGAGCGAAAAGAGCAATACAGAGGGGGATCGCTATACCAGACATCAAACTATACTACAAGGGCTATAGTCATAAAAACAGCCTGGTACTGGCACAAAAACAGACCAGTTGAGACCAATGGAATAAAACTGAGTCCAAACCTGAGCTCATACAATTTCAGCCACCTCATATTTTGACAAGGGGCCAAGAAGACACAGTGAGAGAAAGACAGCATCTTCAGAAGTGGTGCTGGCAAAATTGGATCACACATTGTAGAAGAATTGAAATTAAACCCCTATCTCTACCTTGTACAAAAGTCAACTTCCAGATGACCAAAGACCTCAATGTTGAAACCCCAAACTCTGGAGGTGATAGAAGATAAAATTGGCAGCAGACTACAAGACATAGGGAGGAAAAAGACTTCTAAATCAGACAGCAGCTGGCACAAGAAATAAGATCAACAATTTGACAAATGGGATCTCCTTAAATCAAAAGCTTTGTACACAAAAGAAACAATAAAGGAAGTGAAGAGAAACCCACAGCGAGTAGGAGAAACCTTACTGCCAGGAACATCTGACAAAGCTATTAATTCCAAGAGAATGGCTTACTCAAAAAACAAAGAAGAAAGAAAAACAAATGAACACTCAAAAGATGGAGCAAAGATCTGAATAAGACTTCACACGGAGAGGAAATAGAGATGGCCGAGAACATCTTAAGAAGTGTTCGCTATGAGATCTCTGATAATTAAGGAAATGCAAATTAAAACCACTTTGAGATATCACCTTACTCCAATAAGGACTGCGCTAGGGATCAAGAACACAAATGACAGTAATTGTTGGAGAGGATTGTGGACAAAGGGGAACACTCATCCATTGCTGGTGGGAATGTAAGATGGTTACAGCCACTATGGAAAGCGATGTGGAGAACCCTTAGGAAAGACTCATAATGAGCCTTCCATTTGACCAGTCATACCACTTCCTGGGGATATACCCACAAGACACATCTTACTGCAAAGATAATGCACAGCTATGTTTATGCCAGCTCTGTTCACAATAGCAAAAGCTGGAACCAACCCAGGTGCCCAACTCAATACTGACGAGTGGATAGAGAAAATGGACATGTATACAATGGATTCTATGCAGTGGTAAAGAGGGCCACATCACGAACTTTGCAGGTAAATGATGGAGCTAGAAGACAAATGTTAAGTGAAGTAACACAGTCCCACAAAAAAAAAACGACAAATGGTGTCCCTCATATGTGGATGCTAGCCAATAACCCAGTATTAAATATTTCTCATGGAGAGATGCATAGTAAAAGAACAACAGAACGACTGCATCAGAAACCGACCGAAATGGTGAATTGGAAGGGGGAGGGGTGGTGAGGGACATGGGTGTAAATTCATTAATGCATATTTAATTGACATGAGTTTCACCAAGTACCCAGTTTGCCTAAACACTGTCTCTAGGATACATGGTTGTTTAGAACTTAGTTAAAAGTAAAATATGTGTATATTAAACAACATTTTTTACAGACCTGATAAAACAGTAATGCATCCTGAGTTAAATTGGAGATATAAATCGCTACTGTCCACATTTGTTTTACATAAAATTTGTAGAGCAATAACTTTGGTTGGCACATACAAATGTTCTCTATAGTTTCTCTGTTGTACAGTATCACCTTGTAGCATTCTCTTTAAGATGATTTAACATAAAATTAAGTTTGCTCCCCAAGTTAATCATATATAGTCACCCAAAACAACATGGGTAAATTGATGAAATCTGAGCCTAGTATTCCACCCTATTGTTATGTATAATATCAACTGTCTTCTGGAGACTCATGCGTTTAAAAAAAGGGGAGGTACAGATAGACATGAAACCTTCTCTCAAAACCTTGGCAATTCAAATCTTAAAACTAACTATGGGAAAAGATTTTGTGTTCCAACAGGACAAAATGTCACCAACTAATGGCTGAGAAAGAAAAGATACAGCTTTGCATTGAGTAGGATGTACCAGAAATTGCCAACTGAAAGGTTGACCCGTCTGACACGAAAGAAGAAAAGCCTCAGATTGCCATAAAACATCGAACTCCTCTGTGGCCCCTACATTGTAACAACTATTTATAATGAGTCCTAATGAAAATTACCTTCTAGGTGCCGCAAAGGTTTTATATGAGAGACTTTCTTGCCTCCCCCCCCCAGAAAAAGGAAAATATGATGATGATGAGGTCGCTCTCCAACTGTTAAATTGGAGACAACTATTATAGAGTAATCTCTTATAAAACTGGTAAAACTGCCTTCTTTAATTGACTAATAGACATAAGAACTGTGGAAAGGATTATTCTCTGTTCAGAACCAAATATAATACTAAAGTCCTAAACTATGCACTTAAGCAAATATATCTAATACAGGATATCTGAATCAGTAATGGATTATTCTACCAGGGAGATGTTGGCCAGGGGATCTAAGGCCCCACAAGGTAAAGGCTCCTTGCTCTAAACTGGGATACCTGCAAGAAGAGAGCGATAGGCCTGCTGCGCAAGACCTGACGTTAACATGGGAAAGATGTATTGAGACCACACATGCAAGTGTACAGATGGCCTCTGGAACACCAAGAGTGTTTACCAAAGGCCACTAAACCAATAAAGCAAATATAGTCTCCCTGAGTCAGCAAGACTCCACCGTCAACACAGCTACACCTCACCTGCCTGGAAATACTGTGCAGCAGAATCAGCCATATGCCTGTATATCCCAAATCTAATTGGCTATTGGCTCTCTCCTTGGAGGAATAACCCATGGTTTATGCCACAAGCTTACACTCTACAGGTTAGGAGAATCTTAAAAGCCACAGTAAGACCCTGTCATATTTAACAGGAAAAAATGTAATTCATGGATCAACATATCATCTAAACATATGTGTCTATACCAAAGTAACCAACCATAACTATTAATGTTGTTTAAATACCTATATATCCAATTGCTTGTGCTTCATTAGTAGGATCGAAAGGTTATTCCTGGACAAACTGTCAGCCCATGAAAGGAAACAGCCAGAATTGACCAGAGTCCAAGACAACAGCTCCAGAGAGAGTGGACTGTTCTGCTTCTCATCCACCTGTGCCCCTTTTCTAAGCCCAGGGAATAATCTGCGGAAGAGGGGGTGTGGTAGAATGTAAGGGCTGCAATTGGGGTGAATGATGAAACTACAGCAATGTAGTCTGGACTCTCAGTTGATCAACCTGATTGAACATACAACCCCTCACCCCCCGCTGGAAGGTGGGGCTGTGGGGGTTTGGGCACAACAGCCTGCAAATTGGTTTTACATGAAGGATGATTGTACTCATGGATTATCACTTATAGCTAAAAAATGGAAAAAAAATGAGAGAAATATGCAGGACAGTTACGGCAGAATGCATGATCTCGGTTGGGGTGGGGGTGGGGGGGAAGTGAAAGGGAAATATGCCTGAACTGAATTGGAAAATGATGTATGAAATGCACAAAGCATCAATAAAAAAAAAAAAGGAATTTGAGGGGGTCGCAGAGAGCAGCCGGGGTTTGGCGCTGTGAGAGGTCAGGAAAGACCCTTGGTGGAGGTGCACCTCGGTTGCAGTGGGGACCCCAGGATTGCAGGGATCATGGAGAGAGGCTGGGGCTTTACGCCGGGAGAGGTCAGAGGAGACCTTTGGTGGCGGTGCAGCCTCGGTTTCGGTGGTGACCCCAGCTTTTTGGAGGTGCTGGGACCTTGGAATGACCGCCAAGAGCAGCAGCGGGTGTGGAGTGGAGTCGGCCTGGGTCTGCGAGATGAGCTGTGTGTGCTGTGGACGGCAGAGCAGAGAAGGGGAGCTGCCGGAACCCTTTGGGGTCCAGAAGATCGTGAGTCCCAGGTGTCCAGCCTTGAGCTACTTGCTGGACTTAGGTTTTGTTTGAGTGTGCCTGATTCTTCCCTTTGAAATAAGACAGTACTTGTTTTGGATTTTACAGCAGCCCACAGTTAAGAGACTTCTAATAGACTGTGAACTTTTAAGTGTTTGGACATTTTAAGGACTGTGGGACTTTTAAGGTTGTACTGTCTTAGGTTGTGATTAATGTTAACATCATAATTTGGGGATAAGAACTGGAAAGGTGGTGGTTTAATAGTGATGTGTTTTGTGTGTCAAGTTGACAAGGGGTCAGTTGTGCTGGATAGCTTTAGTGTCAACTTGACACACCTGGGTTGATAGAGCCTCAACTGTGGAATTGGCTCTATTGGACTGCCTGTGGCCACATCTGTGGAGTATTGTCTTAATTGTTGAGCAATGTGGGAGGGCCCAGCCACTGTGTGTGGTGCCACCCTGGGCGGGTTGTTGTGTACTGTATAGGATGTCAGGCTGGGCATGGACCAGGGGAGCAAGCCAGTGACCAGCATTCCTCCATGGCCTGTGCTTAAGCTCCTGCCTCCAGGTTCCTGCCCTGAGTTCCTGCCTTGGGCTCCCTGAGTGATGAACTGTGACCCGGGAGATGTAAGCTGAATAAACCCTTTCCTCCCCAAGTTGGTGTCGGTCAGAGTGTTTTGTCACAGCAATGGAAGACAAATTAGAACAGTGCCTCAGTCACCATGTTCCCAACTGTCATGCCAGCCCTGAGAATTCCTGAAGTAATATGTTCCTGGAGCCTGTATTGCTGATGTGCCTGTATTTTACCTAGGGTTTGTGCCTACTTTATTTACGTGTCATATAGTAATTAAAATACCAAATTCATACGACTAACATTATTGAAAATTTAATAACCATACTTAAGGCTTTAATCTGATTTTGCCAGCAGGATTTGAAAAGACAATCTTTTGGCCCTTACCCTCTAAGATTGACTTAACTCCTAGGGGTCTGCATGGACACCTTTTTACATGTCCTATGGCAGTGAGTATCTAGTCATCCTGGGCCAGGTAGGTCTTGAAATTTCACTTAAGGGATTCCATCCAGCCAGTGTCCAGTCAAAGGAAGAAAGTCAATATAAAGGAAAAACTCCTCATGCTTCAAAGGGAAGCCCCAGTCAAGCAAAACCTGACTTTGTACTCACATAGATGGAAGAGGTAAAAGGAACCAGGCACAAGGCCTGTGTAACCCCTAAGTACCAGAACCTTGTCTGACCTTAACACCAAAACTAATTTAATTTACCTGAGCTAACTGTATGGTTTTAAGCACCCCAAAAGGAAACTATAATCAAAAGAAAAAAATGAAATAACGTATCCCTTATTACCAGAGAGATAGATAAGAGATCTACTGTGCCATGCTACCAAATACCAGAGAGATAGGTGAACGATCTACTCCACCATGCTAGAAAATAAGGCAGTAATAAATCAAGTTTATGCTGGCTCTCATTCTGGAACCTTGTGTACTAAAACATTTTTATAATTCCTCAGAATAGAATACAGTTCCTCTCTTCCTCTGGAGACTCTAGACAGGGACCCTCCAGTGACTAGTTCAACCACTAGATTCCCTGTTGGTATTGGGAAGTCTGTGGACTGGACTGGCCACTATTGATCTGAACCAAAAATAACAGGCACCCAGAGCAGGCAAGATGGAGACCAGACTCAAACCCTCCATCCTGATACCCCTTCCCCAAAGACTTCTCTTCTGATCTCTGAATCAGATACAGAAGAGAGAACAACATCTCCTTCCCTTATTATAATGAAATGGATGGACAGTTGGGTCTGCGTTTCCCAGAATCTCAAGAGACACACAGGTGTCCACTTCCTCTAGAAGCTGTCAATCTTTTGACTCCTTCCCCTGAAGTCCCACCCAATGGCTATAAAGGAGTGTGCTTCAGTTGCACTCTTGCTGAGTGACCCACCATGTGCCAACAGATAGTCAGTCCTGGAAATTCCTGAAGTAAATATGTTCCTGGAGTAAGCCTGGTGTGCCTGTCTTTTATCTGGGATTGGTGCCGCCATAGATTTCTAACACTTCCTTATGGGGAATTCTGTGTTTATCTGTTTTATGTGCTGAATCCTTTTTCACTGACCACATTGGAACACTCTCAGACTTTGGCTGAAGAAAAATTGCAGCTGATTACATTTGAGTGAGTTAGTAATTACCTTCATTAAGAGAGGGACTGTATATGGGCTGATTAGAGCTCAGAGAATGTACTGGTACTGAAGAATTGCCATGGAGGATAATTTGGCTCCATAGATGCTAACTCGAAACTCCAGGGGGTGGGGTTGTGTTAAGGTGCCCCTAAAGAAGTAGGTATAAAGGCAATTAAGACTAACTGAAAAATTATGTATGAAATACACAAAACTCAGTAAAACTTTGTTTGATAGCCATGCCTTTATTCTCTTTTCATTCACCATGACTTTTCATCTGTTTCAAACAAATATTTAATCATTAAATGAGCCAAATATATTTCTCTTTGTAACTTGATTTTTGTCAACTGATTTCTCAAACAATAGAAAGATGAATTTGTATGCATTGTTTCTAAGTATCAGAATTCATGTTTTTTAAAGAAAAATATCCTTAAGTTAATCTATAAAACTGCGTCAGAAAATGGGGCATTTGGAGAGAAGATTGGGATAGTTCTATTAGATTGTAAGCTGAGTGTGTGATGGAGGTGAACAAGATGGAGGAGGGTGAGGAGGAGGAGAGGAGGAGGAAAGGAAGGAAGGAAGGAAGGAAGGAAGGAAGGAAGGAAGGAAGGAAGGAAAGAGGAAGAGAGAAGTTCAGAAGGTTAAATCTTATACTTGAGGCAGGTGCACCTGATATTGGAATGATGAATAATAATTTAAATTTCATGTTTTTTTCTTCATATGTATTTAAAATATGTGGCATAAGGCAGTTTTATATTTTTATTGGAGGAAACTCTTCTTAATCCCTATTCAAAAATAGTATTTTAAGTTTGATTAGAATTATTTAGAATTGCAAGGAGGTACCAAACTTTTCATGTGTTATTCACCCTCTTACTTAATGAACTCCTTAAACTATGGTATGTATATTTGAACACTATAAACAATTACCTGTGCAATAGACATACTATATGAACTTCACAATTTCTTCTTATGTTACAAGTTTCCTCCAGTTATGTCTATTTTGAATCTTGGTCCTAATCAAGATACCACATTAGACTCACTGCTAAGTCTATTATTTATGGATTTGTCATAAGATATTTTCATAAGGATTGATGGCTAAAAACAGATGATGGCTAAGCACTTCCAAGTTTATTTATGTTCTATGTATTCAATTCCTGATCATTCAATAACTGGTGAATAACTCAAACATTTAAATAATTAACTCTAGACCTTCACAAATTATATATATGTATATATATATATAATTATAATATATTATATATATATTATATATTGAAAAACTTTTTTTTCCCTCAGGGAAATTCATACATGGAAACTATGGGAAACAAAACACAAAACTAAGAGCATATTGTTGAATGTAAAAGACAAGATTCAACCAACAAGCAACTTGCTCTGTAATCCATGTTATGTGACACTTAAAGTAATATTCTAGTATAGAGACTGAGAGGGAGTTAGGGGAACTTTTCCTTACTGGGAAAGGGCAGCCTTTTTTGAAGGATTGCTTCTTGCTTCATGTACTTCCCACACTTCCATGAATTTTTAGCTGAGTAATGATAACAGGTAATGGCTGGAAAGAATTTTTGAAATTGTTAAGCATATGTATATTCAGAATCTTAAACCGACTATTGGGAAGAAAAACGCCTGCACAAAGGAGTAAAGGTTTTGCCACGGGGAATACCTACGGCTGAGAAGGGGAAGAGTCCTGAAGGAGGAGGGTTCCAGAAGTTTGTAAAGCCCCATAAATATGGCTACCCTCACATTCCCAGATGAACCATCAGTTTGCTACATTTAATTTTGTCTTTTTTACACGTCTCTCTCTGGCTATGGCGTCTCCTTTACATAACTGTGGCTCTCATGCTCCCCACGTGTGAGTCCAGTCTCTGAAACCTCCCACAGTGCTGTGAATCTCTTACGCCCTACCCCCTCATTCTACCTTTGCTGATTCCTGGCTCACTGCTCACAGTGTCTCCTGGCTCCCATGACAGAGAGGCTCCCAAGCTTCTTGTGTGCTGCCCCAGCTCCACCTTTGCCATGGTAACAGCTACCAAGCTGACGCTGCAGTTGCCTTGGTGATGGCTTCCAAGCAGCAGACTCTTTGGAACCTTCTAGGCTTTTACCAATAGGGCTTCCTGAGCCTGCTGTCCCTAGCCCCTCCCACTTGCCAACATCTCTTCTCTGCTTATCCTCTGCATCTCATGCCTGCTTCCTTTACGTTTTATTCTGTACATCAGTCTTTTGCCTTTCTGGATGTCCAGCACTTTTACCCACAGAAAAAACTCTGTGGAACTGCTCTGTGACCGCCACTCCCTCCACGACCCATGTATCAAGACAATAAAGGAACCAATGGTTTCCAGACTCTTAGACACAGAAAGGTTGTAAAGGTATGTTTAAAAGATTACTTCGCGGTACTGATATTTTTATGATACAGTAAAATAGATAATGCTCTTAATATCCTACGGAAATTTTGGAGGCAAGGAATATATTTAAGTTGGTTGTAAATTTTTAAGAATAGGCTGGGTGATACTCAGCAAAACAGTATAAATGTGTTTTAAGCATGTGTTATAACATCATAGAAGGGACCCATGAAAACAAGAAACTGAAGCAAGTAACTAGCTAAATAAATGGTGAGTCACAGACAGACACATGAAAAGGCTGCATAAAGCACTATTAATTGGTAGCTAGCCTTTGAATTGCCTGAAGGGAGGAGCTCTGGACTGAGTACTTTCTCACATGGTGGGTCACCAAGAGCAGGAGAATAACAAAGAGAGAGAATCTTTTGTACTTGGAAGCTCATGAAGACACACAAATCCTTAGGCTTATGAGGAAATCAATGTGTCTCAGAGGCTGAGACAGGAATGGCTGATCTACAATCAGCATCAGTGACTTTAGAGGAAAGAAAAAAAAATTCCACACAGGAAGCAGGGCCAGTATCAGTAGGAACAGGAGGAGTAGGAGCCCAGTGGATTCCCTGCCCATGCTGTTTCTCAAGCAGGTGTGTGTCATGCAGGTCTAAGGACCACTCTTCTTCCTATGATTAGAGCTTTGTAGTCTGACCCCTGGCAGGAGCCACCTGAAAGCTGGACTCAGACCAGGAGCCTGACTGGCAAAAATCTTCAATTTAGAGGCTTATAAATGCTCAGAATCACTGTGATTGTCTGAGTGTTCATGCAAATAAGGTACAGAATAAGGGCTAATCAGGAGAGAGATCTCAAACTTAGTGCAGGGAGGGGTAGGAGGAAGGCTGTACTACTGAAAGCTTTTTCAGTCAGAGCTGCTTCCCCATCTCTGATCCCTCCTCCCTCAGTGTTGCAGTGGAAGAAGGAAGGGAGGGGGAAACTCTGCAACATTTCCCTTCTCTCCAGCGTTAGCTTGCCAATAGACACAGAGATCTTGATTTGAGTGGAAAGGGAGGTTTGAGCTTGTTTCTTCCCAAAGGGGTCCTTCTTCCTTGCAGCCTTCAAGTAATCCAGGTCTCTGTCTTGGCCCTTATAATTGTGGCTCGGGCCGTCAAACACAGCCTGCTGATGAGTATTTGCCATCATGTGTTGATCTCCCATTTACTGCCATAAAGCACCAAATCTATGTATTCTACCAACCATCCCTGTGCATGTGTCTTTTTCTACACAGTTTATAGTCAGTTACATGAAAAGGTTTTCCAGTTGTCCCATGCATCGTAATATAAATGTGATTTAATATAGTCTTTTTTTTTTTTTTTTGAGACAGGGTCTCCCTATAGCCCTAGCTGTCCTGGAATTCATTCTGTAGACCAGGCTGACCTTGAACTCACAGAGATCTGCCTGTCTTTGCCTCCTAAGTGTTAAGATTAAAGGTGTGTACCACCACACTGGGTTTAATATACTTTTTTAAACTAATAATTATGATGATGTAAAAATATTTTAAAATAGACACACATACTTTTCACTGTGTGTCCTTCCCTGAAGATACATCAATAAATACCTATTTATCTGAAATTGGCAAGAATAAAAAGGAAAAAATATAAAATAACAAAAGTATTCACTCAAATGCTGCTTGATGTACACATGAAACTAGTGTGGTGATTCAGAGGCAAGTACATCACAGAAAAGCAACCTTAAGTAGTGATGAGTTACAAGGGAAATCTTTGGTCCTAGAAATCCTTCCCAGTTTATAAGAAGCTACCCTGAACTGGCCCTATCTCCTAATATTTATATAAACTAGGAAAGTGAAAGGAGGGTTTTCAAAATAGTGACTATTTTTCTTGAGACTGTGTACATTGTATTGTTCTGGCAGGTCTGGACATCACTATGTAGACCAGTCTTGACTTGCATTCACAGAGATCTGCCTTGGTCTCCAGAATGCCAGAATTAAATGTGTGTGACATGAGGATTCTCTCAACCAACCAAATTCATGAAGTTTCTCCCTCTGTCAAATTATGGAAGCATGTTTATTGGATGAAAATCTTTCTTCAAGAAGAGGAAATGTATCAATTAAGAGAAAATAGCTTCAAAAGAGCTCCATAGACCAGAGAATACACACAATAGGATATTCACCCCACACAGAGCACCAGTGATGAACAACTAAGCAAATCATGCACTTGTATATGAATTTGGCAGGGCTTCTTATAGAAGCCTAGTTGACACAAACCTTGCTGTATCACGTCTGTCCCAACATGCCTAAAAGACTCTGGTAGGAGGAAACCTGATGTGGAGCCTCCTTGCTAGACTTGGAGTTCTCTGCCCATTGCGGAGGGTCCCATTGATATGAAAAGATTCCCACCATATGTGGGCCTCTCTGATGGGACAAATCTCAATCCTTGATGAAAAAGGAGACACCCAGAAAACAAAACTGTGACTGCACAAAATTGTAGATATTTAAGTGCCAATATGCTGAGTATAGCCAAGCCACCAAAGCAGAAAGCAATGCCCATTAAAGACAGCTTTATAGCCAATGGAACTGACAAAAGTTTTGGCAACTTTACCTGATCGGTTGCATTTTACCATTATTTACATAACCACATTCAGTCTATCAATGCCCACATAACACCTGCCAAATTTGAATGTTCTCCTGATGCATAAATAGAAGAAAAGGGAGAAGACAGAACACATGATCAAACTTGACAGGAATAAGGAGAAAGAAAACTGGCACAGAAAGATGTGCCATAGGATCCTCACAACTACTTCTAAGCAAGTCAGGGGGCACTGCCCAAGAATGCCTTTATAGTGCTCAATTTGCCTGAGGACTCTCTCCTGCCCAGGCAGCCTGTTCTACTAGGGACTAATTGGAAACTCCTAGAAACTGAGTTTTTGCCCAAGGCAGGGAGCTTGCCTGAGGAAGGGACTCATCTGAGCCTACTGAGACAAAAGATCCTGTAAAGAGACTTTAAGATGCAGCATTTTCCACTCATTTAATGTACAATTCTGGCTCAGTTTCAGAACTGAGAAAAGTGTGTGGGATCAGTGTCAACCTGTTGACTTGTTATCACTGAATACATAAACTGTATACACTCATTGTAGGTCTAAACCAATTTCGAATTCAGTTCTTACATACTTTATATTAATTGCCACATGTATTATTTCCATAAAAGTTAATTCTTTGGTTATCCATGTGTGTGCGTGTGTGTTTGTGTGTGTGTGATGTATGTTGTCTAGTTTCTGCAGACTTGTTCTTCAATGAACTGCTCTTGGTTGGGCCAGGAAAACTTCCAAGACTTTTTGGTCTATAGTGCTTATATTTTCTACATTGTTAACTCAAAGCCTGCTCAGAGCATAGGACCATATGACCAAAATCCTTGCTAGTCACCTCAATGTTTGCTGAGGATTAATACATGCTTCCTTGCCAAAATATTATGCTTGGCATCCTGTTGTCTAAAATGCTCAATTTCTTTCCCTTCCCTGTGTGGAGAATCAATTCACACTTGTTTTACTGCTGATGTCTGTCTACTCCATTCTTACATGGAGGACAGATCCCCTGGAACTAGAGAGCTACACATGGTTGTTAGAATACTTGGAATCAAACCCTGGTCATTTCAAGAGCAGCCAGTGCTCTTAACTACTGAATCAGCTCTCCAGGTCCCATTTATTGTCTATATAACATTGGAGATATTCCTTTTAAACCCTGCAGTTTTTGAGTTTCTTGAAACTTATGAGATTTCCTCTTTTCCCAAGATAGAATTTTTCAATTCAAAAGAAGTAGCTAGAGGATAGTTTTATAAACAAAAACACATACTCTGACACTGGCAATGTGAGTAATAATCCTAAGAAGAAATAGCAGAATCAACATTTCCCACTCATTTCCTGTATGACTCTTGTTCAGATTCAGAACTGAGACAAATATGTGGAGAAAGAACTTGTTAGGATGACAGAATGAATTAATTATAAGAGATCCTCTTATTGTACTTCCATAAAATTCACTAAATGATTTCTGTATCATTTATTATTTTTGCCATATGTAATAATCATTTGCATAATGGGCAATGTTTTCCTTTAATTTTTCTGTTTAAATTTGTATGTGCATAGAAGCACATGTGGATACTAGTGCACACATGCATATGTATGCGAGGTTAAAGGACATCTGTCAGTCTTCAGATTCCTCCACTTTTTGTTTGAGATGGGGTCCTTCATTGCCTTGGAATGTCGGCATATGTGAATCCCAGCATTCCCTTAAGACAGGAATAAGCCATCTCAGCTTCTCATATTTCTATTTCTGGTATTTCTTCATTACACAACAATGACCCAACTGTATGTGGGATAGAAACTGAGAGATCAAATCAAAATACACAGAGAAAAACTTCACATCTCCCAATCCATTCATAATATGGAGAAAATACTCAAAAATTGAAAATAGATACAATATACGTTATAGAGTGTGATGCAATCAGATGGCAACAACTAGCCAAACTTCGAAGAATGGGATCCTCTAGATAGGACCCCTATATTAATTCTCACCCAACATTAGTTAAGAGGGAAGGTTAATGGATGTGAAAGCGATCTGCCTGCCACAATTGTCACCCCATTGATCGCCAGGGTTGAGTCAGCTGATCTGGCTAGGCCGGTGTCTCCTTCCTCCCTCAAAGCTCCACATGTGCCCCTCCCAAAGCTGCATGCTGGGTCGAAGAGGATGACCTTCCCCCATAGAGGAGGACAGGTCTTTGCTCAAGGGTACATGAGTAGCTGTGCTCCCCTGCTAGAACCTCCAAACAAGCTCTCAAGAGTGAAGGTTACAAGTTGGAGAGAACATGGGGCTGGAGAGATAGCTCAGTGGTTAAGAGCACTGGTTGCTCTTGCAGAGGACCCAGGTTCTATTCCCAGGACCCACAAGGCAGCTAACAAGTTGGAGAGAACAACAAAAAAAAAGAGCTGGAAAAAAGAATTTTTTTTCTGGAAAGACTCAGTAAAAGTTGCAAGACATGTATGGCAGAGTGCAGGGACTCGGGTGGGGTGGGGGGCATGGAAAGGGAAGTGACTCTAGATTCGATTGAGCAATGATGTATGACTTATGGAAAAAGTTTAATAACAATAATAATAAAAAAGTGTGACGGTTAAAACAAAATTCCAGGCATGGTGGTGCACGCCTTTAGTCCCAGCACTCAGGAGGCAGAGACAGGCAAAGTTCAAGGCCAGCCTGGTCTACATAGGGGATTCCAGGCCAGCTGGGACTAAAGGAAGACCTGGTCTCAAAAAATATCAAAAAAGAGTGAATTCTTACCTGTTCATTGAACAGGTAAGAATTAATTTAAAGTTTCAAGTGTACAAAATCTCTGCCTGCTTGTTTTCAGAAATCATATCCGTAAGACAGGCTATGTCACTAGAGTCTCCCCTCTAGTCTCAGCTATTCACAAAACCACCTGAATATTTGAGTCTGATGCAGAAAACACAATCCATAATTTGGGCAATGAAATATAATAGGAATGTTAAATGTGTAGATGTCAATGGTGTGCAGACTGTGTGCCCCTGGGATTGAAGGATTTTTCCTCATCTTTCCTGAACACAGGACTGGTGCTTCCCAATTTAAACATATAAGAGTGGGGTAAGAATTCATCCCAATCACAACATTTTTTGCTTATCCAATATATGTGCACCATCCTCATTCTGTCTGTGTATTGTTCAACCCATGAGATAGGGCTGTGCTATTTCCTATAGTCTTCATTTTGCATTAGGGTTTTTCTAATGTTACAGAATATTCTGTAATGCTAATTAACAACAGTAGATGTCCTAGCACACAGGATATATTTATGTAATCATATACCATGTTCAGAATAATTATCAAATTTTGCATGTGATGTTTCTTTCTTTATAACATCTGCTGCTTCTGGTATTTGAACTGTGTAAAGTGATCCCAATGAGTGGCACAGGATATATGATCACATAGAATGCTTAATGAGGTATAAATAATCAAGGGAATTTACATTTACATGAGCTTATTTAAATATGTCAAGATACATTCATTTTATCTAAAGTAAAAGAAAGAATCTATATCCCAACTGAACACTGTTCTGGACTGACAATATCTAATATCTCTACTCCTGAGAGTTATCAATCATGACACTATATTTTTTACTTGGATGTCCCTCCTGGTTTCTAATGAGAAGAATCAAAACCTTGGTAATGAAGCACCTTATGAAGACTTTATTATTTGGCAGATGATTTTCCTGGAAAGAATTTATGTTGGAACACAGCTGCTCACTTTATACCAGTACAATAAAGATAGTTGGGAAAGATCCATGCAATAAAGACCCCTGCTCTGGTTTAAAAGCTTATTAGGGGCTGGAGAGATGGCTCAGCAAGTAAGAGCATCGACTGTTCTTGCAGAGGACCCATGTTCAATTCCCAGCACCTACATGGCAGCTAAGAACCATCTTTAACTCCAGTTCCAGAGGAATCCAACGCCCTCTTCTGAACTCCACAGCATTGCTTGACACAGGTGCACCAAACTACATGCAAATAGTACACTCATACACAAAAATAATAAATAATAAATTTTTTAAAAATTAAAAGCTTATCATAGGACTATGAATAATAGGAAAATTAAACATGGACTGAATCCTACAGTTGTTTGAAAGTAAGCAAACACTGTGTCTCTATGAATTGATTGAGCCTGTTATTTTATTGCACTAATGAATATTTGACTGGCACACATTAAATCTAATGTCCAGAGTCAAGACTTTCAATAAAATTTCAGCTTCCAGAAACTTTGTGAGACACTGTCTGAACAAGATGTTTTGGGATATATAAGGCAAATAACACATTTTTTTTTATTTTTAAACATTTTATTGAATTTTGTGTAATTCTTACAGAACATCTTAGTCATTTTATTTATTTATTTATTTATTTATTTATTTATTTATTTGAATGTACTGTCTGCATGTAGGTTTGTGCACCCATGTCATGCAATGCTGCGGAGGTCAGAAGAGGGTGTCGGATTCCCCTGGAACTGGAGTTCTCCTGGAATTGGAGTTACAGACAGTTGTCAGCCGCCATGTGGGTGCTGGGGATCGAACCTGGGTCCTCTGCAAGTGCAGTCGGCGCTCTTAACTACTAGGCTATCTCTCTAGCCCCATCTTAGTTATTTTTATATCTTCTTCCCCATTGGCACTCTTCCATAGCCCTCCCCCACTGGAATTCTTGTTTTGTGTCATATGTGTTAAGGCCTATCAAGTGAAGTTATTGTCTTCAGATGTCCCCCAGGGCAAGTCCATCCACTGTGGTCTATTTAGCTTATCTAAAGTCCCTCTCTTTAAGAAGATCAACTCTCTTATATTAAACTCTACCTAACCAGGGCCAGAGGCCATCATTGAAAAGGGTAGAAAGATTGTTGAGAGCCAGGGAGGAGTACATGCACATGTACGTTTATGGCAGTTGACTTCACAATAGTGAAGAGCTGGAAGCAACCCCAGTTTCCCTCAATCAGTGAGTGGATAAGAAAAATCTATTTCATTTACATAATGGAATTCTATGCAGTGTCAAAGAAAGATGACATCATGAACTTTGCGGGCAAATGGATGGAACTAGAAGCCATTATGCTAAGAGAAGTATCACAGTCCCAGAAAAATAAACAATGTATGGTGTCCATCATTTATGGATCCTAGCACCAAATCTATTTGTAAGGCAAACTGAATAATTCTTTTTTTTTTTTTTTTTTTTTTTTTTTTTTTTTTTTTTTTTTTTTTTTTTTTTTTTTTTGTAATGTAATGTAATGTAGTGAAAGTAATCATTTTTCTTTACTGCATACAACTTTCGATTTGTTAAAATATGGTGAAAATCCCTTGAATGTGTTTTGGAATTAACTTGTTCCATTTCAGGAATCTAAATTTTTGTATATGTGTGTCATATATATATATATATATATATATATATATATATATATATACATATGTGTGTGATACAAATTCAATAGAACTTCCTTTGTTCTTCATAATCCTTAATTTTTTGAGTATATCTATCTATGATTGTTCTTTTAAGATCTGTGTCCTGGATAACCTCCAGGAAAATCTCATTACTGGAGTCTTCTATAGGACTGATAGAGTTTTGTTGGTATTTATTGTTTGCTTTTCCCATGTTGGGTTTTTTGGTGCTTTTTTCATGTGGATCTGATTTTTGTTTGTAATCTGGTGTGAAATTCAAATGTTTCTTCACTGTTTTGAAGGCCTACTTTCTTGTTTACTTCAGATACCTTCCTTGACTTCTTGGATATGAAGGGCTACCAGGTTAAGTTTTCAGGTTTCTTTTGGTTGTGTATTAGAAGGTCCAGCTGGCACTTATCTTTCTGGACTGGAGTTTCAACAGAAATTTGAACAGGTAACAACAAGCTTGGCTAATTGTTGAGCATTCCCATTCGCTTACTCCAGTTGTTTCCTCTTGGCCTGTTCTTCTAGGTTGGCTGCAGAGTTTCATGTTTGCTGTCTCTTCTGTTACTTTCTGCTGTCCAATCACTATGGCTCTTCCCAGGGATGCCTGCACCACAAACTTGGGGGCAGGGAGTTTGTGCAGGGGGGCAGGGAGTGGCTAACATGTCCAGGTAACTGGAAGCAAGATCATGTATCCCCGCCAGGTCCATGGGCCCTTGACCTGATCTGCATATCCACAATGACTTGAAGATGCTCACCTGGTCCACGCTGGAAGTCTGGATGCAGCCTCTGGGTCCTTAGCCTGGTACATGCACATCTATGTTTATTACAGCTCTCCTTACAATACCAAAGACCTGGAAGCAAGGCAAGTGTCCCTCAACCAATGAGTGGATAAATGTGGTACATCTACACAATGAAATTCTATGCAGTGGTAAAGAAAGTTGACATCACAAATTTTGCAGGTAAATGTATGGAACTAGAAGCCATTTTGCTAAATGAAGTAACACAGTCCCAGAAAACCAAATGATATATGGTATCCCTCATTTGTTGGTCATAGCACCAAATCTCCCTTTATATAGCAAACTGAATAATTCCTTGTTTTTCTTTTTTTTTTCTTTCTTTTTTAGTAAATATAACACCTTATGTTACTAATAATCTTGCTGTGTAATGAAGGAATGTAAAGGAATATTTTTTTTTTTTACCTGAATGCAACTCTCCTCTCAAAATGTTAATCCATGAACATGTTTTGGAATTTACCTATAATTTATTTTCAGATGTCATAATTTTGTGTATTTGTGCTGTGTATGTAGGCATAGTTTGGAGTGATACAAATTGGAAGGTACAACAACAACAAAAAGACTGGGTCAGACGACTGATCGAAAGAGTAAACTTCTGCACCCCAAATTTAAAAAAAAAAGCCTGAGAAAAAATGGCAGACATGTATGGAAGAATGCATGTCCTCTGGATGGGGGGGGGAGGAAGAGGGACTGATTCTAAATGTGATTAAGAAATCTAGTATGAAATGCAAAAAACCTCAATAAAAATTGGATGGAACAACAACAACAACAACAACAACAACAAAAGACTGGGTTAAGAGTAAACTTCTGCCCAAAACAGTAAAATTCTGCATCCAAAATTTAAAAAAAAAAAGAGTGATGAAAAGATGTACACAGAATGCATGAGTTCTGGTAGGGTGGCAGCAAGGAAGGAGGAATGGATCTAAATTTTATTAAGAAAACTATTATGAAATGCACAAAACTTCAATAAAAAATAAATCAAGGGGCTGGGGAGATTGCCTAGTGGTTAAGAGCACCAACTGCTCTTGCAGAGGACCCAGCTTCGATCTCCAGCACCCACATGGCGGATGAGAAACATCTTGAACTCCAGTTCCAGGGGAATCCGACACCCTCTTCTGACCTCTGCGGCATTGCATGACACGGGTGCACAAACCTACATGCAGACAGTACATTCATACACATAAAAAAATAAAAAAATAAGAAAAATCCAAAATCAGAAAAATAAACAGGTGTTAAGATCTAAAAACCTTTCAGTGGTGCCATTATACCATGATAACAAAACTCCATGACCATATTAGAAAAAAATTATCTGGTTTAAGAATATAAAAGAAAACCTTTTCAAAATTGTTGTTGAAATAAAGCCAAGAATAGAGATCAAACAAAATAATAGACATATCAGTCACAAACACACATTTGGTTGAACAGAAAAATATAAAAGAGTTATGCGATATTTATAGTCTTAGAGTAAAAGATAGTTGAGAAAATATCTAGTAAAATGGAAGTTAATAAAAGCAAAATAGTATTAGAGAAAGAATCACAGTGTTTATCTTAAAATTCTCATCACTTTCAGATTTGAGTTAAGAAAGACTAGTTTCCTGGATATTAGGGAAGGAAATGATTATAAGGAATCTTTATCTATTTTAGGTCTTTGCCTGAGGTAAAATGTACCATAAAATATCTATTAGAAAGTGATTTTTCATATATAAACAATCTCTTTTGAAGGTATGGAATCATTTTGACCATGATGTCTCCATACCATCACAATGGAAAAATTCATTACATTAGAAGATTTTGTTATCTATGATCTCTCTGTTTGCCCTTAACCGTGAGCACATAGAGGGCAGTGACTACCAGTTGTCACTCTGACATGCTCCTCACCTTATTTGGATTTCTTTGTGATCTTTTACTATTTTCTACCTTGCCATTCTTGGGGATGTAGTATATGAGATAGTAACTGTGCTGGATAGGTTTAGTGTTGAATTAAGGGACCATAAATTGGGGAACTGTTATTTTGGACAGCCCTGTGGCCATGTACATGGTGGAATTTCCTGATTGCTGGATTGTATAAGAAAGCATGCTGAGCATGGGCCAATATTCAGTAAGTAGCATTCCTCCATGGCCTGTGCTTCAGATCCTGCCTCAAAGTTCCTGCTCTGACTTCCTACCTTGGGCTCACTAAGTGATGACCCTGGAGATGCATGATGAATAACACCTTTCTTCCACAAGTCGGTATTGGTCATAGTGTTCTGTCACAGCAAATAAAAGAAAACTAGAAGAGAAATTGGTGACAGAGGGTGATCCTTTGCTGTAACAGGTCTGATCTTGGCGTTTGGGGGGGGGGTTGTGGGAACATTTGGCAATTTGGGCTACAAAATCATTGAGTGTTTAGAGTTTGTTGCTATGGATCTTGGAGCAGGTATGCTGAAAAAGATATCGACAATGGAGGTCTGGCTTTTGAAAGTTCAAAGGGCAGTGAAGGCCATCAGGGCTGTTTCTATGATATTTTAATTCAAAGAAGCTGAAGATTCTGGTCAGCTGGGGATAAACAAACAAATGTGGTTTAAAACAAGCCTGAACTTATAGTGAAACTTTTATTTAACTGTGAAAATTGTGTGGTCTGGCTTTTGAAAGTTCAAAGGGCAGTGAAGACCATCAGGGCTGTTTGTATGATATTTTAATTCAAAGAAGTTGAAGGTTCTGGTCAGCTGGGGATAAACAAACAAATGTGGTTTAAAACAAGCCTGAACTTATAGTGAAACTTTTATTTAACTGTGAAAATTGTTGGTTATCTGGGGCTGAAATATCAGCAGTAAGTAAAAAATGACAAGCATCACTGTTAAAATTGAGTTGGGGGGGCTGGAGAGATGGCCTAGCTGTTAAGAGCACCAACCACTCTTGCAGAGGACCCGGGTTCGATCCCCAGCACCCACATGGCGGCTGAGAACCATCTGAAACTCCAATTCCAGGAGAACTCCAGCTCCAGGGGAATCCGACACCCACTTCTGACCTCCGCAGCATTGCACAACACGGGTGCACAGACCTGCATGCAGACAGTACATTCGTACACATACAGAAATAAATAAAAATTAATAAAAAAAATTAAAAAAATTGAGTTGGGGGATCCCTCAGCCTCGGCCCACAGAAACTGTGGTCTAGAGGGGGCCCATGTCTCTATTTCAAGCTGGAAGCAGGAGTTGGTAATATCTAAGAGTCTTTTATATGGTTCTGATGTTGAAAATATCAAGGGGTTAAAGAGAGCAGCTGAGGATTGGAACCCTGAGAGGCCAGAATAGCTCACTGGTGAAGGTGCAGTCTCATTTTCATTGAAGATCCCAGCATTTTGTTGATCATAGAATCATTGGATGACAAACAAGAACAGCAGCAGGTGTGGAATGGAGGTGTCCCGGGCCTTTGAGATGAGCTCTGTGCCCTGTGTATGGCAAAACCAGAGAACTGGATCTGTGAAACCCTCTATAGCCTTTGTCTTGAGTGAATCCCGGATGCCCAGCTATGAGATACTTCACTGGACTAAGGTTTTGGTTAAGTATTCCTAATGCTTCCCTTTGGAATAATAAAAAAAAAAAACAGTATTTCACTTATTTTTATCTTTGAAAGAACTCACAGTTGAGAAATCTTTAAAAGAACCTTTGAATGTTTAATGTTTGAGTTATTGAAGGGCTAGGGGACTTTTAAGGTTGTACATTGATGTCATGGTATTAACATCAAGTTGAGGAGAAGAGACGGAAAACTTAGGGTTTAATAGTGTTTGTCCAGTTGACAGGATGAATTATGCTGGACAGCTTCAGTGTCAACCTAGCACACCTGGACTGAGAGGGCCTCAGTGGAGGAACTGCTTCCATTGATGGGGCCTGTGGCCATTTCTGTGTTGGGCCAAGCTCACTCGTGGTGCCACCCCTGGGCAGGAGTTCCTGTATTGTATAAGAAAGTAGGTTGTTCATGGGCCAAAATGCAGAAAGTTGCATTACTCCATGGCCTGTACTTCAACTCCTTTTTTAAAAAATTTTACTTTTTTATTTATTATTTTTTTATGTGTATAAGTGTACTGTCTGCATGTAGGTTGGTGCACCCATGTTATGTAATGCTGCAGAGGTAAGAAGAGGGTGTCAGATTTCCCTGGAACTGGAGTTAAAGACAGTTCTTAGCTACCATGTGGGTGCTGGGATCAAACCCGGGTCCTCTGCAAGAGCAGTAGGTGCTCTTAACTGCTGAGCCATCTCTCCAGCCCCTCAACTCCTTTCATACAGGTTTCTGGTCTGAGTTCCTAACTTGGGCTCCTAAATGATAAAATGTGATCTGAAGAAAGTAAGAGGAATAATTTTTTTTCCTCTTCACATTGATATATAAACTGACCATAATGTGAAGAAATATAGATGAATGAAATTATATCATTGTGATGGTCATAGTCAAGGGAAGTGAATACATTCCTACGTATTAGGTGTAGCTTGAAAACCAAAGAGTAAACTAGGAACCTAAAAGGCTGAGGAGGTCGACATCCTCCCCTGGAACACCCAGCTTGGACTCCAGACACCCGCCCAGAGTCAGTGAGGTTCTGGTGAGTCAAGGCACCCTTGTGGGTCACACCATCCTCACCTGGAGCATCCATCTCAACTCCAGGCACCTGCCCAGAGTCAGTGAGGTTCCTGTGAGTCAAGGCGCCCCCCCTCCCCCGTCCACATCACCCTGGTGGAGCTGTGATGCAGAGGACCAAACAGGTGGAGCATTGGTGATTATAATCTGTGCAGCCAAAGTTGTGGTCTCAGAATTCAAAAAAACAAATGAACAGACAAATCCACATGCCAAAGACACAAAGAAAAATAACATGGAAAAAGCTCATAATAAATCCACACTGAACTCAACCAACCCTACAGAAGATCCCTACAATGAGATATCCGAGGAAAGAAGCCAAGACACCAACCTTAGAAGAACAACTGTAGACAGATCCAAAGAAATCAGAGAACTAAGGGAAGAGAATGAAAAACTCAGGAAGGACATAGAGAGAGATAATGGCAAATGGTGGAAAGAACTATGGGGAGAGATGGAAAAACTCAAGAGGGTCCTACAGGGAGAAAATCACAAACTCCAGAAGGAAGTTGAAATACTGAAAATATCCAGGCTGAAATGAAAAAAGAAAATGACTGACGAACCAAGGAGCTACAAGATGAGAAAGAAAGGCTCCAGATGGAAATGGAAAATCTAAAGAAACCACAGGATGAAATTAAAAACGATATTGAACATTCATACAACCACCAGGAAAGGATGGGAAAAAGCCTCAGAAGCAGAATGGAAGAAGCAGAAAAAAGATTATCAGACCTACAGGATAATAAAGAGCAACTAGAAAGCTCAAGTAAAGATTATGAAAAATTAAAAAAATTAAAAAAAAAACAAGAGTGGAACAACCAGGAAATGTGGGACACTATGCAAAGACCAAACTGCCACATCATAGGGATAGAGGAGGGAGAAGAGTCCCAAGACAACACTATTGACCAGATCTTCAACAGGATAATAGAAGAAAATTTCCCAAAACTGAAAAAAGACAGTCCCACACAAACACAAGAGGCAGGTAGAACACCAAATAGACAGGACCAGAAAAGAAACTCCCCACACCATTTCATTGTTAAGACACTAGACGCTCGAAACAAAGACAAAATACTGAAAGCCACAAGAAAAAAACAAGTTACATATAAGGGGAAACCCATCATAATCACAGCTTATTTCTCAGCCCAAACGATGAAAGCTAGAAGAACATGGACCAAAGTATTTCCTGTGCTAAACGACTTTAGATGTCAATCCAGACTACAATATCCAGCAAAAATGTCAATTATAGTCGAAGGAGAAAGAAAAATCTTTCACAACATAAGCAAGATGAAAGAATACATATCTAAGTAACCAACACTTCAGAAAATCCTCAAAGCAATCCAAAGAACAGAGGAAAAAAGCAATAATCCCTAAGCAATTAAAGATAGAAAGCAACAAAATCATAACAGAGTACATATATACCTAGACCAACAATGCAAACAAAAAATAAAGTAAAAGGAAGCAAAACAAATCTCTCAAATAATAACATTAAATACCAGTGGTCTAAACTCCCCAATCAAAGGGCATAGACTTGGAGAATGCATTAGGAAACTGAACCCTTCCACATGCTGTCTACAAGAAACCCATCTCACCCTCAAGGTCAGACACCACCTTAGAGTGAAAGGATGGAAAAAAGTATTCCAAGCAAATGGTACTAAGAAACAAGCAAGAGTGGCTATTCTAATATCAGACAAAATAGATCTCATAGTAAAATTAATCAGAAGAGACAAAGAGGGCCATTACATCCTTGTCAAAGGAACAATGAACCATGAAGACTTCACAAACCTAAATGTCTATGCACCAAATTCTAGTGCCCCTAATTTTGTAAACACAACTCTGCAGGACCTCAAGACACAGATTAATCCTAAGACACTAATAGTGGGAGACTTCAACACTCCACTGAGCCCCTTGGATAGATCCACAGGACAAAATCTAAACAGAGAGTCAGCAGAACTGAATAATACAATACACCAAATGGACCTCACAGACATCTACAGAGTATTCTACCCAAATACCAGAGAATATACTTTCTACTCAGCACCTCATGGAACAGTCTCCAAAATCGACCACATACTGGGGCACAAAAGGAACCTCAACAAATACAAAAGGATAGAAATTATTCCATGCATTCTATCAGACCACAGTGCAATAAAGCTCAATATGAACACCAGAATAAGTCCAACTAGCTACAACAACACATGGAGACTAAACAACACAATCCTGAACAATGAATGGGTCAGGGAAGAAATAAAGAATGAAATAAAAGTATTCATGTGGCTGGATAGATGGCCTAGCGGTTAGGAGCACCGACTGCTCTTACAGAGGACCTGGGTTCGATCCCCAGCACCCACATGGCGGCCGAGAACCATCTGAAACTCCAATTCCGGAGAACTCCAGCTCCAGGGGAATCCGAGACCCTCTTCTGACCTCCGCAGCATTGCACGACATGGGTGCACAGACTTGCATGCAGACAGTACATTCATACACATACAGAAATAAATAAAATTAATTAAAAAAGTATTCATGCAACTAAACAAAAAATACAATATAATACAACAAAACCTAAGGAATACTTTAAAAGCAATCTTGAGGCTGGGCATGGTGGCGAATGCCTTTAATCCTAGCAATTGGGAAGCAGAGGCAGGCGGATCTTTGTGAGTTCAAGGCCAGTCTGGTCTACAGAGTGAGTTCCAGGACAGCTGGGACTACAGGGAGACCCTGTCTCGAAAAGATTAAAAAAAAAAAAGAGCAATCTTGAGAAGGAATGCATAGCCATATGTGCCCACATAAAACAAAAAAAAGGGGGGGGCAAGTAAATGATCTAACAAACTGCAAGACAAAAATTGCCTTGAGAGAATGACAACAAATGTACACCCCAGTGTCCTAGACAAGACAGGAAGAAAAACAAAAACTCAGAGCAGAAATCAAAAGAAATAGAAACAAAGGAAGACAATTACATGAAAATCAATGAATCAAACAGCTAGTTCTTTGAAAAAAAAAAAACAAAAAAGCAGCACAGACCTCTAACCTCGTTAACCAAAAAAAAAAAAAAATAGAGCAATTCAAAATCAATAGTATTTGTACTGCAAGGGGAAACATCACAACGTAGAAAGAAAAGATCCAGTCAATCATATGAGAATACTTCTAAAATCTATACTACATTAAATTTAAAAATCTAAGAGAAATGGATGAATATCTGAAACCTTGGGAACCAACAAAACTCAACCAAAAAGAGATTGACAATTTAAACAGACCCATAATATTTGAGGAAATTGAAGATTTAATAAAAAAGCCTCCCAACTAAAAAATAAATCCCGGTCCAGATGGTTTCATGTAAGAATTCTTTAAAACATTTAAAGAGGTCCTACGATCATTGCTACTCAAACTGTTTAGAAGGATACAAACAGAATTCTCCCAAGCTCCTTCTATGAAGCCAGCATCACTTTGCTACCAAAACCAGGCAAGGATGCAAGCAAAAAAGAAAGCTATAGACCCATCTCACTAATGAACATAGATGCAAAAATTCTCAACAAAATACTTGCAAATCACATACAGACCCACATTAAAAAGATCATCCATCATGATCAAGTTGGATTCCTTCCAGAGATGCAGGGATGGTTCAACATATGTAAATCAATAAATATCATAAAACACATAAATGGACTGAAAGACAAAAACCACACAATCATCTCCATTGATACAGAAAAAGCCTTTGACAAGATCCAGCATCCCTTAATGTTTAAAGTCCTAGAGAGAATAGGACTGAAAGGAACATTCCTCAACATGATCAAAGCCATATATAGCAAACCCACTGCCAACATCATCCTAAAAGGAGAAAAATTGGAAACATTTCCCTTAAAGTGGGAAACTGGCAAGGCTGCCCCCTATCACCACTCCTATTTAACACAGTGTTTGAAACACTAGCTAAGGCAATAAGACAAGAGAAGGAAATTAAAGGAGTACTAATCAGAAAAGAAGAAGTTAATCTATCCCTTTTTGCAGATGATATGATAGTTTACCTAAGGGATGCTAAAAACTCTACCAGAAAACTTTTAGAAATGACCCAGAGTTTTAGTAAAGTGTCGGGCTACAAAATTAAACTATCAAAATCAGTAACCTTTCTTTACACCAACAATAAACAAGTGGAGAAGGAATATAGAAGACCTTCCCACTCACAATAGCCTCAAAAATAATAAAATACCTGGGAACAAACCTAACCAAAGATACCAAAGACCTCTACAACAAAAATTTTAAACCCCTGAAGACAGAGATCAAAAACGACATCAAAAGATGGAAAGACCTCCCAAGTTCATAGATTGGAAAAATTAAAATAGTAAAAATGTCCATTTTATCCAAATTGATATACAGATCCAGTGCAATCCCAATCAAAATCCCTGTGAACTTCTTCACAGACTTGGAAAAAAAATCCTTAAATTCATATGGAAAATCAAAAGATCCCGAATAGCTAAGGCAACCCTGAGTGAAAAATGCAATACAGGGGGGATTGCCCTACCAGACTTCAAACTATATTACAGGGAAATAGTCATAAAGTCAGCCTGGTACTGGCACAAAAACAGAACTATTGACCAATGGAACAAAATTGAAGATCCAAATGAGCTCATACAACTTCAGCCACCTCATATTTGACAAAGGGGCAAAAAACCCTCAATGAAGGAAGGATAGCATCTTCAGCAAATGGTGCTGGCAAAACTGGATCACCATTTGTAGAAGAACAAAATTAAACCTCTACCTCTCACCCTGTACAAAAATCAACTGCAAGTGGATCAAAGATCTCAATGTGAAGGCCAAAACCCTGAAGCTGATAGAAGAAAATTTGGTAACAACCTATAAGACATAGGCGTAGGAAAAGACGATCTAAATCAGACAGCAGCTGCATAGGAAGTAAGGTCAACGATTGACAAATGGGACCTCATAAAACTCAAAAGCTTCTGAACAGCAAAAGATACAAGGAGGTGAAGCGAAAACCCACAGAATGGGAGGAAATCTTTACCAGTGATGCATCTGACAGAGCATTGACATCCAGAATATATAAACTACTCAAAAAACAAAGAAGTAAAAAGACAAATGACTTACTCAAAAGATGGAGGAAAGAACTGAACAGAGACTTCACCAGTAAGGAAGTAAAGATGGCTGAGAGATATCTTAAAGTGTTCAACATCATTAATAATTAAGGAAATGCAAGTTAAAACCACTCTCAGATATCACCTCACTCCAATACGACTAGCTAAGATCAAGAAAACAAA
This sequence comes from Rhizomys pruinosus, assembly GCA_009823505.1. Taxonomy (NCBI): domain Eukaryota; kingdom Metazoa; phylum Chordata; class Mammalia; order Rodentia; family Spalacidae; genus Rhizomys; species Rhizomys pruinosus. The sequence goes on from VZQC01009956.1 coordinate 309,085, forward strand.
AGACAACAGATGTTGAACAGGTTGTGGGGAAAAGGGAACATTCATCCACTGCTGGTGGTAATGGAAACTTGTACAACCACTATAGACAGCAGTGTGGAGAACCCTTAAAAGACTCGGAATGAGCCTACCACCTGACCCAGTCATACCACTCCTGGGTATATACCCCAAAGACTCACCCTACCGCAAAGTTACATGCACATCCATGTTTATTGCAGTTCTCTTCACAATAGCAAAGAGCTGGAACCAACACAAATGCCCCTCAACAGATGAGTGGATGACAAAAATGTGGTACATCTACAAGATGGAGATGGAGTACTATTCAGCAGTAAAGAAAGATGGCATTGAGAAATTTGCAGGTAAATGGATGGAACTTGAAGCCATTATGTTGAGTGAAGTAACACAGTCCCAGAAAGATAAACGGAGAATGGTTTCCCTCATTTGTGGATGCTAGTACCAAATCCCCTAGATGAAAGGCAAGTTGAATGACATTATTGGTATATTTTTATCTATCAGAAGGCAACTATGTTGGTATAATGTGAATTCTCAATGGGCTCTAGAATCCACCCACCAATTATTCTCAGACTCTGTAATTACTGTAGGTGAAGACTATGTATCCGTATTTTAGAGTAATATAAAATTAATGGAGGAAAATGTGAATTCCTAAGTATTAAAAAAGACTGAGAGAAAGATACAGGATATTTATGGCAGACTGCATGGTCTCTGGTGGGGTGGGGTGGGGTGGGGGGAAGGGAAAGGGGAATATTCCTGAACTGAATTGAGAAATGATATTTGAAATACATAAAACATCAATAAAAATTCAAAGATAAATAAATAAATAATAAAAGGTTGAGGTGGTCCCTTGAATTCCAAATGCACAAAGTAAATTCACGTAATATCTGGTATCCTGATCACTGGTATAAGTAGTGGGGTCCAATCTTTCTTTATGTAAATACACATCTGTGGGTGATGGAACTTAGTTTGTTTATCCATTATATATATGAGAAATTAACACAATTAGACGTAATTAAACTAAGGAAATTGACCATGTATATGGCAATGGGCTACAATGTAAAGTCCCATAGTTTATTTATGGATATAGGCCAGGACTTGCCAGAAAGATAGGATGTGAGTCAGGATTGTGTGGGGGACAGTGGCCAGTCCTTCCTTCTTGGAAATTCTGTGTTTATCCAGCTTATGTGAAGAGTTCTTTTTCAATGACCCCTTTAGATCATTGTAAGAATTTGGTTGACCTGAAGAAATACTGGCAGCTGAAGTGTAGGTGTGGTGAGGAAGAACTGGCCTTCTTTAAGTGAAGGACTCTGCATAGGCTGATTAGAGCTCATAGAATGAACTGATAATCAGGAGGCTGGGGAGAGTGATTAGGCAGAGTAGACCCTAATACAAATGTCAGAATTATGAACTCCAGGGAATGGGGGCTGTGTTAGGGTGCCAGTGGAGAAGTGGGTATAAAGGTAATTAAGATTCATTGAATAATTATGTATGAAATTGACAAAAAAGAAAAAAAATATAAAAAGAATTCAGTTGATGTCTTTGTCCTTTTGATTCACCATGATATATTTGCTCGATTAGTACATGTATTTAATGATTGAGTGAGCCAATTATTTTTCTTTTTGTAAGTTGGTTATCTCAACTCATTTCTCAAATATTAGAAAGCTGAATTTGTACATATTGTTTCTAAGAGTCACATTTCATGTTTTCTAAAAATATCCTTCAATTAATATTTAAGACAGGATCAGGAAATGGGGCATTTGAAGAGGTAGGGGTATAAGTGGTACTTACTTTGGCACGGCTAGAAGAGTGTTAGAAGAAAGAAAAAGAAGCCGAAAGAAGAAGCAGAAGAAGAAGAAGACTGGCAGGAGAGGACGGCTGCGGCTTCGGAGGGCGGGCGTCAGGCATGGGGATTGAAACAGCGGAGATGCCGCGACTGCCGGCGTCGCCCGTGACGATATCCCTGCTATCCCCGCACCGCCCCCACAGGCAGCGCGCAGAGCGAGAGAAGGCATGCGAGCGCTCTCCTCTCTCGCGCTATATGCGACTTGTTCACGTTTGCTTTTCTCCCCAGCCAAGCC
>VZQC01009956.1:311405-524901 GCA_009823505.1 Rhizomys pruinosus
ACATATATATATATATATATATATATATGGTTTTATTGGATTTGTTCACAGGATAGAGTCCAAGAAGTCCACAATAGCTGCACTTGAATGGAGAGACTGAGAATCCAGGAAGTTTCTCAGGTTTCTCAGTCCACGAGGTTGGATGTCTTAGAAGTCCCAATCCATCTCTAAAGGCCTGAAGGCTTGATGGATTCTGGGATATCTGCCCATATTCACTCTATTCTGGAATATGATGAGTTGGTCTTCAAGGAATACTTAGTACTTTAGTATCTCATACCCTAAATAATAAATATGACAACACTTATCTTAATTGAATATTCAAAGGGAACAAAATATGTTGAATATTTTGTGTGTATATGCACAAGCACATTCTTAACCAAATAGAACCAAAGATTCATATCTATTACAATTCATGTTTCTGCAACTTGTCCTGTGGCCTCAGCAAATATTTATGATTTCCTTCCTCTACTACACATTCTATATTTCCCCCACCATCAGCAAGTACCTCTACAGGTCTGGGTTCTTTTCCTGGAGGAATGGACCCTACCTGCATCCCTGAAGGTTCTGGACCATTTGTTGTCTTATCTGGTTTGGGATGTTGCAGTTTCCCATTAACATTAATCACTGGACAAGGTAGCACCAAAAGGCAGGCACCCTACAGAAACTGCTGCCTTCCAGATGTAACCTTCCTTGCCCCCATTGTGGAGAAATTTCCCCCTGGTAGTCAGGACCAATCAATCCCTTGAATAGTGTTATTCTTTTCTTAGCCTGTTGACTTAAGTTCAAACAAAAGCCCCAAATGTCCAGGAAGTCTTAGCTTCCAATTCAATGGCATGTTTGTTGTGTCTCCTGGCAAAAGCATTCCCGCATTTGGAACCAAAATTTCTAGGCCAGCAGAGTGCAAAGTCACAGATACAGGAAGTGAAATCTTTCCTACTAGATCCCTAGGGTTGTTAGTGAGTGGAATCATTCCCACTTCTATCCCTTGATTCCTGGACCCATGATTTCTGGCTCTAGGAGAAACAGTACCATATATTTGATCCTGATTTAAAGCACATACTGCCGGCTATAGAATCTTTCTCCAGTCCTTTTGGGTATTGCTATCTAATTGGCACTTTAACTATTGATGGGGAACATGATATGACCAGTAGATTCCATGACCATGTTACACTTCTTTGGCTGTGAAGTGATTTCTCTTGTCAGAAGCAATGCTGTGAGGAATACCATGACAGTGGATATGACATTCTTAAGTCCCTAGAAAGGTAGTTTTGGCAGAAGCAGTGTGCTAGAAAGGCAAATCCATAACCAGAATAAGTGTCTATTCATATAATGACAAAGCACTGTCCCCTCCATGATGGAAGTGGTCCAATGTAGTCAATGTGCCACCAATATTCCAGGTGGTCACCCACGGGAATAGTGCAATATTGGCAAATTTGGCACTCGGAAGCAGCTGTAGTGAGATCAGTAATTAATGTAAGCAAACAGCGGCATCTCCAAATCTAACATCTGGCATAAAGAGAAGAAATAAAACAAGGCTCTGCAAATGTTCTGGTGTCTCTCTCAATACTTTACATCTTATAAAATCAGTGAAAGCCATGTCCTCTGGGCCCTCACATTATGGAGAATTCAGTTCAATACTCCAATTCGACTTGTGCATGCCATTTGCCTGAATCTTAAAATCCTTTCACTAATATTAAGCTAAGAAATATCAGTCATTTCTAACTCTCTGTCAGTAGGCCATCTTTTAATATATACTGCAGAATCAAATAAAAAAATCAAATAAACTTTTAACAAATTTTTAACCACTCAGGCTTCCATGTTAAACCTAGAATATCCATTCAGTGGGCCCATATCAATAAACCCAATCTGATCCAATTTTATATTCTTTCAACCATTACCCCACCTTTAAAATCCATTCCCACACATATTAGTAGGCTTCTGTCTGAGTTATGGAACTCACTAAGAGGTGATAGCACCTCCTGGACCATATGTTCTATATCACCTCTAGGGGTCTACTTAGACTTGAGTATGGTTATAGGGCTAAAGGCAACAATTCCTGGGCACTGAGGGACATCAGCTCCCTCTAGGGAGGTGGAAATAGCTTCCTCAGGCAAGAGTGGGGAGTGGGTCTGCAGGGTGTGAGGTGGATTCTCAGCTGAGGGAGGGAAAAATAATTCCTCAGGTGAAGTAAATTCCTCAGAATCTGAGGGTTCAACATCCTTACTTTCATAATGGTTCTTCCACATAAGTCCAGCACAAGTTTCAGGATTCCACCATTTTACTACCAGACCCCTCACAAAGAGTGTTGACACCCTTCATTGCTAGGAATTAAATTGATATTTTAAATCACTCAAAATAAGGGGTCCAGCTTGATTTTCTACAGCTTTAGATCTTTGGCTGCTGGAGAGAAGACTCTGTTCCAGGGCATACTTGGAAACTTATTTTAGAGTAATATAAAATTAAAGGGAAAATAATGTGAACTCCTAAACTTATATCAGCATTAACACACAGTTTATTCCTGGAGGACATAATTCTGCTACTTATATGAGGTTTATATAGGCATATTTTGGAGCAATACAATTGGGATGGAGCCACAACAACATAAGGACTGGGTCAAAGAATGGACTGATATCGTTAACTTCTGCCCCAGACAATAAACCTTTGGAGAGAAGAAAAACTTTAAAAAGACTGAGAAAAAGATACAGGACATGCAAGGCAGAATGAATGAACTGGTGTGGGGTTGGGGGAAAGGAAAAGGGAATATGTCTAAATTTAACTGAAAAATGTCTGAAATACACAAAACATCAAAAAAGTATTATATTAAAAATAAACTGTTGATATGAATCTGGAGCTGGTTAATTTTATCATTGAGATCCTTGTTTTCATCTATCAGTTTATTCAGAGATGCTAGGAGCAAGCAGCCAAAATCTTTATTTTCCTTATTTTTCCACAATAAGTCAAATGCTTTATATAGAGGGTTGCTAAATTCCTTGCTCCTCACAAGATGCGAGTTAGGGGACTCAAATGTGTCTATCTTCATAATTGTTTGAAATAGCTTTCACCATGGTTTTTCATTCCTCTCCATGTCACAAGGAGAACTTTCAGTAGTTGTAGGTTTTTTGAGTTGGGGATCTAGCTCGAGAAACCACCAAGCCCATAAAAGAAATTATTTCTTTCAATTCTATTTCTCTAGAAGCGCCTCCCTTCTGTATCATTTAAGGTTTTCTAAGGAAATGGAATCAGCAGAATATATTGGATTTACTCATGGGTTAGAGTCTGAGTATTCCAACAATAGCTCCACCGCCCTGGAGAGGATAAGAGTTCAGTGTTGGTTGCTCAGTCCACAAGGCTGGATGTCTCAGTAGTCCCAGTCCAGCACTGATGGTCTGATGGATTCAGAGAGTTCTACCTATTAAGAAAAAAGGGTGTATATATGTGGGATCTATGCAGATGTGAACCCCAGATAAAAGACAGGTACACCAGTCTTAAGGTCACTCTGGGACATATTTGCTTCAGAATTGCTCAGGGCTGTCCAATGATGGAAGCATGGCTGTGGGCATGTCTAGCCCTTTTAAATGTCTTAGGTGGGGCCTCAGGTAAACAAGTGGGATTATATACTTAAGGCTTCTTCAGGAAGTGAACTTCTCTGTGTCCTTGGAATTCTTGGAGAGCTAGACCTAAGAGTTCAGCCTTTTGATTATGGTAAGAGAAGGGGTGCCCTTATCTATTCTGTTATCTGCTTCACAGCTGACAGGGGATGCAGTCTTGGGGAAGGGAGTGTCAGGCTGGAGGTTTAGCATATGGTCTCTGTCTTAGCTGCTCTGTGTTCCTGGTGTTTTTGGTCCAAATCAATAGTGGCCAGTACTTAGTGTACAGTTTCTCTGTAACTGAAAAGACAAGGTGATTAAGTCTTATATGAGTGTGCCAGTGCACAGACTTCCCAGTACCAACAGAAGGCCTAGTGAGTGCATTAGCCACTGGAGAGTCCCTGTCTAGAGTCTCCAAAGGAAGAGAGGACCTGTACTCTTTTCTAATGAATTGGAAAAAAAGTTTTATTACACAGGGTTCCAGAATGAGAGCCAGCATAACCATGCCAATATAAAGAGTGGTACTTCCTAGAACACCGCATATATCTCCTATCTCTGAGGTATTTTCTAGAATGGCACAGCATATCTCTTCTATCTCTCTGGTGATACGGTATAAGTTATGTTATTGTTTTCTTTTGATTATAGTGTCCTGTTGTGTTTAAAACCATACAGTTAGCTCAGATAAGTTCATCTAGTTTTGATGTTAAAGTCAGTTGAGGTTCTGGTCCTCAAGGTTCACTAAGGACTTGGGGCAGCACCTGGCTCCTTTCTTTTTCTTATTCCATTTATATAAGGACAAAGTCAGGTCTTGCTTGACCAGGCTTCCTTTACAGTATGAGGAGATGCTCCTCTATATTGACCCTCCTCCTTTTTAGACTGGATACTGGCTGGATGTTGTCCCTTAACTGAATCTCAAAGGCCTCCCTAGGCTGGGATGACTCGTGACTCACAGCTATAGGACATGTAGAGAGGTGCCTGTACAGACCCCTATGACTTAAGTTGAACTTTGAAGGCAAGAACCAACAGATTGTCCCTTTAAATCCCTCTGGCCAAATCGGATTAGAGCTTTGAGTATGATTGGTAAGCCTCTGTGCTGGATAGCTTTAGTATCAACTTGACACACCTGGGTTGAGGGAGCCTCAATTGGGGAATTGGCTCCATTGGATTGGCCTGTGGCCACATCTGTGGAGTATTGTCTTGATGGTCGAGCAGTGTGGGAGGGCCCGGCCCACAATGAGTGGTGCCACCCTGGGCAGGTTGTTGTGTACTGTATAAGAAGACAGGCTGGGCATGAGCTAGGGGAGCAAGCCAGTGAACAGCATTCCTCCATGGCCTGTGCTTCAGCTCCTGCCTCCAGGTTCCTGCCCTGAGTTCCTTCCTTGGGCTCCCTGAGTGATGAACTGTGACCCAGGAGATGTAAGCTGAATAAACCCTTTCCTCCCCAAGTTGGTGTCGGTCAGAGTGTTTTGTCACAGCAATGGAAGACAAACTAGAACAGCCTCCAAGAGGGTCAGTTGTATAAATTTGATATTTTATTACTATGTAACACATAAATAAGCATATTTAATAAATCCTTAATTGCTGTGACAAAACACTCTGACTAATATTAACTTGGAGAGGAAAGAGTTTATTTACATTTCCCAAGTCACAGTTAATTACTTAGGGAGCCGAAGGTAGGAGCTTATTGCTGGAATCTGGAGGTAGGAAGTACAGTGCGGCATCCACCTCCGCGTCTGCCACACCAACTCCAGTGTCGCTTGTGTAAAGTAATATGAGAAATCATGTTCAAAGACAGGCGGGGGAGCTGTGTCCTAAGGGGCTGGACCCCCTGGAGGTCCCTGGCAGAATACCCGGCTAAGATCACCCCCGAGATTGAGATGCTTTCCTAGGATATTACGTTTTTCTGGTGTTGGACTTAGCATAACACTGAGCACATAAAGATATTTTCTTAAAGCCAGCTTATAGATACAAAACAAACTATTTGAATGTGCCAGTAACTGGCAATTAAAATGCCTCTCTTGGGCACAGGGCTTTTTCCTGTCAGCAAGAATGGTCTGTAAGTCTTGAGTAAGAAATAGACTTCTCTTGCAATATACATTACAATGTAAAGACCTGTGACAAATTGGAAAACAGAACAATTATATAGTGTTAATGCCTCTATGACTGTCTCTAAAGAAAAACAAGTTCCAGTGATATGTGTAATAAAAACAAAATATATCATTCCATTTAAAATAAAGTAAAAACTCCTCTTTAACAATTAAAATAAAAAGACTCTTCAATCCCATTTCCCTATTTAAGTAAAGGAACAGGTTAAACAGTTTTCCTAGTTCTATGCAGCCACTGAATGTCTGAGTCCTGACACTCCCAGCAAAGCTAGACAAAAGATAAATTACTTTACACCAGCCAATTGTCTTACAAAAACAAAACTGTTAGCTGGAGCAAGCAGTGGAATGGCTCTTAGTTCTCAGTAAAGATTGAAACTTTAGATTAGCAGATAGAGTTAGAAAAAACTAATAAGTAGTTTAGGATGCTATAGGAATAAGGTCTTTACTTTAATAAAAACTTAAAAGAAACTATTAACCTTAGGATATTAAGATATATTTACTCTAGATTTAGGATAGAGATATAAGGCCAATATCTGCTGCTAAAGAACTTTGTACTGTGACATAGCAATTACTACTCGGTGTCCTGTAACTTTTCAATTATGACTTGTAATTAAGAGCTAAAAAGTAAAAACTAATTGATCATGTTAAAAACTATTGATGTTCCTTTTTTCTTAAATGTTATTTCCTTGGTAAAGGTTATCTTAAGATTTCTACATTTTTACTTCAAAGAAAATTCATTTCCTGACTAAACTTTGTAATGTTTTAGTTTCCTGCTCCGCGTGCCCCATATCTCGTCAATCATGAAATAGATAATGAGTTCTGGTTAATGTATGAGTTTTGACCTATTAGTAACATATGTAATTGTAAAGCTTCACCAAATCCTTTGTTCTGCCTTCTCCTAAGACTGCTATATAAGCACTGCCCCTGTTCAATAAAGTTGCTGCAGATTTGGAAACTTCTCTTAGTCTCTCATCTCTGTATGCCGTCAACTTCCTTGTGTTTTTCCTGCCAAAGGAACTCCATCAGAAAAACTCACGACCCCAGGAGGGCTGGCTGGTCTCAGCTTCCGGTAGCAGTCAGTGGCAGTACAGTGCTGGCTAAGAAGGAATGTCGCTTACTGGCTTGTTTTGCTGGCCAATGTTCAGCCTATTGTGTTATTCAATATACAATTATCTGCCCAGGGATGGCATTGCCCAAAATGGGCTAGGCTCTCCCATATAATTTTACAATTAAGAAATTATCCTGTAGACATCAATACAGTCCAGTCCAGTCTAGGCACTTATTGAGGTTTCTTAGCCCAGGTGTGTCAAGTTGACATCATAGCTATTCAGTAGAGCATACATTGTGTTCTTTAAGGTCTATAAAGTTTATGTAGTTACTCTAAGCAGAATGAATTTAAACCATGAAAGGAAATTTTAACATAGCCTTGGAAACAAGCTCAAAAAAATAAAGAGGCTGAAAACAATACCTTCTAATTCTATCTCAAATGAAGGCTGTTTCACTATAAAGATACATAGTTTGTCTTTCTTTCCTCCCCCCCACCTGGGAGATTCTGAATTATTGTTTTGAGAAAGAAAGAAGGGGGGAATTTTCACATACCTACAGGCAGGAAATAGGTAGACTTAAATTAAGCTTACTGAAATTGGTTTTATTTACACTGTCCCATGTGGTCTTTGGAAGTAAAAGCTAATTTAAAAATATCAAATTAGCATATGCAAAGTATAAGAGAGACATATAAAACAGTTTTAGAATGTATGAGTAACTCAATACTTATATATGTCCATTTCTTCTGAGACTGTAACAAGGTATGCAGTATAAGCCAAAGGGATGGGCTTAAATTTTGATTGGAATATAAGTTTTCATAATAATGGCAATGAATCTTTATGATAAATTACAACAATTATTTCCTATAAAATACTCAAAATTATAACATTTAATACTGTCCACAGGTTGCACAGTACCGAGAATCTCCAGCTGTGGAACACATTTTTTTTGTAATAAGGATATGAACATATTGAAAATAATTAATTTTAATGATGACTTTTAAAAGCTGTACTGTCTATCCATGGTCTGATAGATTCTTAATATGCTAGAACTACATTATATAATTCTTAAAAACCGTCAGTACTTCATACATACACTCTTACATAAGGGTCTAACAATTTTGGTGATGGCAGGTTATAAAGGCTGTATTGAGCAGAGGCACATATGTTGTTATGAAACATAAATGTTTTCATCTGGAGAAAAAAATACCTTACACTTTCTACTAATGATCTGATAGATTCTTAATATGCTATAACTACATTTCAGTGTTCTTAACTGCATTATACACATACACACAAACATTTATCCAAATATTCACTTAAGAGATAATTTTTATCTTTGTGCATGTTCTAAACAGAGTCACATATATTGTTGTCAAATTTAAAAGCTTTCATTTAGAGAAAGCATCTTTAGGAATCTCATTTACAGAATTCAGCCCTAATGAGTTCCCTCACATTCACAATGTTGGCAAATGCAGTGTCTCTATCACAAAGTCACCAACGTCTTGCGCACTTAGTTCTATAACTATGAATATTTTGAAATATTTTAACAAGTGATGGAAAACAGAATTATATATCCAATTTGTACTAAAGGCTATCATGAACTAAAATTACAATTAATGAGAGTTTCATTAAGGGAGAAGCCAAAGAATGGGGTGACAGGAGACATTCAGTCCTAATAAGCATAATAAGTTCTAATGGTAGTTATTTTTAACACAATACAGTTGTCTATCCTTAGGCTCTTTCATTAGAGGGAAGTTTTTATAAGGTACCCAGGATTAGGTTTTCAGTGGATTTAAAGCAATAAAAAAAAAACTTGAATGGAAGCTAAAATAAAAATATCTGTAAAGTCAGCAAACAAAAATTCATGAAAACAATTAATTTAGAGATTGAATTCAGTGTAACAGACAATAAATAAAAGCTTCCAATAACCAGCTTAGGTCTTGCTCTGTAGGAACCTGGGTTCATTAGGCCTTTGAATATATGTTTAAGAGGCATGCAAAATTAAAGTTAATCGTTTTCATGCACAATACAGAATGAAAGATCCTTGAATTGCCCACTTTTTTGCCAGAAACCAGCACAGAAGAGAATGTGGACAAATGACAGGCAGACACATAAATCTCAGACACATGGGAGAACACAACACACAGACAGCTTGAACACATGAGAGACAAATGACTTAATTGCTTCCCTTAAATCTGGACAGTGGGAGATCCAATCTTCTAAAATCTCATAGCTTAGTGTCGGTACCCAGAATAACTTGATATCAAGGTACAGAAAGTTCTCAATCACTTGATCTGCTACATAGCCTTAAAGTTGTCCGTGGCCTTGCAGGAGCATGGAGCCAATAGTTCTGCTCACATTCACACACAATCATTCAGATGTTAAGACATTTTCTACTTAATTCCATTAAATTACTGCTGTACTGAAAATGGGTTAATTTCATTAAATTTCTGTTCTACCTAAATTAAAAATCCTCTTAAGTTAGTCCATGGCTAACTTCCTGGCTCTTATTATGCTGGCTCTTGTATTTCTAGGAATAGAGTACTGACAACTCTGACTTTTTTCCATGCTGAGGAGGCGTGTGGCCTGTGCCAATTGGGATTCCCTCAGATCTGATTTCCAGCCATTTTGATACTCAGAGTTTAAGTAACTTCTAGACAAAAAGGGGAAATTACATTATTCAATGTCATTGAACAGAAATAGGCTTCAGGTGCCTTCAACTAGATATCACACTTATATTTTTGTTATAAATAATTATATGAATTAATAAAATTTGATTATGTTGATCTTTTGTAAGTAAGCACAGTTAAAACTACAAGAAAGCCTAGCTGAATGTGATGCATGGAGAAGCTAAGATTACTCAGGAGATAGAAAGCCTTGAAATAAATCTGTAGTGATTGGAAAACCCAGAGCCTTGTCTTTGCGCCTGGAGCAGAACAGCACCAAATCAGGTAGGTGCATACTCCTGAGCTCCCTATGAGCCACAGGAGGCCTGATTCCAGAAGAAAAAATTGCTTAAGTGCATGATTGTGTGGGTGGGGTGGGTGCACAGGACAGCCAGTCTTGCACTCACAGCACAGGCTTGCTACTGCCTCTAAAAGGAGCTAGGTTAACCTAATTAGTTAATGAAAATAAATTTATTGTAAGTGGAAAAATCAAAGTCCTTTCCTTAAAGGAAAGCAGCTGGGTAAACTCTTGCTGCCTGAGGCCAGTTCCAGAAATCAGCCTCTAAGCCAGCTGGGTATGGTGGGACACAGTTTTGTTTTTTTTTTTTTAATTTTTTAATTAATTTATTTTTTTAAGGGATTCTACAATACAATGACACAGTTGTTTGCAGGTAGCATTGACGTCACTCATTATGTCATACAATCAGGTAATTGGTGCATTTTGCAAGTATCTGGGGAAACAGCTTTTAAATCTCAGATACAGAGGCTTATATCCAGATCAGAAATAGAATGGGATGTAAGTAAAATTGGATTCATAAAGCAAACCAGTGAAGGGGAGAGTCTTGTCAAGATGTGAAATAACCCCTTAAAAGTAGGTAAAAGTCACGTAAACAAAATCAAGAACCCAAAAGCCAGTAGATAATGTAAAAAACTTAAATAGTAATCCTGTAAATAAAGAGTAACTATACCTGTGGGGAGATCCAGTTTGAATTAGGAGCTAGCTTTCAGCTAGCATCCCTCAGGGCATAATGTGGAAGTCATGAGGTTCCTCTGACCCTGCCCAAAGAGGGAGCAACTTGTGGCCCCACACACATGATGCTAGGCTGACATCAGCATACAGGGTTGTGAGAGTGGGGTTTGTGATTGGCTCTGAGAGATGACATTATTTTGCCTATAAAACTGACTCACAGCACGGAACAAAGTAAATTCTCCATTACCAGCACATCAAATTCCTGGATCTGTTACTTTGTGGGTTATACAGGCCTCAGCAAGCTTGGATTTTGAGAGCAGGGGGCACTTTGATTGATCCCCTTCTAACCCAGTGGGTTAGAAGGGGATCAATCAAATTGCTAACCTGGTAAACTCATGTAGGGTTGGAGGAGAATAATCAAGTCACCTATCTGTGGAGTGGATTGTGAGTGGTTGTAGCTGAAAATTAGTCATCAGCCATCAGCTTGAAATTCCTGTCCAGGTACCAGCACTTTCTGGGCAAGTGGGATAGCAGAGAGAGACAAGAAGCATTCTGCTTCCCAGGCTAAGGACCTGAGAGGGACAGTAGTCACTCAGTTCAGGTTGTAAGTCACCAACTGAACTCTGTGCTGATGGGGTCAGTTCTATTAGGTTATAAAGGTCGGAACCCCCAATAAAAAGCCATATGAGACTTAAGTCAGTCCAGGAACATGATTTACTTCCACTGGAACTGCCAGAGTGGGCTATCTGTTGACACATGGTGGAATAGCAGCAGGAGGAGCAAGATGAAGACTGGGCCCACCCATTTATAACCATGGGGTGGGACCTCAGGTACAGGGGAAGAGGTCAGAAGATTGACAGTCTCTGGAGGAAGTGGACATCTGTGTGTCCCTTGGAATTCTGGGAAGCCTAGATCTGACAATTTTCTCAGCAATGACTGCAGGTGGCCACTGCTTCCCTTCCTTAGCAGGACTATACTGTACCTGCTTGTAGCAAGAGAAGGTTCTTATATCTTCTGTTATACCCATACAAAATGTTAAATTGGAAAATTTATTTTATTTAGAAAAAGATGAAAACACAGGCATAAAATTGTAAAACTGTTATGATGAGGACTAAGGATTACTTTTTTTTTTTTTGGTCTTTTCAAGACAGGGACTCCCTGTAGCCCCAGCTGTCCTGGAACTCACTCTGTAGACCTAGCTGGCATTTATCTCACAAAGATCAGCCTGCCTTTGCCTCCCGAGTGCTAGGATTAAAGGCATGTGCCACCATGCCCGGAAAGGGATACTTTGTTAATCTTACATAAAATACATTTAATTGTTAAAAGGCAGCAGGGATGATGTCAGAATCAGTTGCTTTATTTTTCAATAATCCAAGATGAAAACCCAAAACAAAATAAATTGTAAAAGGTTTAGAATATGCCATTAGAATTTACAGGCTACCAGGATCCAGTTTAAATTCACCAGTCCTAGTAAGTCTGTACAGGCCACATGGTCAGATGAAGATGGCAACCCGGAGTGAAGAAGGGAATGGGAGTGTGATTCACCACAGTTACCTTGGAAACAGAGAGCATTGTGCAGGTACGACAGCCAAATGAGATGTGCTCTACCTTCTTTTTCTTTCCAAAAGAAAAAGACAAAATAGGGTATTAAAAGGAAAAAAAATAGCTTAGATTTTGATGGTAGTAAGACAATCATTTTCCAGTGTGCTTCACCCTTCAGAAATCTCTTAAGGCATAGGGAGAGAGAGAGATAATGAGATGGGTGAGATCAAAGCTAAACTAAGCACATGGAGTTGGGGAGGAAATCAAAGATTTTTCTTCCAGACCATGTGCAGCAAAGAGAACAGGGTAGGGAGGACAGAAGACTCAGCCACAGCAGCACTTCTGAGATTTTAGGGAGCATCCTTGCCTACTCTCAGGAGTACAGAACTGTACTCCCAGGCCAGGGAAGGCAGCATCCCACAAGTGTGGGGGGTGGGGGCTAGAGCAGGTTCCTGGTCATGGACTCTGGGCCAGCATCCTGCAAGCTAATTCTAGTTGGAGCGTTAAGCTCATGAATATAAAACTAGAGTCCAGCTTGTCTACCTGGATTCAAATTTTGGTTCTAATAAAGGTACAACAAAAAAGGATGGGTCAAATAACCAACTGAAACAGGAAACTTCTGCCCAAAGCAGTAAACTTCTACATCAATAAGTATAAAAAAGACTGAGAAAAAGATGCAAGATGTGTATGACAGAATGCATCATAAACTGTGGAAGGGTGAGGGGAAAAGAAGGGGGAAGGGTATAAAATTGATTAAGAAATATATGAAATACACAGAACTTCAATAACAAAATAACAGAAAACATTCTCAAAGTTTTCTCTTTTAGAGTGGGAATATCCAGGGAATATAGTTTTAAAATATTTTTGAAATTTCTTTTGCATTCCTTAATTCCTTAACAAAACGTTAATCATCTTTATACCTGCTTAGCCATCATCACCCTCCCATAGCCTGCCACTGGATTTGGTACATTCTGTAATTTCTGTTAAGGACTATCAAAGCACATTACTGTACATGAAATGAAGGACAGAATGAGCTTCATAAAGTCATAAAGTTGTCATCTGTATTCAATATTTATACCATTGTATCTATGCATAAAGAGATATATAAAGTCAATCAGTAACTAATAAATATATTCTATTTTTTTAGAAATAAAACAGAATTAGTAGAGAGTTACTTCACTCTGTGTA
Organism: Rhizomys pruinosus; assembly: GCA_009823505.1. NCBI lineage: Eukaryota > Metazoa > Chordata > Mammalia > Rodentia > Spalacidae > Rhizomys > Rhizomys pruinosus. Next base: position 324,510 of record VZQC01009956.1, read on the forward strand.
CCAGGATGGAAGTTTGCTACTGTGATCCTGTTTGTTTGTTTGTTTGTTTGTTTCACAAAGGATATAGCTTGAAAACTTCTGCCTTCCTTTGAATGCCTCAGATTGCCATAAACATCGAACCCCTCTGTGGATCCTACATGTAACAACTAGTTATAATGAGTCCTAATGAAACTTACCTTCTAGGTGCCACAAAGGTTCTGATATGAGAGACTTCCTTGCCTTCCCACCCATAGAACAAGGAGAAATATGACAATGATGAGGTCGCTCCCCAACTGTAAATTGGAGACAACTATTGTAGAGGNCTGTAGCTCCGGCTGTCCTGGAACTCACTCTGTAGACCAGGCTGGCCTCAAACTCACAGAGATCCTCAGGCCTTTGCCTCCCAAGTTCTAGGATTAAAGGCGTGCACCACCATGCCCGGCATTTATTTATTTCTGTATGTGTATGAATATACTACTGTCTGCATGCAAGTTTGTGCACCCGTGTTGTGCAATGCCACGGAGGTCAGAAGAGGGTGTCAGATTCCCATGGAACTGGAGTTCTCCTGGAAATGGAGTTTCAGATCGTTCTCAGCCGCCATGTGGATGCTGGGGATCGAACCCGGGTCCTCTGTAAGAGTGGTCGGTGCTCTTATCCGCTAGGCCATCTCTTCTAATAATTGGAAACTAAGCAATTTTCTTGATCCCGAGCTCCTCAATAATCATGTTTTTAATGAAAATTTTTATTTTTCTTAAAGAAGAATTAGTATACAATGGGAGGCAGATATGGTGGTCGACGGGTAGAGAACAATTAGAGCTGTTGCTCACATCTTAAACCACTCATAGAAAGCAGGAAGAGCCAACTGGAAGTGGGGCAAGGTTATGAACTCTCAAAGCCCTCCATCAGTGATATGCAAGGCCATAACTCCTAGGGATTCCATGACTCTCCCAAAACAAGGCCATCAACTGACCAAATGTTCAAATAGCAGAGCCCATGGGACCACTTCTCATTCATTCTACCTCAGTGTGAATATTGTCTTTCTTTCTTTCTTTCTTCCTATCCATCTTTCTTTTTTTCTTTTCATTCATCCATCCATCCATATATCTGTAATAATGAAACCCATTGCTTTACACAATTAATATACACTAATAAAATATTTCTATTTAGAAAGAAAAACAAAATTAACTGGTGATAAATACAAATGAGTAAAATACTACCAGTGTATGTTAAGTACTACATAAGTGTGATTGCTAATATTTGCTCTCCAATCCTCCCACTTAATGCTGATACAATACTGCTTTCTGTTATCTCTCTGGTTGTGAATCCTATTCTGAATAATCTAAATCCTTCTCACTCTTCTCTGGGTTATCTTTTGGAGGAGTCTGTTTTCCTCTAGATCAAATGAGCTCAGAGCTAGCAAATTTTCCCATATGGTTTTGCTGCTGTTACAGAAGCTTAGTAAATCACTTTTGGACATACTGCACTTTGGCATTGTATCCCAGCCTATTAGGTCCATAGAATGGATCACAGTGCTCCCCATATTATATGGTGAGTATAGGAAAGGGCAGAACCATCACTTCTCTTGTTCTGGTTCTACACTTCTAATATGGTCTAAAATTTTAAGTAATTTTCTTGGGGGCATCATCACTCTGTTAGGTCATGTTGACTTTACAATCAAATCAATGCATTTTTCGCATATGCTGCTGTTATGATAAACAGATATGTTCTATCCTGTGCTACAGGAACAAACCAACTAAAATTTCTGGGAGAAAGTACAGGATACCAATCAAAGAAATGTATCTGACTGCTTCAGTTATAAAGAAAATACAGGACAGGTCATGGGAGATACTATTAGTTGTGTGCCCAATCTTTTAAATATTATAATATTTTATTAATTAATTGATAACTGCATACATGCATTCAGTTTATTTTGATAATATTCAGAGAGTAATGTAAAATATCTTTTATGCAGATTATATATATATATATAGTCCTCTCTCAACACAGAGAACTAGAGTTCATTGATCTCAATTTTACTTTGAAAATAGTCATTTTTCTTTACATCTACTTGAGAGCCTTGTATGATTGTCTACTCTATCATTATGTCCATGTGTGAAGGCCTGTCTGTGTATGACAAGCATCTGCTTCATGTACATATACACATTACATATCATGGTGGGTTATTATGTGCATTAGTCACTTTTCTGTTGCTGTGATAAAACCCCATGACCAAAGGAACTTATAAAAGGAATGAGCTTATGATTGACAGTTCCAGGGAATTAGAGTCCATTGTGGCAGGAGGCATGGCGGCTGGAGCTGGAGCAGCAAACCAAGGGTCACATCTTGCAAAGAGCACAGGAAGCAGAGAGAGAGGGTGACTGGAGACCACGAGGCTTGTTAAACTCACTAAGCCTGCCCCCAGTGGCATACTTCCTCTAGCATGCCCACACCTTCTAAGACCTCCAAAAACAGTGCCACCAACTGGAGACAAATGTCTGAATACTTAAAGCTTATGGGGGACACTCATTCAAAGCACCACATTCCACTCCCTGGTCCCCATAGGCTCCTGACCATATAAAATGCAAAATGCATTTAGTCTAACCTTAAAAGTCCCCATAGTCTTTACCAGTTTCAATACCATTCAAAAGTCTACAGTCCAAAGTCTCTTCTGAGACTCAGGCCAATCTCCTAACTGTAAGCTCCTGTATAATCAAAAGGCAGATTACAAACTCCCAATATACAGTGGAACTGAATACACATTCCCATTCCAAAGGGAGGAATAGAGGCATAGTAAGGAAATACTGGACCAAAACAAGACCAAAAACCAGCAGGGCAAAAACCAAGACCTGTAGCTCCATGTGCAACTTCTGGGACTTGACTTCCAAAGGGCTTAGATGGCTCAGCTCTTCCAGCTTTGCTTGCAACATTCATCTCTTTCTTAGGTCGGTACCACTCCCTGTATGCAGCTCTCTTTGGCAAATATCTCACAGGTCTGGCATCTCGAAAGTCTTCTTGGGGTCTCCACTGCCAACCAGGCTTCACATTCACAGCTTCATTCAATGGCCTATTAGGGCCTTCTTTATTCAGGGACACCCCTGCTGCAGTCTGCCTTGTCTCTGTGGCTCTCTGAAATCATGGAGGAAGAATTGATGACCCCTTCACTCTTGCAAACTTCATGCCTCTAAAGCCAGCACCAAGTGAATGAAATTGCCAAATCTGGCTGCAAGTTTGGGATGGACTTTCTCCTACTTTAACAACATTTGCAATTTTTATCTTCCCTGGACTTGTTGGAGTAGAAAATGCTTTCAGTATTTTCGTTTCAAAGTGTGGAATTAGCCTAGGTGCAGTCTTGCAGCTGAAGGTACTATTTCCTGTTGTTTACTGTAATCTCTGAAGGCCTCCTCCTCAATCACCTCCCATCTCACCCTCTTCTATGAAGAGAGCCTCTCCTTCATCTGCCTTGGCCCCACCTTTAATCTCCCTAGTGCAGTTTTCAGATCCAAACTGTACATTTTGCATTTCTTTCTGCCCCATTTGCTCTTTTTCACTGTAGATCTGTATAATATTCACTATTAAAAGCCACGCCACCATTTCTACATTAGGCTGTCTTGAAATATCCTCCACCAAAGACAATAGTCCATTGCTTATCAATTTAGCATCAGGCAAGCATTTGGGCTGTGGGCAAACTGCTGCCAGACTCTTTATCAAAATATCCTCTGGAACTACAATTTTTGCAGCAATGCTTTCTTTCAGGCTTCTACTAGAATGGCCTGTTAAGCTCTGGTTACAGTATTCAACAGCTTTCTAGCCCAAAGTTCCAAAGTCTTCTACATTTCTCCAAACATCCACATGATCAGGTTCTTCACAGCCAACAACCCACTCTCTGGTACCAAATAACTGTATTAGTCACTTTTCTGTTGCTGTGATAAAACACCATGTCCAAAGGAACTTATAAAAGGAAGAGTTTATTTGAGCTTACGATAGATGGTTCCAGGGAATTAGAGTCCATTGTGGCGGGAGGCATGGCGGCTGGAGCTGGAGCAGCAAACCGAGGGTCACATCTCGCAAAGAGCACAGGAAGAAGAGAGAGAGGGCAACTGGGACCACGAGGCTTGTTAAACTCACTAAGCCTGCCCCCAGTGACATACTTCCTCTAGCACGCCCACACCTTCTGAGACCTCCAAAAACAGTGCCACCAACTGGAGACAAATGTCTGAATACTTAAAGCCTATGGGGGGACACTCACTCAAACCACCACATTATGTAACTATTGAAGTTAGGAATTAATCATATACAGGGAATTACTACTACTTAACCTCACATACACAGGATAAGCCATCATGAATTAATGAAGGTATTGATTCTCACTTTCTTTTATACAGTAGCAAAATATGTGCTTAAAGAGTTGACAAATAGTGGAGATCTCCCGAGAACAGCTGAAGCACAGGTAACAGGGTGTGGGCTAAAGAGCATACCCCCTCCCCTGCCAACAGGGATTATGATGGCATCTGAAGGAGGCAAGCAAAGCAAGCCTTCAACACAGTGAAGAGGCATTTAGGACTCACATTGGAATACAGTGACCTTTCTTTACACCAACAACAAGCAACTGGAGAAAGAATTCAAAGAGAACTTCCCACTCACAATAGCCTCAAAAACAATAAAATACCTAGGAATAAACCTAACCAAAGGCAATAAAGATCTCTACAACAAAAATTTTAAGACTTTAAAGAAAGAAATTGAAGAAGACATCAGAAGATGGAAAAACCTTCTATGCTCATGGATTGGGAAAATTAACATTGTAAATATGTCCATTCTCCTGAAACTCTTGTATAGATTTAATGAAATGCCAATCAAAATCCCCAAGAGTTTCTTAATAGTCTTGGAAAAAAAAGTCCTTAAATTCATTTGGAAAACAAAAGACCCCGAATAGCCAAAACAACCCTGAGCAAAAAGAGATACACAAAGGGGATCTCTATACTAGACTTCAAACTATAATACGGGGCTATAGTTATAAAAACAGCCTGATACTGGCACAAAAACAGACCTGTTGACCAATAGAACAAAACCAAAGATCCAAACCAGAGCACATACTATTTCAGCCATCACATATTTGACAAGGGGACCAAGAAGACACAATGGAGAAAAGACAGCATCTTCAGCCAGTGGTGTTAGGAAAACTGGATCACCACTTGTAGAAGAATGAAATTAAACCCCTAACTCTCGCTCTGTACAAAAGTCAACTCCAGATGGATCAAAGACCTCAACGTGAAACTGCAAACTCTGAAGGCAATAGAAGAAAAAGGTGGCAGCAGACTACAAGACATAGGTGTAGGAAAAGACTTCTAAAATCAGACAGCAGCTGCACAAGAATTAAGGTCGACAATTGACAAATTGGACCTCATTAAACTCAAAAGCTTCTGTACATCAAAAGAAACAATCAAGGAAGTGAATAGAAATCCCAAAGAGTGGGAGGAAACTTTCACTGCAGAAACATCTGACAAAGCATCTATTTCCAGAATATATAAACTACTCAAAAAACAAAGAAGAAAGAAAACAAATGACCCACTCAATAGATGGAGGAAAGAGATGAACAGAGACTTCACAAGTGAGGAATTAGAGATGGCTGAGAAACACCTTAAGAAGTGTTCAACATCACTAATTATTAAGGAAATGCAAATCAAAACCACTTTAAGATACCATCTTACTCCAATAAGACTGGCTAGGATCAAGAAAACAAATGATACCAAGTGCTGGAGAGGTTGGGGGGAAAGGGAAACACTCATCCACTGCTGGTGGGAATGTAAACTCGTGCAGCCACTATGGAAAGCAGTGTGGAGAACCCTTGGAATGAACTTGCCACCTGACCCACCCATACCACTACTAGGAATGTACCCTCAAGACTCACCCCACCCCAGAGATACGTGCATGGCCATGTTTATTTCAGCTCTCTTCACAATAGCAAGGATCTGCAACCAACCCAAATGCCCCTCAACTGATGAGTGGGTAGAGAAAACATCTACACAATGGAGTTCTATGCAGCAGTAAAGAAAGATAACATCATGAGCTTTGCAGGAAAATGGCTTGAGCTAGAGGACATCATGCTGAGTGAAGTAACACAGTCCCAGAAAATAAAATGATGAATGGTATCCTTCATCTGTGGATGCTAGTGCCAATTATGTAGTTGTAAGTATTTCTTGTCAATGGCCTCTTGAGCTTTTGTCCAAAGCAGTTGTGAGTGATGCATATTGGAAACAACAACATCAAAACAACAACTGAAAGGACTGCATCAAAGAACTGACTGAAACAGTGAACTTCTGCTCAAAACAGTCAACTTCCACATGGGGAATATTGAGAAAGACTGACAAAGATGAAAAGCATGTTTGGCAGAATTCTCATTAGCTCTGGTGGGGTGGGGGGATAGGGTGGGGGACATGGGTCTAGAGTTGATAAAATATATAAATAAACTAAAAAAAAAGAGTTGACAAAGAGTCAACTGTGGAAAGTGAGCAATCATACATATGTACTGCTCTGGTCTCAGAAGGAAGACATGTCGGAAAGACCAGTTGTAACTCTCTGTCTAGCCTCTAGGCCAGAGGGGTTAGTTTACTAACTACATACATGAATATGGTGTATGATATACTCCATATTTATGGATATTACATTAAGGACCTTGAATTTGTGTATGTCTACCATGTTCAGTGTGAATTCACAATGTATTTACACTCTGTATTATTGTTCCCTGGATACAACCATATTGCTGTGCAGAAGAGAGCTGTTTTGAATACTGTGCAGTGAGAAGTCTTCTCTGCTCAAGTATTCTCTGTTTATTGAGGACATCTTCAGAGTTCTCATTGTGCCATTTTTCTACGTCTTGGTCAGGCCATGAGAAGGTGGGATTTGTCGCTCCCTGTGTTCTTTCCTGGTCTTACACAATAATCTTTCCACCTTTGTACAATACATTCATAGACACAAGACTTAGTTATTCTATGTGATCCCCCAATCAAATTTATGACTATTCTGGTAGATTTAGCAGTGAGATTATGAACAGTTAATTCTGATATGTTTGTTATAATGGAAGACATGATCACATAAGATATTTGATGGGTATAAGGAATAAAAGGTACTTTAATATCAGATTGTTTATTTAAATACTTAGGAACATAAAATATTCTCTCAATGGAGAATTATGACTCACTGACAGGCCTGAAGGTGTCAGTCCAATTTGCAAATGGGATATCCTGGGAAAACAGCAATTTCTAAAGTATTTGGTTCATTCTTCACAAATTTGAGAAATAATTGGAATTTAACAAGTGACATGTAGCATGAGAAATTGAGATAGTTGTAATTGTGATATTCAAAACTTTGTGGATCGCTGTTATTGTCAAACTTCTCTCTATTCAACAGGTCATTAAATCCAGCTGCTTTCCTATGTCTTACCATAGGCCAAAAAAGCAATGTAGTTTACTGATCATGGAATGAAACCTGTGCAATGTTCATCAAATTAAATATTTTCTTTTCATAAATTGATTAACTTTGTTATTTCATGACAGAAATTGAAAGTGACTTGTTGTAGGAATTAAACTTTGTCTGGCTCAAGGCAAGGGCCTGTAAGACCTGTCCTGCAGAAGCTCCGAGAGTTATTTGATATCTCTATGGGCATTCAGCTGTCTCTCTGAGTTATATATAGCTCCAGAAGGTCGAGGATATTGCAATGTTTTCTTGACTCGCCTATCTCTGCAAAGTTTCAGAACCAGATGGCCCTTCCCTTGAGGTATTGAGCAAAATGTCACACCTCTAGTTTACCAGTAACACAAACAGGAGCTTTGCAGCCCCCCCCATATGTGGATTACCGCCGTCCCTTCCTCCTACCCCATTTCCATTCCTTGTACCTTGCCTAGACAACAGGAGCAATTTGATATATATATATATATATTATATATATATATATACTGCTGGCATGAATAAATGAGAGAGTTTTTCTCCTGGACTTTCTCTGAGTCCATGTCTTTTCCATTGGGTAACTTTCCCGTGGTCTTCTCCCCCTCCTTGACAGAGATAAGCCTAGAGTTGGTTGGAATGCAGGCAAGACACAGCCTTGAAGCTTACAGTCCTATGGGACTGCCAGCCTGGATCTAGGAGGGAAGAATACGTGTGGATTGCAGCCACACATGATTAAAGGAACATCAGACAATAGAAACAACCCACAACTTGTTGCACCTGAATTATAATGGGCAGGGATATATCTTCCTAAAATACTAGGATGCTCCACAGATATTGCTATTCAATACCTGGACAAGTTGCTCTGGGAGACATGAACCCAGAGACTCATCTGTAAAAGCTGCTGGGTGACATAGAATTAGTGACAGTTTTAAAAAGTGTATTATGGGAATAAGAAGCAAGAAAAGATTTCCTATGACTGAAGTGTTTCATTGGAGGCAGGTGCTCATGTATTGGACATAATGATGAATAATGGAAATTTCTCTGGAAATAATAGTAAAATTTATTTAATTAATTTATTATAAATAACATAAAAGAAACCAGTCTTATACTTCTATTACCTTCTTATTAGTAGAAAAAAAAATATATATATGTATTAGATGTTTGGCGTGATACTACATGATGCCCAAAAATGTATTTATTCTTGAAACAACATTAACTTACCAATGTTCCATCCCTTTCAAATTTCTATCTTGTATAAAACTTATAATGTCAAAATCTATTCACATTACTCAACAGTGCTATGAAGCTATTAGCATACATATGCAGACTTTTTTTATAAACATTTTTTAGTTGCCTTTTTGAGACAACATCTCCCTGAAGCCCCAGCTACCCTGGAACTCAATTTTTATGTCAGGCTGCATTGAACTCACAGAGATCCCTCTGCCTCTGCTACCAAAGAGTTGGAATTAAAGGCATGCAAAACCACGAATAGCTCAAGTTTTAAAAAATTATAACTTTTCAAGTTTCCCATTGTGGATACCACAGTAATTGTCACCTGCTTTTGTGAAAAATTGTAACTTCATTCATGTTCAAATACACATACTACCAAAGAGAGAGAGAGAGAGAGAGAGAGAGAGAGAGAGAGAGAGATCAAACATTCACCCAACCCATTCACTGTTTTCTTTGGTTCAGAAGCCCAGATTGAAATTCATGAAGAAATTATGCACTGAGGTTTCAGCTGGACAATTCTACAATTTTATATGCTGTTATTTTGATTTAATTTTCTCTTGGTTCAAATGGTTTAATATAAAAGGAATACAAAGCATTAAAAATGAGAGCAATCTTTCAGAAACTCTCAGAAAGAGAGCAAAAATATGGATAAAAATGAAAATAATATTAAAATATACAGGAACTCTTTCATTAATGGAGTGTTACATGCTATCAAAACTACAAAATATGTTAAAACTACAAGTATTTATTAATGTGAAGGCTATTTAAAAATACTGGAAAAAAACATAATAGAAATGAGCAGGATTAAAGATAATTAAGGGTCTTAAAGTAGGTAGGTAAGACATTTTGAAAATCAAAATTCTAACCCTAAAAATAACACTCAATTTTATAAACAATGGAATTTTCTGATCTTCAAATGGTACTAGAAATACCTTTGCACATCTTTGTGCTTACCTTAAAATGCTCAGCTCTGCCACACTAGAAATATAAGTTGATGGGATGAGGGTGAGGGGGAAAGGAAAGGGAAATATGCCTGAACTGAATTGGAAAATGATGTATGAAATGCACAAAGCATCAATAAAAAAATGTTAAAAATAAAGAAATATAAGTTGAATCTGATTCCAGGTTTTTACTCAACATTTACTGCACAGGCTATTTTCAAGGGCATTTGGTCACACGCACGAGAGAGAGAGAGAGAGAGAGAGAGAGAGAGAGAGAGAGAGAGAATTTTGTCTTTATTGTAGTCTTTTGCCCAAAATAAAACATGACATATCACATATATTTGAAAATGATATACTCTTGTGGGTATGAAAAAAGGCACACTATGTTTCAGAGAATAATGGGTTTCATAAAGTGTGTCTCTGGATAGGACTCCTATATTAAAACCTCACCCAGCTGTGCCTCAGGGACCATTGTGGAAGAGGAGGAGAAAAGACTGTAAGAGCACTGGTACCTGAACATAATAAAACAGCCTTTAGGGCCACTGGGAACTTGCTCATATGAAACTGCAACAATGGTGATAGCATGCATAAACTCAGGCCAACTCAATCAGAAAAAAAAAAGAAAGAACTCAGCATATAACAAGGGAAAATAAGGTTTAGGTCTCAGCCTAAACCTTACCTGAGGAACTATTGTGAACTGACCACTGGTGGATGAGGGAGGCTAGATCTTCTTTATTAAAATATTTTTCTTTAATTATGTGCATTTCATGCAATAGTCCTTAACCAAATTAAGGAACCTCGTGGGATCTCATGCATTCTGTCATATATCTTAAGACCTATCCAGTAATTAATTTGTACTGAGATGTCCTTTGGTACAAATACATCCATTGACATACTCCAGATACCCTGACTAGACTGAAGTGAATGAACTTCCACCAAGGGACAACTGGGTACAAATTCTTGACTTGATAGGTCTTAAAATATTTGACAGAATGCATGAAATCTGGTGTGGTGTAAGGAAGGTATAAATGCATGGAGGGGACCTAAATTTGATTAAGATCTATTTTATGAAAAGGACAAAAACTAAAAACAAATAGTTTATTAAAAATAATGAGGAATCTCCAAATTACTTTCAAAAGTAAATTTCATTTGACCAAGCTTCAATTCATTTCATCAGTATAAACTTTCAGCTGCAGTTGTAAGCATGATGTTACAAATAGAAACACAAAAGTATCATATTAAGGTCCAGTCATCCAGGTATGGTGGTCTGCACAAAGGAAACAGATTGCTGAAGACACTGCATGATGCGAGTGTGAAAGAGATTATGCTACAACCTAGCCCTGATACCCAGCAGAATGCCTTCATAGTTCTGGAGAGTGCTGTGCAGATGACTAAGGAGAAATGTCCCCAAAGTTCTACTACAGACCTCATGTGCCGATATATCAATCTATCACATGCAAATAAGCTGTCTTAGTGCAGTAAAGTCAGTCCAGTTTATGTGTAAGCAAAACAATTCTAATTGGATTTATGAGCCACTCCCTAGTAAGGAACACACAACTGATACCATAACCCAGGTTGACCTCTAGTGCCATGGGACATTATAGGCCCCAATAGAAAAACAATTACAATTGTTTGTTAAAGGGCAGTGATTTCCCTTCCAGGATTCCATCCAAGCATTTTTGTGTGTGCCCAAAGAAAAGCTTGTTAAGATGATCAGTGCTTGTATAGATGTTCCTGCTTATTTCTATTTGTGTTAAAATACCACTTAAATGAGCCAGCAGTCCATTGGAAACAGAACCTAGAAAGACCCAAGATCTCAGTGTCTCACTTCAGAGGGAAAAATAAGATCATCCTTTCTCTCTCACCCAAAGGCCAAGGAAATCTTTTACAATAGACTGCCTCATACAGAATTCAAAGGCTATAAGAAGGGGGTGGTGTTGGGGATAATTTAAACATTCTTGAATAGAATTTTCCTGATCAGCAGATGCCACTAGCTGCAGATATGGTGGTACTGAACAAGGGGCAGAGCTACAGATACAGCAACCCCTTCAAATTAGCTTCCATAGAGGGAGGGAATAAGGGCTCAAAAAGCCTATAGCTGCAACATTGCATTTGGGACCCTCTGGAAGTCTGCAGGGATCATATTGTACCAAGCATATAAGGTGGGAGTATCTCAGAATAGACATAACAGGAACACCCAAGGGTCCTTGTAAGTGAAGCACCCCCCCATTTGCTCTGTAGGGAAAACAGCATTAAATTCCATTTAAACAGAAATGTTGGTGCCTCCTTTCCTTGGCATTATTAGCTGAGTCCCAGCAGGAGAAGGGAAGTGGAGACCCAAACGAGCATGGTTGTGCGCTTGTGTGCAAGCTTGAACTGCTCTCGTGGGTAGGTACATTATGGAGACAGATATATTATATGTAAGGGACAAAACCTCAATAATATGCTCATCACATGATCATTAGCAATTGTTTTAAGAAGCTGGAGATATGGCTCAATAGTTAATATGCTGCCCCTGGGAGTCCAAGAACCCCCAATTCCCAAAATCCTTGTAGAATATCAAGTTGTTTTAGTGGATTGCCTCTAATTCCAGCATGTGAAGGCTGAAGCAGGGATCTCCAAAGCATGCTGACAACAGAGACTGGGCATGTAGGTTAGGTCTGATTTTGATTGACAGATCCTGCCTTATGAATAAGGTGGAAGAACAAGTTATTTTTTTTTTTCTATCTCAGGGCAATTCATATCTAACAACTATGGGAAACAGCACACACAGCTGACTGCATAATGTTGAATGCAAAAGGCATGCTTCAATGAGCAAATCTCCCCACCCACCACTGTGATTTCGCTCTCTGGCCCCTCCCACAATGCTACTAGTGTGAATCCCTTACTCCCTACTACCTCATTGTTCCCTTAATGAGGCCTGGCTCATTGTATGCTATGTCTCCTGGCCCCCATTATAGAGAGGCTCCCAAGATCCTTGTGTGCTGCCCCCACTCCAACTTTGCCATGGTAACAGTTTCCAGGGTGAAGTCACAGTTGCCTTGGTGATAGCTTCCAAGCAGCTGACAGTTTGGAGGCTTCTATGCTTTTACTAATCTGTTTTCTCAGCCTTCTATCACTGGCCCCTCCCACCTGTCAACATCTCTCCTCCACCTAAAGGATTCTGCTGCTATGATTTCCAAGCTGGGTTTTATGGAGTACTCTCACTTGTTAATCCCTGTTTGCATCTCCTCTGTTTCTCATGCTTGCTACTTCTACTTTTTATTCTGTACATCAATATTCTGCCTTTCTGGATGTCCAACTCTTGTTTCTACAGAACAAATTCTATGGGTCGCTTTTGTGACCACTTTTCCCACTCTGACCCAGTTAACCAAACTATAAAGAAACCGCTGTTTCCCAGACTCTTGGACACGAAGAGATTTTACAGGTTAAGTACAAATATTACTTCATGGCACTGATAATATTTCCATCATACAGTAAAATAGATACATGATAATGTTGCTAATGTCCCAAAGAAAATTTGGAGGCAAGGAATACAATAAGTTGACTGCAAATTTTTAAGAAATAATAGATTGGGTTAGACCAGGAAATACTTCTGCAAAAAACAGTATAAATGTGTTATAAACATATGTTATAACTTCATAGAAGGGACTCATGACAAGGGGAATCTGAAGCAAGTAACTTGCAAAATAAATGGAGAGAAACAGATAGATGCACAAAAGGGCTGCAAGATAAAAGTATTAACTGGTAGTTGGGCTTCTGGGTGTCAGAGGAGAGGAAATCTGGACTGAGTACTTTTTCACATAGCAGGTCATCACAAGTAAGAGAATAGCAAGGAGAGGGGGTCTTTTGTACCTGTCAGGTCATGAAGACTGAAGGAAATCCTTCTGCTTATGAGGAAATCTGTGTGTCTTAGAGTCTGAGACAGGAATGGTGGATCAGCAACCAGGATCAGTGATCTCAGAGGCAGGAAAAATTCTCTGCAGAGGAAACAGGATCCCTGTCAGTGAGAACAGGAGCAGTGGGAACCCAGTGAGTTCCCTGTCCATGCTTGGTCTCAGACATGTCTGTCTCATGCAGGTCTGAGGAGCAGTCCTCCTCCTTCTCTGATTAGACCTTTGTAGTCCGACCCTTGGCCAGAGCCGGCTGAGAACTGGACTCGGACCAGGAGCCTGACTGGCAAAAATCTTCAATTTAGAGGCTTATAAATGCTCAGAATCACTGTGATTGAGCGTGCATGCAAATAAGGTACAGAATAAGGACTAATCAGGAGAGAGATCTCAAACTTAGTGGAGGGTGGGGTAGGAGGAATCCTGCAGTACTGAAAGCTTTTTCATTCAGAGCTGCTTTCCCATTTTCTCTCCCTCCTCCCTGAGTGTTGCAGTGGGAGAAGGAAGGGAGGGGGACTCTGCAGTATCTCCTGCTGTTCCAGCTTCAGCTTTCCAATAGACACAATAGAGAATGATGTGGGTGGAAGGGGAGATTTGAGCTTGTATATACCCACAATGGTCCATCATCCTTGCAGCCTTCCATTAATGTAGATCTCTGTCTTGTATCTTGTATTCGTGGATTGGGCTGTCAAAGGAAGCCTGCTGATGACATTTTGCTGTCATGTTTTTTTGTTTGTTTGTTTCTTTTTTTTTTTTTTTTTTTATTTTCAAGACAGAGTCTCCCTGTAGTTCAGCTGTCTTGGAACTCGCTCTGTAGACCAGGCTGGCCTTGAACTCACAAAGATACGCCTGCCTTTGCCTCCAAGGGGTTGGACTAAAGGCGTGCGCCACCACACCTGGGTTGCTCTCATGATTCGATATCCCATTTACTGCCATGAAGCACCAAATCTATGGACTCTCAAAACCATCCCTGTGCATGTATTTTGTCTACATGGAAAATTTTCTCATGAAAGTCAGGTAGATTAAGTGAGGGTGAAGCACTATAGGACATAGAATAAAGCCAAGATTGTCCACAGTGAATTAGTATACCTCCTTCCTGTGTTTGCATGTGTGTGCTTCTGTGTATTTGTGTGTGCTTGTGTGTATTTGTGTGTGTGTGTGTGTGTGTGTGTGTGTGTGTGTGTATGTATGTTTGGGATCTTTGTTTATTTAGCTAGCTTTTTCATTGGCTCTTAAGTCAAACAATCAATCATGAGTTCAAAATGGTAATGGAAGTCAGCATGTAGCTCAGGCTGGGCTGAAACTTGAGGCAATCCTCCAGTGCCAGTTTTCCAAGTGCTGTGGTAACAACTGTGAGAAAGAACACTTGAATATATTTTTATTTTAGAGCACTCTAGCACAGGCTGCTAGGATACAAAAAAATGGTGGATTCTAGCCCTTAGTAAGCAGTACAGACATTTAACATGGGATGTATTTCAGTCTCATTATGATATATAAATTATTTTAGAAAGGAAACAAAAATATGAATATTCATATTTTTATTATTTTATCTGTGTGCTAATGTAAGTGAAATAGATATGTGTTGCAGGCACACATATGGACACAATAATGTGTTGGCCAGAGAAAAACATGTGTTATGGATCTGAAGCAGAGTAGCATCCAATAAAATTTTTCTTGGGAAACAATTAGAGTTTGTTTTTCTAGTAGTAATGCACTTTGCATTTTACATCCTACACCTTATATACTTATACTTATCTACTTAATATAGTCACAGAAAACACACCCATACAAACACACACATACACATACACTATTCCCCAATACTTAATACCTCCATAAACTAAGGCATGGGCCCCTATAAACCTATGAACAAATATAGCTTCCTGGATCTTTCAGATTAGTGGATCTACTGGATTTTATGAGCATTATTTACTCCACAGCAGAGAATGTTTCAATTCAGAGGCAATATCTGCCCAATAGTTCTACATTCAAAGCAAAATTCTAACACATGTGTTATGAGCACACCAAGGGGATAGAGTGAGCTGAATTAAGAGTTTGAAACTCTTCTCATGCTTTTCTTCATCTAAAATCTAGAGCTAGGTCTAAGGAAGGAAAGTGTCTGTTCTTCTATGCTTTGAAGTCTGAATGAATTAATAGATGTGTAGATACAGACTATTGGACATTTTAAAATGTATCAATTATTAATATTTTATTCAATGATGTAAAATAAATGACCAAGTAACCACATAAGTTTATCTTATCTTAAATTCTTACAAAACTATGGACACATACATGAATTTTTAATATGATTTTATGAATATATGAGACAAAAAAGCAAATTAATTAATGAACACTGTTGAACTTACTTTCAGATCAATCTCTTTGATGACTTACTCTCTCCTTGTCCATAAATTGCCACATTGTCATGCTCTGTGTTGAGCTGATATTTGATAAAGCATTTCCAATTTATGACAGGTCTTCTACATATATGATTCCAATAGAATCCTTGTCTGGGACAAATGGGAGTTTTATAAATAAGTACATGGTGAAAATTTGGGGATACTTACATGATTGTGGTCCATCCAACATAGCATTTCTACCTAAAATATGCAGAAGTATATTCTGTTATCAGTGGCATAAACAATTGTTTCTTCAGAGTTCTTTGTAAAAACCATGGAGGATCAAGTAGTATATTCTCATCTATTATTGAGGAAATATGATTAAACAGTGTCAATAGTTTAACAAAATGCCTTCATCTCATAAGACATGTAGTGATTTATTGTAATTACTATTGTGTGTGATAAAAGATTCTTACAATTTCATATGCCAATATACATTTGGAATGTCAATGTAATGTTAATATAAAATATGCAAATTACTTACCCTTATGGTTTATAATGCAAGTTGGTCCATTCAGATGGATATACATGTGAAAAAAAACAAAAAACCTTCCCTTGACCAGGTCCTAGAAGCCAGATATAATATGTGAATGGCACCACTGAGCCTCCCTTACCTCATGGTCCATGCAGAAATGCACATAAACTATCTCTTAATTATAGCACATAGTGAAATCCATTCATCTAATTGCTTCCTTCCAAACTATGAGCCAAGAGACACCTTGAGGAATTCTGTAGACACTAATATTATAGCCCTCAGTGTTCTCTCTCGTTCTTGCTCTCATTCTTATTCTGGGTTTTACTATGATGATGTATCCCCCCTGACATGCACTTTCTTTTTTCTCTCTACTTGGTTGAATGTTATTATCTTGATCATGTGCCAAATTACAAACATCTACAATGTAATCTATTTTCCCTTCTTTTCTGTTTTTATTTTACTGAGCTATTGTACATTTCATACAACAGTTCTTAATCAAAATTAGACTCCTTCTGGATCCATGCCCCCAAACCCCTACCTTACACATCATGCCCTTCATGTTAACTAATTTCTTTTTTCTCTCTCTCTTTTTTTTTTTTTTTTTGACTTTTTGAGACAAGGACTCCCTATATCTCCGGCTGTACTGGAACTCATTCTGTAGGCCAGGCTGGCTTTGAACTCACAGAGATCTGCCTGCATCTTCCTCCCAAGTGCTAGGATTAAAGGTGTGTGCCACTAACCCGGCTAAAAGATAGTGCTTAGCTGCCATGTGGGTGCTAGGAATTGAACCCAGATCCTCTGCAAGAGCAATCAGTGCTCTCAACCACTGAGTCATCTCTCCACCCCCAGTAATTTCTTAACATGTTAACAGATCAGTGGTTATGTTCTTAACAGCTAAACAGGTAGAAGAAATGAAAGGGGATAATTAGACAAAAATATGAAAAAAGAATTTTTACACTTTAAAAATATCAGAGAAGAAGCCAGGCATAGTGGTGCACACCTTTAATCCTAGCACTCAGGAGGCAGAGGTAGGCAGGTCTCTGTGAGTTCAAGACCAGCCTAGTCTACAGAGTGAGTTCTAAGCCAGCTGGGGCTATCGGGAGACCCTGTCTCCAAAAAGAAAAGAAAATAAACACAGTTTTAGCTGGACGTGGTGGTGCACGCCTTTAATCCTAGCACTTGGGAGGCAGAGGCAGGCAGATCTTTGTGAGTTCAAGGCCAGCCTGGTCTACAGAGTGAGTTCCAGGACAGCTGGGGCTACAGGGAGACCCTGTCTCAAAATGACAAAAAAAATCATTCTTACCTTCATGACTTGGGTCTAGACAGTGGTTGTTGAACACCTTGATTTACCTAAGCAATTACCCTTAATGGACACTTTCAAGGCATAAGTCTCAACAGTAACTATGTAAGATGGAAAACTTTCTTTACATTTGAGATGAAGCATTGCATGATGGTGAAGAGCCAACTCATGGAATTTTATACCATCAAGCTCATCATTGCAGAGACTAAGTTCTGGAGGGACAATTCTTGGACTTAATATAGTCTCTTACTAAACTAGTATTTGTAGGAAGAGTGAAATAAATGGGAGAAAATATGAACTTTCAGTAAATATCCTAAATAATATGACTTGTATACAGTTTAATAAAATCTAAGATTTACTTTAATTACATGAAAATGTTTTCCAAGTGTCCCATGCTTCTTAATATAAATTGCTTTAATACAGTCTTAAAAATTGAGGATCGATCATGATGTAAAATACACATTTTTTTCACTGTATGTCTTTTCCTGGGGATACATCAATAAATGTCTATTCATCTGAAATTGGCATGAATAAAAAGGCAAAAAGAATAAAACACAAAGTATTCACTGAAATCCCACTTAATGAAACAATGAATCTATTGGGGTTACTTGTAGAAGTGTGGGCAATTCAGAGGCAAATGCATCACAGTAACATCACCCTGAAATGGTGATGAATTACATGGGAAAGCTGTGGACCTAGAAATCCTTCCCAGTTTGTAATCAGGTCCACTGAACAGTCTCCTATCTCCTAATATTTATTTACTATTTATTAAACTGAGAAAGTGAAAGAAGACTTTTCACCAAACTGGTACTTGTTTTTCTTGAATCAGTGTATCACTGTGTAGCTCTGGTAGGTCTGGAAGTCACTATGTAGCCCAGTCTGGATTCAAATTCAAATTCATAGAAATATGTCTTGGCCTCCCCAGTGCCAGAATTAAACATATATGACATTAGGATGGGCTCAACTTAGTAAATTTATGAGGTTCCTCCTTCTTTTAAATAAGTGAATTTTTTTTAAGTTCATGAATATCTGCTGCTAAGCAAAAGCAACTGCTTCAATTTAGAACAAATACCTTAAAAAAAGTTCCATATACCAGAGAATACACACAATAGGCAATGTGAGAAAAGACCAGAATGGGAAGGCTCATGTTTTATCTCTGCATATACTAATGGTTTTAGGCTTATCTTTCAGACAAGGCAAAGGTGAGGAAATAGCACAGACTTGAGCTATATTGGGGGACTTAATTTGTAACCAAATGTAATCCAGTGGACTAGGTGTAAGCTTATATGTACTACTATTTGTAGATTCTCTGTTATTGAGTTTTGGGTGAAAATATATTATTTTCTTCAATCATCAACACTTGATTTTCTTGTATTAAACTAAAATTTGGTCACTTACAAGATAGGATGCAATGGTTTCTTACCAATTAAATTGTTATGGAATTATTCACAAATATTAATACGTATAAGACATTTTTAGAAAGAAATGAGAAGATAAACAATAGAAATATAATATAACATTTATGGTAAATTTTCTTGCCTTCTGAAAAAATATATTCTTTATGATTTTTGAATGAAGATAGCCCTTCCATAAGTACTGGCACTGAGAGTACCTCTGTGAGGGGTTGTCTGAAGGCAGCATTTTTATTAGAGACTGAGTCTCCCTGATGATTCAGCTGACTAGGAATTCCCAAAGTAGATCATCACCTGCCTCTGCATCTCTGGTGCTGGGGTTACAGGTGTGTGCTACCATGTCTGACTTGAGGGACTGATTTTTAATAAGCACATGTGTGATTACATAGGAATAATTATACTATGACTTCATTCTAGCTGACATACCATCTCTACTGATTTCAATACACTGTCATTAATGGAATAAAAGATGCTGCTGTCACTTTCCATTGCACAGGTATCACTGTGAATCCTGAGCTTTAATCTTTCCAGTTGGAAAGATTGGAAAATACATTTTATTAAAATTTCTTTAAGTTAATAAGGATCATTTGTCACTTACAAAATGATCAGAGATATTACAATAATTAGAATAATTTTGTATTAATTTTTGTAATATTTTAGTAAATTCTAATAAATTTATATTGTATCAGAAATTGTTTTCATATTAGTTTAACTTTATTATAAAAGAACAACATTGTACTCACCCTTGAATATTACCAGTTCTCTGCCTCCTCCAAATTCCTCAAAATGGTATATATGCACATCAATCTTTTATGTTTCCCACCTAGTGCAAATCTCATAGTGTAAAGCCAGTTCCAATATTTAAGTTGCTCTAAGAGCATTGCTCTGCCTAAATTTTATTTTATTTTTTCTGTCTTTTCGAGATAGGGTCTCCCTGTAGTCCCAGCTGTTCTGGAACTCACTCTGCAGACCAGGCTGGCCTTAAACTCATAAAGATCCACCTGTCTCTGCCTCCCAAGTGCTAGGATTAAAGGCGTGCGCCACCACGCCCGGACATTCTTCCTAAATTTTATACAGAAGTGCACAGCTTCATCTTAATTATCCCTGAGGAAAGCATACTCTGCATCATGAAAGAGTACTATTGCAAAAAACCATAAATTCTGTGGCTCACCACACACTCTCTGTCTCCTGGTCTCTAGCTCTTACTATTTATCTTTCTCTTTTTCTTTCATTCACATTTACCAACTGTTTCTATTAAATATGTTTGGGATGGC
Organism: Rhizomys pruinosus; assembly: GCA_009823505.1. Taxonomy (NCBI): domain Eukaryota; kingdom Metazoa; phylum Chordata; class Mammalia; order Rodentia; family Spalacidae; genus Rhizomys; species Rhizomys pruinosus. Next base: position 344,850 of record VZQC01009956.1, read on the forward strand.
CATATCCATCTATAGAGGTATTATTCTTTGGACTATTCAGGTAGGCATGTCTCATTCACTGAGATTTCTAAGAGGAAAACATACATACTTATTACATGTGTTGTTCTGAGGTCTCTGTGGTACATTTTATTTGATCATTATCTATTCCTGAACCCAAATAATTTCAAGATGATTTAGCAGATGGAAAGTCAGTTGGAATGAACTTAACATAGGGGAAACAAGATTGAGATGAGATGACACTATGCTATGGAAACAATTTAAAAAAACAATTTGCCATTAAGACCACTTTAAGATACCATCTCACTCCAATAAGACTGGCTAGGATCAAGAAAACAAATGATATCAAGTGCTGGAGAGGTTGTGGGGAAAGGGGAACTCTCATCCATTGCTGGTGGGAATGTAAACTTGTACGGCCACTATGGAAATCAGTGTGGAGAACACTTGGAAGACTCAAAATGAGCTTGCCATTTGATCCAGTCATACCACTCCTGGGTATATACCCACAATACTCATTACTGCGGAAATACATGCACAGCTATGTTTATTGCAGCTCTGTTCACAATAGCAAAAAGCTGGAACTAACCCAAATGCCCCTCAACAGATGAGTGGATAGAGAAAATGTGGTACATGTATAAAATGGGATTCTATGTAGCAGTAAAGAAAGACAATATTATGAACTTTGCAGGTAAATGGAAGAAGCTAGAAGATATTATGTTAAGTGAAGTAACAGTCCCAGAAAAACAAACGATGGATGGTATCCCTCATCTGTGGATGCTAGCATCAATAACCCAGTTGAAAATATTTCTTGTCTAGAGGGATGCATATTGAAAGAACAACAACAGAAAGACTGCACCAGAAAACTGACTGAAATGGTGACTCAGGAGGGGTGGGTGAGTTGGGAGAGGGACACGGGTCTATATTTGATTAATATATATTTAATTGACATGAGGTCAACAAGTATCCAATTTTGCCCAAACTCTAGCTACAAATTACATGGTATTTTAGGACTAAGTAAAAGTAAAAATGTCTATATTAAACAACATTGGTTTAAAGGTTTTGATAAAAATGGTGATACATCTGAGTTAATTGGAAATATAAATTGTTGTTGTTCATATTTGTTTTACTTAAAATCTGTGTAACAATAACTTTGGGATTAACACATACAAATGTTCTCTGTAATCTTTGTGTTATACAGTATCATCTTGTAACATTCTCTTTTACCTGTAGGATAATTTAACTTAAGGAATTAAGTTTGCTTCCCAAATTAACAACATACAGTCACCCAAAACAGCTTGGATAAATTTAATGAAATTTACACCTTGATTCCTGCCTATAGGTATGTGTACTACAACTGCCTTTTTGAGACTCATGGGTCAAAAAATAAAAACCTAGAATTTAAAAAAAGGGCAGATACAGTTATATATTAAACATTATTGCCAAAAATTTTTCAATTTAATCTTAAAACTAACTATGGGGAAAAGATTTGTATGTTCCCGCAGGTCAAAACGTCACCAACTTAGTGACTGAGAAAGAAAAGAAACAGCCTTGGATTGTGTAGGATGTACCAAGAAATACCAGCAGAGAAGTTGGGCCATCTAAGCAATAAAATGAGGAAAAACCTCATACTGCTACAGGCATCAAACATCTCTGTGGATCCTATTTGTAACAACTGTTTATAAAGAGTCCTAATGAACCTTATCTTCTAGGTGCTGCAAATTTTTAATATGAGAGATTTTCTTACCTCCTTTGCATAGAACAAAGAAAAATATGATGGTAATGAAGTCAATCTCTAACTGTAAATTAAAGCTGACTGTTATAGAGGTTATTTCTTATAAAACTGATAAAATATGGTTTTGTTTTTTTTTTTTTTTTTTTTTTGGTCTTTTCGAGACAGGGTCTCTCTGTAGCCCCAGCTGTCCTGGAACTCACCTTGTAGACCAGGCTGGCTTTGAACTCACGAAGATCTGCCTGTCTCTGCCTCCCAAGTGCTAGGATTAAAGGCATGCACCACCACACCCGGCTAAAACCTGCTTTCTTTAATTGACTAATAGACATAGGAACTGTGAAAAAGATTATTCTCTATTCAGAACCAAATATAATACTAGAGTCTTTAAGCTGTGCATTTAAGCAAAATATATTAATACAGGAGAGCTCTGATATCAGCAATGGATTACTCTGTCAAGGAGATATTGGCCAGGGGATCCAAGCCCCCCTCCCCACCACAAAAAAGGTAAAGGCTTCTTGCCTGTGAACTGGAATACCTGCAAGAAGAGAGGCGGTAAGGCTCTGCTGTCGAAGACCTGAGGTAAGCATGGGAAAAATATATTGAGACCACACTTGCAAGTGTACAGTTGGTCTCTGGTATACCAGATAGTGCTACCAAAGGCCACTAAACCAATAAAGCAAATATTGTTCTCCTTGAGTCCAGCAAGACTCCTCTGTCAGCATCAGCTACACCTCACCTGCCTGGAAATACTGTGCAGCAGTGGCTGCCATATGTCTGTATATCCCAAATCTAATTGGTGATTAGTTCTCTCCTTGGAGGAATAACTCATGGCTAATGCCACAAGCTTACATCCTCTAGTGGTTAGGAGATGTTATAAGCCACAGTAAAACCTTATCATCTTTTACCGAAAAAAATATAATTCGTGGATTAGCATACCATCCAAACATCTGTGTATATACCAAATAACCTAACCATAATAATTAGTACTATTTAAATATCTATATATATAATTGTCTGTGCTTCATTAGTAGGATTGAATGGTTATTCCTGAACAAACTGTCAGCCCATGAAAAGAAACAGCCAGAACTGGTCAGAGTCCAAAACGACATCTCCAGAGGAAAGCAAACTGTTTTGCTTCTCATCCACCTGTGCCACTTTTCTAAGCCTAAGGAACAATCTGTGGAAGAGGGGGTGTGGTAGAATGTAAGGGCTATGATTGTGGTGAATGGCGAAACTACAGCAATATAGACTGGAAGCTTATTTGATCAACTTGATTGTACATACAAGCCCCTCCAGCTGGATGGTGGGAGCCTTGGGCTGTGTGGGTTTGGGCACGCCTGCTTGCAAATTGGTTTTACATGAAGGATGTTTGTACTCAAAACTTATTACTTATTGTTAAAACAAAAGAAATAAATGAAAGTAATTGTAAAAAACTAAAACTAAAATAAAATAAATAATTTGCCAAGAAGAAATGGACAAAGAATAATAACATCAATAAATTTATAAAAATAGAAAATATATCACTGAAAACATTAATGGAATCAGGACTCTGATGAACAGATCTCAGTAAGTTAAGAATGAAAGCTAGTACTCTTCAGATGCCTTCATTTTCTTCTTATTCATTATGCAACCCTTTTTAGTCTAGGCTCAGGTTCTCACTTCTGACTTTGTACTGGGGAGACTAGCTAGCTCCTGCCCATGTAGTCAAGAGCTCCTCCAGAGATCAGGAACATGTAACAATCAGACAGGTTTGAACCCTGCACCATGTGGGGTCCACCTACAGGCTCACGTGGGATGGTTGCAAATATCTGGATTTGGGTAGTGAACACTAGTTAGGAGCTGAAGGGGGGTCCCGGGTGTTCCCTAGCTAGTTTGTAGCAGTCAGTAATACCACTGGCACAACACATTGGGGGATTCTCACTACAGAGCACAGGTCACTTTCATACACTCACGGTGATGCCACATGGGTTCCTCCTACTGGCTCTGTGGAGATGCTTGCAAAGTCTTTTATTTGGGTCCATGGACAGGGAAGCCTATACTGAAGCCAGTGAGGCGCTCCTGGTATTCCCTAGCTAATGGGTAAGGATGCTGGATTTTTCCCATTGCTGCTCCCTTGTGGTTGGCTGCCTTCTGCTAGCCTCACAGGCCACTGATGCTGCTGTTGCCACTGTCTAGTCACACCCCACATGTCATCATCACAGTTTCTCATGGAGGGAAGTCAGGGCTTGGATGCAGGAGCTGAGCAAATCCTGGCAGCAACAGGCTATGGTCAAGATAAGGAACCAATAACAGAAGGGGAAAAGAGATTCAGGATTCAGGTAGTCTGTAAAACAGGGTCAGAAAATGTTACATTTGGAGAGCAGAGGTGGATAGTGCTATTAATTTGTGAGCTGAGAGTGTGATGGAGAAGAAAGAAGAAAAGAAGGAGGAGGAGGAGGAGAAGGAGGAGAGAGAGATAGAGAGAGAGAGAGAGAGAGAGAGAGAGAGAGAGAGAGAGAGAGATATGAAGTTTGACTCATCCCTGACACAGATACACAGGAGGTTCCAATGGTGAATAATGATGCAAGATTCATGGTTCTCTCTTTCTGCATATGTACATAACATCTCTGGCACAAATTTAGTTTTATATTCTTTCAGGATGGAATTCTTCCTAACTAATGCATGGTTTAAAATAATATTTATGTTACTTTAGAATTACTTAGGATTGCAAGGGGGTACCAAAAATAACAGATGTTATTCTGCCTCTGACTTGGTGAAATCCTTAAACCATGTTATGCATATTTGAAAACTAAAAACAGTTAAATATGCAATAAAATTACTAGGTGAACTTCACCATTTCTTTGTATTTTACACATTTTCAAAAAGGCACTCACCTAGAGAGCGAGATGGTGGCTGCCAGGGAGGCAGGTGCATTCAGAGCAGCTAAAACAAGTTTCTGAAGGGCAATGGGGTTTTATCTGTTATGGGGGAAGAAGCAAGTATCTGAAGTGAAGCAGAGAAGGATGCGGAGAGAATTTAGGGATGGTGGAGTCTGCATAGTGTTTCCCTGTGTAGTTGCTGCCATATGGATTATAGAGAGGACTTTAAATGCAGTACAGTGAAGCCTCTTAGGCCTATCAAGTGATGAGAAAAATTCTCGGCTGGAAATTGATTCTGTGAGGTACAAAATTGCATGCTTAATTCAGCTGTGGGGTTTTCCACGTGTATATGGGGATGTTTTGAAAAGAGCAGAGGCACTAGATCAAACTTTGTGAGCCCTTTGAGTAGTGAACCAAGGGCAGGGAGTGCAACAAGCCATGGCTGAGTTGGGATAGATTTTACTTAATGTTATAAAACATTTACCCCAGATAGAAGAGACAGCACAAAGAGAAATAAACATTTTAAGGGAGAAAATAGAAGAAAAATATAATAGGCTGATCTCTTCAATATTGGCCCCTGACAATGCCAGTAAATTGCATAAAAGAGACCCAGGAGAAAAGGCAGATAGTGATGAAGAGGAGAGTGACCTAGGAAAAGTACAAGATGCCCTTCGAGTTTGATCTTTAAATAAAAAGAAAGGAAACCTCCATGTTTAAACATGCTGATAATAGTCTTAAACATTTCCCAGTGTGGGAAACTAAGGCAAGCATAAAATATTCAGCACTGGAGTTCTTGGAATTGGTGAAGACTTTCAAACAGGCAACAAAGGAGCTCTCCCCCCATACCTGCTTTGTTTGGCTGTGAGAAATAGGAGCAATATGGAAATATTTTAAGTACTACAGAAAAGCTTATTAATATAACCAACCATCTCTCCTTGAGACATAGGCTGCATAGAATGAGGCAACACAGGGGGAATCATTCCCTATTGGACAGGCTAATCAAAAGCAGTAGTCATGAATTGTTGTGCCCAAATGAAGCTCCCATGAATACTAGGAGATTGGAAGATGGTAAAGGGGCAATCACTCCTGAGAAAAACAATATATAGTACCCAGTTCACTGGACCCGATAGGACTGTGTTTACTGGTAATTTAAGAAAAGTCTTGTGGGGCTGGAGAGATGGCTCAGCAGTTAAGAGCACTGACTTCTCTAGGAGAGAACCTGGGTTCAATTCTCAACCCCCACATGTTGGCTAAGAACCATCTTTAAGCCAGGCTTGGTGGTGCATGCCTTTGCTCCTAGCACTCAGGAGGCAGAGGCAGGTGGATCTCTGTGAGTTCAAGGCCAGCCTGGTCTACAGAGTGAGTTCCAGGCCAGCTGGGGCTATAGTGAGTTCCAGGGCAGCTGGGGCTATAGTGAGTTCCAGGGCAGCTGGGGCTATAGGGAGACCCTGACTCAAAAAAAAAAAAGCTTGTTTCATCAAGAACCTCAAGTTTGGTATGGAACATTAATGCCTGTGCTGAGCCCCTTGATCAGACAGGGTCTTCATGAATTAGGAGAGGATTTGCCAGATCTAAGTGTCCATGCCCAAGATCAGTATGTAAAGTATGACTGTAAAATAGCCTAAAGGCAATAAAAAAGGAGGCAAACAGAAAAGGAATTCTACTTGGGTTACTTGGAGGCAAATGTTTTGAGATTTATATCAAACCCACTTTCCTAAAGAGAAAAAAATGAGAAAAAGCCAAATTCCATGCTAAAGACAATCTCAGAAGCTGTAAAGCCTGAGGAACAGTTCACAAGGGGCATGTGGAGGATAAAAACTTTTCTCAGGGTGAAAAATGACCCCCAGGTTAAGCAGAGTACCTTTCTCTGCTGAGAAAAGTTATGCTGGGGAGTGGAGGCAATTTGATCAGATGGGGCCTCCCGCAGCAGCCAGATGATGTTAGTGAAAAGATAACAGTTGTGACCTCAGACAGGAGTCAGGGCCAGATCCTGCCTGACCCAGAGAACCAGCAAATACAACCAGCACATAAGGGGACCTATTCATCTTTGGCCTTGTGCAGGGCTAGGAAGCTTCAACCAAGACCAGTCTATAAAACCTTAAGAAATGCAGGGTGGCTGAAATAAAAACACCCCAACACCACTGGGTTAGGAAAATGACTACAGATCCTGAGGAGCTAACTAAATTAATGCCTCTTGTCTATGGTACTGTATCCAACATGGATCTTTAGAGACAGCAATTGGTACAAATAGATAAAAATTCCCATGCTGGGAAAGATATATCCAGACCACACATGCAAGTGTACAGATGGCCTCTGGAATGCCAGAAAGTGTTACCAAAGGCCACTAAATCAACAAAGCAAATATCGGTCTCCTTGAGTCAAGCAAGACTCCACTATCAGCATCAGCTACACCTCACCTGCCTGGAAATACTGTGCAGCAGTGGAAGCCATATGCCTGTGTATCCCAAATCTAATTGGCTATTAGCTCTCTCCTTGGAGGAATAATTCAGGAATAATTCATGATGCCAGAAGCTTAAGTCCTCTAGTTGTTAGGAGATGTTATAAGCCACAGTAAGACCTTGTCAGCTTTTACAGAAAAGTTATAATCCATGGATTAGCATACCATCCAAACATCTGTATCTATACCCATGTAACATACCATAATATTTAGTACTGTTTAAATGCCTATATATCTAACTGCTTGTGCTTTATCAGTAGGAGTAAAAGGTTATTTTGGGATAAACAGCCAACCCGTGAAAGGAAACCACCTGAACCAATCAGAGTCCAAAACAGCATCTCCAAAGAAAATAGACTGTTCGGCTTCTCACTCACTTTTGTCCCTTTTATAAAGTCTAGGGAACAATCTGCAGAAAAGGGGACATGGTAGAATGTAAGGGCTGCTATTGGGGTGAACTACAAAACCACAGACCGGACTCTTATTTGATCAACATGATAGTACATATAAGCTCCCCCAGCTGGACAATGGGGGTCTCTGGTTGTATAAGTTTGGGCATAGCTACTTGCAAATTGGTTTTACAAGAAGGATGCCTGTATCCATTACTTATGACCTATTATTGAAAAATAAAAATAAAAAAATTCCCATGGTATGTTAGATCTCATTTATGTTTGATTTAATATACAATGTTAATGTCTGGGTGTTTCACAGATATGAAACCAGTTGGAAAGGTAATCAAGTAGACCTAAAGAACAAACTAATAAAGAATAAAATTAATTCTGTAACAGGTACCAGGTCCAGGTATAACTATGGAATCCTTAGGAGCTTTATGCTTGGATAAGCCATAAGCAATATTTACCACAAATTGTTGAGGAAAGTCTATAATGTTCTGTGCCTCTAGTTGCCAAATTTTAAATGTTACCTTATAAAAGTGAAAAAATAGAGGTTCCCCCCAAATTGTGCAATGGATAAATAAAGATGAATGCAATGGGTTGGTTGCCTCACTCCAGGAGCTGTTGGGCAGAGAAGCTCTAGAGGCCCTCAAAACAAAGGCCTCAAATGTTGGCTTCACAATGGAAGCAGATTGTAACATTCTATTGCTGAAGACATGGCATGATGTGAGCATGGGAAAGGGAGGTAATTCTGGGACCTAGCCCTCTTACTACACACCTGGCCTTCATAATGCTGGAGAGTGCTATGCAGATGGCTAAGGAGAAATGGTCCCCACAGTTCTAATACAGACCTCTTGTGCTTCTCTCTCACATGCCAAATAAGGTGTTCTAGCAAAGTAGTGGCAGGCTGGTATATGTGCACACAGAAAAATTCTAATTGGACTTATAGCCTGCTCCCTGGGGAGGAATACACAATTGATACCATAAGCCAGGATGAACTCTAGTGGCAGGGGACTTTATACAGCCCAAGAGAAAAGCCATTAGAATAGTTTGTTCATTTGTTTGTTTGCTTTTGTTTTTAATTTTATTTACTTTTTATGTGGATGAATGTACTGTCTGCATGTAGGTCTGTGCACCCGTGTTGTACAATGCTGGGGAGGTCAGAAGAGGGTCTCGATTCCCCTGGAACTGGAGTTCTTCTGGAATTGGAGTTACAGAAAGTTCTAAGCCGCCATATGGGTGCTGGGGATTGAACTCGGGTCCTCCACAAGAGCACTAGGCACTCTTAATGACTAGACCATCTCTCCAGCCCCAGAACAGTTTGTTAAAGAGCTATGATGCCCCTGTCAGGATACCATCCAAGCATTTGTGTTTGTGCTCATAGCATGGCTTTTTATACTGGTCAGTGCATGCTTCTTTCTATTTTTTTTTAATATCTGATTTTTTTATTAATTTTATTTATTTTTGTATGTGTATGAATGTACTGTCTGCATGCAAGTCTGTACACCCGCGGAGTTCAGAAGAGGGTCTCGGATTCCCCTGGAACTGGAGTTCTCCTGGAATTGGAGCTTCAGACGGTTCTCAGCCGCCATGTGGGTGCTGGGGATCGAACCCGGGTCCTCTGCAAGAGTGGTCGGCGCTCGTAACCGCTAGGCCATCTCTCCAGCCCCTATTTGTGTTTTATTTGTAGGAAAAATACTCCTGAAATGAGCCAGGAGTCCACTGGAAATAGAACCTCGACAGACCCAAAAGCCTCATATCTCACCTCAGAAGGAAAAATTAGATCATCCTACCTATGTTTTTCTCACCCCCAGAAGGCTTAGGGACTTTTGTGGAAGAGGCAGGCTAGTGATGATTTTAAGGATCAAAAGAAGGGGATGGAATGGGGAATAATCTAAACTTGTTTTTGAATGGAATCTGCCTGAACAATCAGATCCACTGACCACAGACACATCACTATGAAACTAGAGGCCTTGGAGCTCTCTGGTATTCTGCCAGAACCATGCCTTGTGTAGCATCTCAGGTAGGACCATCCAGGGATCAACATAAATGGAGCACCCATGGGGCCTTGTAAGTGATGTTCTGTCCATTTGCTCTGTAGGAATAATGCCGTTATACTTCTCTTAAACAGAATTTTGAAGCCTTGGTTCCGTGCAGTAGTTGAGCCCCCAGAAAGAGGAGCTTGCTTGTGATCAGCATTGCATTGCTCTCCCAGGAAGGGAATTTACTGAGATAGATCTTTATATGTAAGGCACATAAACTCAGTAAAATATTGGGGACCAAAAAGAATACTCATCCCATGACCATTAGCAATTCTTTTAAGGACATGGGGAGATGGTTCAATTGTGAATGGGCTGCCCATACAAGTATGAGAATCCGAAATTCCCTGTAGAATGTCAGGTAATCTTAGGACACTGCTTCTAATTAAGTCTGAGAAGGCTGAGACAGGGCTCTCCAAAGCACACTGACTAGGGAGACTGGCCATATTGGTTATGTCTGGTTTTGATTGAAAGATCCTGCCTCAATGAATAAGGTGGAATGCAATAGAAAAACAAGAAGAAATCATTTTATTTTCTCAGAAATTCATATATAGCGACTATGGGAAACACCACGTACAAAGCTAATAACATACTGTTGAATGCAAAAGGGACGATTCAATAAGCAACTTGCTCTGAAATCCCCTCTATGTAACACTTAAAGCATATTCTGTTGTACAGACTGAGGGGACATGTTAGATACATGTTAGAGAGAAATTTCACTTAGTGGAAAGAGCAGCCCCTATAAAAGGGTTGCTTCTTCTTTTTAAACATTTTTTTTAAATATTTAAAAAAAATTTTATGTGTATGAATGTTCTGTCTGCATGTAGGTTTGTGCACCCGTGTTGTGCAATGCCGCGGAGGTCAGAAGAGGGTGTCAGATTCCCCTGGAACTGGAGTTAAAGACTGTTCTCAGCCGCCATGTGGGTGCTGGGGATGGAACCCAGGGCCTCTGCAAGAGCAGTTGGTGCTCTTAATCGCTAGGCCATTTCTCCAGCCCCAAGGGTTGCTTCTTGCTCCCACGGCTACATCTTTTAGTGTCCACACCATTCCAGGAATTTTCCACAGAGTATTGATATCTGGTAATGGCTGCAGTAATTGTTGAAACTCTTAAGGATAATAATATTCAGAAACTAAAACTAACACTTGGCCAGAAAATAGCCTGCACAAAGGAGGAAAGTCTGTACCATGGGGAATAACAATGGCAGAGAACGGGAAGGAGTCCTGAAAAGGGAGGGACAAAGAATCCTGAAAAGCCCCAGCACCACAGCTACCCTTCCCTTCCCATGGGAACCATCAGTTTACTACATTCAATTTTTTCCTTTTTACACTTCCCTGTCTGTGAATATGCTATCGCCATTTTGTGTCTGCGGCTCTCTTGCTCCCATTATGTGACTCCACTCTCTCGCACCTTCCACAATGCTAGTCATGGGAATCTCTAACTCTCTACTATCTCGCTGATCCATTACTGACTCCTGGCTCGTTGCAAGTGTTGTCTCCTGCCTCCAGTGATAGAGAGAGGCCTAAGCTTCTTGTGTGCTGCCCCCACTCCACCTTTGCCATGGTGACAGCTTCCAAGCTGAGGCCATGGTTGCCTTGGTGATGGCTTCCAAGGTGCTGACTGCTTGGAAGCTTCTAGGCATTTACCAATGAGGTTTTCCCAACCTTCTCTCACTCGCCCCTCCCAGCTGCCAACATCTCTCCTCCAGCTAGAACATTCTGCTGCAGTGATTTCCAAGCTGGTCTTTGTGAGTACCCTTGCTTTATTAAGCCCCGTTTGCACTTCCTCTGCTTGTTATGCTTGCTACTTTTACTTTTTAGCCTACTTTCCTGGATGCCCACTTCTTTGTTCCATAGAACAAATACTGTGAATCCCCGATGTGACTACCTCTCCCTCCAAGACCCATATAACAAGACTACAAATAATAATAATAAAATGGGTCTCAGACTCTTCCATATGGGGAGATTGTACAAGTTAGGGATAAAAGATTACTTCATGGCACTGACAATATTTTTTATGATACAGTAAAATTAGATACATGATAATGTCCTTAATGTCCTACAGAAATTTTAGAGACAAAGAGTACAGTTAAGTTGACTAAATTTTTAAGGGGTATTAAATTGGATGAAAACAGGAAATAAATTAGTAGAAATAGTATAAATGTATTATAGTCAAATAGTACAACTTCATGGAAGGGACCTGTGAAAACAAGCATTTGAAGCAAATAACTTGCTAAATAAATGGAGAGTAAAAGACAGACATACAAAAGGGCTGAAAATTGGTAATTTGGGCTTTGGGTTGCCAGAGATGAGATTACCTGGCAGGTCATGAAGACTGAAGAAAATCCTTCTGCTAATGAGGCAAACAGTGTGTGTTTAACGTTGAGACATGAATGGTGGATCAGATCTGCAACCAGGATAAGAGACCTCAGAAGCAGGAAAGAATTTTCTGCACAGGAAGCAGGAGCAGTATCAGTCAGAGTAGGAGGAGTGGGAATCCAGTGAGTTCCCTGCCCATGCCAGGTTTCCAGCATCTCTGTCTCCTGAAGGTGTAAGGAGCAGTCCTCCTCCTTCTATGATTAGAGCTTTGTAGTCAGACCTCTGGCCAGAGCCAGCTCAGAGCTGGACTCGGACCAGAAGCCTGACTGGCCAAAATGTTCAATTTAGAGGCTTATAAATGCTCAGAATCGCTGTGATTGCCTGAGTGTGCATGCAAATAAGGTACAGAATAAGGACTAATCAGGAGAGGGATCTCAAACTTTGGACAGGATGGGGTAGGAGGAAGCCTGCACTATTGAAAGTTTTTTCAACCAGAGCTGCTTCCCCATTTCCTCTCGCTCCTCCCTGAGTGTTGGAGTGGGAGAAGGAAGGGAGGGCTAAACTCTGCAGTATCTTCCTGTGTTCAAGCTTCTGTTTGCCAATAGACACAAGAGACAAATGTGGGCTGTCCTTTGAGATTTTATCTTCCCACAGGGGTCCTTTGTCCTTCCAGCCTTCAATTAATCCAGATATCTCTCTTGGGCCATATAATCGTGGCTTGTCTGTCAAAAGCAGCTTGTTGATCACTCTTTACCCTCATGTGTTGAAATTTCAGTTACTGATGTGAATCACTAAATCTACAGACCCTCTCAACCATCCTTGTGCATATATTTTCTTATACATGGATTAAATTTTCTCACTGAATGTGAGGTACATTATGTGATCGTGAAGTACTGGTTGTGTTTAATTCATATTTCATTAAGTATAGTTACATAAGGACACATGTAAACATAATTATAGATATGTGAATTAGTATACACAGATGCATTTCCTTGGTATGTCAGGTAATAAGACATAGAATCAGGGTGAGAACATTCAAAATGAATGCATTCTATATATGTGGGATGTGTGTTTGTGTGTGTGTGTGTGTGTGTGTGTGTGTGTGTGTGTGTGAAGATCTAGTTTAAATTAGGGGCTAGTTCTCAGCTAGTATCTCTCAGGGAAAAATGTGGGAGTCATGGGATTCCTCTGACCCCACCCCAAGAGGGAACGATGTGGACCAGGCAGAACACCAGTATACAGTGACATGCATACGGAAGTCTATGATTGGCTCTGGGAGGTGAAGTCATTTTGTTAATAAAAATGACTTGTAACAGGCAATAAATCAAATTCTCCATTATCATTTTTACACAGAATTATGGCTCTGTTATTTTGTGCATATACAGGCCAAAGCATGCCTGCATTTTGAGTTTTGGTGGCTAATGGGTGTAGTAGCCTGTATGCTGAGAATTATGCAGTGTGCCTGTGCAGAGCTTGTCCCTTATCAACCTAACCTGCTCTATGCAGGCGGACCATACTAGCAGTTGAGTTGCAGACCTGGGCCAATCACAAGGCAACATGATAACTGCACTAAGAGGAGAGCAAATGAGAACAGTACATAAACCCCAACCTTGCCCCCAATAAATGAGTCCATGGCAACTCGCCTTCTGCCCGCATTCACCTAACTCCCAGGGTCTGCGTTGTGTTGACTCTGTGCCTCTCACTCCCTTTCATTCATGGTCAGACCACGAAATTCCCCAGCAGACCTGAGGGATTTACTACATCTAGCACCCAATGTGGTTTTTCTACCCCCCAGTGCTGGTGGGGCACCCCCTTTCTTGATTAGTGAGTAGGCCCCCTTTTGTGTTATTTGTTCTTCTGGCTGTGCACTAGGGTGAGCACTCAGCCCCCGCCCCCCCACCCCTCTCCTCCCTTACGATTTTCTGCCCTCATGGGTAATATTCATCCCCACATTTGGGAGAAACAGATGGCTGCCCTAAAAGCTCTCCTCCAGACCTCTGGTCTTAAAGTGAAATCCCAGGACTTGGATTCATTTGAGAGGAGGCCATTTGCATTTCCCTCCTCTCCATAGTTGGGAACCTTAAGGGCTCCTGGGTGGAGGATGTTCTGTGTGATCATAACTCATCCTGCCACAAGAACACTGAGAAGTTGGTCCTGCCCTATGTCCCCAACTTTCACCTGGATGAGAAAGGTTCCTCCCATCCCAACCCCCCCAAACTCCCTTTAACTGCCCCTGCTAGGGATACTCACACACACACACACACACACACACACACACACACACCTCCCCCCGCCAATATACCCTTGGAGGGGGGCCAGGGAAGCTCTCTCCCAATGGAGGGACGCCCAGGAAGCTCTCTCCCACCATAAGGACTAGAGACATCTTGTTCAGCCTGCAGTGTTCTTTGGGTAAGAAAGAGCTCAATTCTTTTTTTTTTTTTTCTTTTTACTTTCACGTTGGTTTTATTTAAATTCAAGTTTCTGGTCTGGGATGCTCGCTTAGAAGAAACTGGATGCAGTATTGCTCCTCAAGCAAGGAGATGGGAGAAGCCCCAACTCTCCACTGTGATTTGGAATCTGGGCAAGGGGTCCAGGTTTTTGGTTCTGGGACTATGACAGGGCATTGGCTTTGTGTGCACAGCATTTCCTCTCTTTGTCTGACTTTGTCTTGTGTTTATGGTAACTGTTATTCTGTGTGTCTAAGTGTGTGTCTAAGTATTTTTGTGTGTTTGTAATTAGGTCCTTATAATTATCTCATGTTGTTTCTGTCAAAGTGGCAACTTCAAGATTCTGTCCTTTATGTGCACAGAATCATTCGTTTTGGGAAGCCAGACTAGAAACACAAGTGCAAACTTTAACATATAGAATTTAAAAATGCATTTAAATTCCTAAAATTTGGATACTGTAGACATCTTTAAATTTAAACTTCACAATAGGTGGTATAATGTTTATGGGAGTCAGCCTCTGAGTTGAATGTTTAAGGATCCCATTTTTCTAGCTGACCATTTGGTTTGTGCTTGCTTTCAAAAGGATTGTGTCAGGTAACTTGCTTTCTTTGGAAGGATTTTTCTCTGAATGTTCAGTCTCATTTGTGATTTTTTTGAGACCCCTGCAGGCCAGATTTTCTGGGTGGATGTATCCCTGATTTAACATATTAATTAGCGTTTGGGACTGGGAATGAATTCTTGGACCAGATGTGGTGGCACACACACCTTTAATCCCCGTCCTCAGGAGGCTGGTGCAAGCAGTTCTTTGTGAGCTCAAGGTCAGCCCATCTGGTCTTCTTTGGTGAGTTTCCACCCATTTGCTCTGTGGACACTATCTCAAAGGACAAGGGATAAACTGGCTTATACCACCTAGTAAAAGTTTCATCAGCAGTTAATCAGGAATCATGGTCTGGCTTGGGAGGAGGTCTTTAGGGCATGGGTAATTCCTGAGCTCTCTGGAGTGCCTACATGGCAAACTTTTGGTCTCTGCTAGAGACCCATTTTGGGGTCTGGCATCTGGATTAGTTGGGGTGCTGCATGTCTTCCAGGGGTGCATTATAGGCTTTTGCCTCCAAGGGGTGAGGGAGAGCATCCTAGAACAGCTTTTGGGCTCTGTTATGTTTCTGCAAGAATTTTTGAGCCTGTTTCCCTCCCTCCCTTTTTCCTCATGGGAAAAAAAGGGAATTCCCTGGGTCTGTGCCCTCCTTACTGATCTGACTGGTGCTCCCTCCTGTATATTGTATGTTTGTGTTAGTGAAGAGTTGGTTTCAGAGAACCGGGTGAATCAAATTCATGAAAACTGTATTTCACTCCATGATTTTAGTCTCCATTTGGATGAAGGCATTATATAAAATTATTGTTATCACTTTAAGATGTTAGAGCAGCCCTCTCACCCCAGGCACCTGATGTTTGAAATGTGTGCTTGAGTCTTTTTAAAACTATTGAACCTCAGTTCAGCTTTTTGCTAAGAACCTATTTGGAGGGTGTAAGTGCCTTAAGCCCTCATACTTAGTGAAATCTTATTCTGACATGCCTAATCAGAAATATAAACATTTTAATGGTATAACCTGTGTACCCTAAAAATATCTTTCCAAACTCTCTCACAGCACTCGGGAGACCAAGTGTATGTGTACTTCTTGATCTGGTTTCGGTGGAGAACTGATACCAGAATGCCCTGTTTCTTGCCTCCAGGGTAGGAGAGCTACCCCTCCTGGGGTAGCTAACGGGCTTTATTGTCTTTCTTATCTGTTTTCCACACCCCCTTCCTCATTACAGGAAGCAAACTTACCTCCTTTGGTTTGAACTGCTGTCTTCCTGGTCTGGCCACTCCTGGAAGTTCCGAAGCCAAGTGTGGTGGCCCACACCTTTAATCCTTGCATGCCCTCAATCCTAGCACAGCCAAGGTTTAAAAGTGGAGTTTATTTAGCCCATCTCATTTTCCATCTCTTATTAAGTTGGAAACCCAGTTATGGATATTTACTACATTTGAACAGTACTCTGATTGCTCTGATGACCACTTAGAGCCTCAGAGTGTGGCTCAGCTTCATTTGTAACTAGAGTAATTGTTAAGATGAGAATTGGCCCTAAACCCACAGAAACACAGAGATCTCTGTGAGGCTGGAGCTAGGAAGTGCAGTGGCAGAGCTACAAGCTGAGTAGACCAGGCACTGCCAGCAGAGAGCTGGATTCTCCCAGAGGCTCACCAGAACCAGCACTGCCCAAAACTCAATTTTAGACTTCTGATGAATGTTTGTCCTTTTAAGCTACCTAGATGATCATTGATTTACTTAGAAGGGAGAGACACAATGCAAGCTACAAGCCAGTTTTGGGGTTTAGAGACATCTCTTCTGAAGACATACATCTGTCCCCAGATTTCTAGGTGATTTCCCTAATGCTTTTTGTCCTATACAGAGCCATCCTGTCAGGTATAAATCAGAGACCAATGGCTGTGACAGGCCATACTAAGGGCAGCACACTAGACTCTGGGTCCAACCTCCAGCAGGTTTATCTGGGAAGGTGACCTCCTTTTGCTCTAATGACCCAATAGGGTGCCTGTCAGTAGCTGTGAGAGGCAGGATGCTTCATGAACACCTTGGATAAAACATGTTTACAAAAATCTACCCAGATGGTTTTAAAAACGTAATGATTGGGCCAGGCGTGGTGGTGCACGCCTTTAATCCTAGCACTTGGGAGGCAGAAGCAGGTGGATCTTTTTGAGTTCAAGGCCAGCCTGGTCTACAGAGTGAGTTCCAGGACAGCTGGGGCTACAGGGAGACCCCGTCTCAAAAAGACAAAAAAAAAACAAAACAAAACAAAAAAAAACTTAATGATCATTACTGTAGAATTTCTGAGTCAGAAACAAATAACTGACCTAAGAGTCCAATTAATCCCAAATTAAAAATAGGAAAGTTTACCTCACAGCTAGAGGACCTCAGTACTGTATAAACTGTTTAAAGTTTAAAATGTTGTTATGTCAACTGTTATAAAATTTAGAGTCATAATTTACTCTGATTTATGTTTTCATATCTGCTTTAGAGTTTTAATCAAAGCGTTGAAGTTTTAGGTTTGAAACTAGTTAAATGATTAGGCTCACATCTAATGCTAATGATTTACTTGATATCAACTTGATTTATAAGTAAACTGTCATGTGAGCTAAAACTCTTAAATTATACTATAGTCCTTAGTTCATGAAATATAAGTTTATTTTAAGGAATGATCATTTCTGTTCTTGGGCATAATTTATTTCCACACATTACACATGTGGGGACATTTTGCCTGACCTAAGTAAAATACCTCTAAGCACTCAAAGAAAATTGGTTGTTCAAAAACTACTCCCAAGCTGGCATGAATATCTCACGGTTTATACTAGGGTATTTGAGATAACTGTCCCATCTCATTACATGGGAAATAAATATTAATTACTTAGTAAATCTGCACAATTAAGGGTTAATATATTTATGAATGTTATGGTTAACAGTATTAAAATGGATATAAAAAGTAGAAATTGTTAAAAATTTATTTTTAGTAAGCATTTATGTGAAGATGATGCAAAAGTCTATACAAGTGATAAAAGTCTGAGGAGGTTTGTTATGGCAGGTAAAAGGTGAGACTATAGGAATAAGCTTAATTTTCTAAAGTTCAGTTAACTAGTTTAAAAATCAAAATGTTTATCTACTCAAGGTTTGTTAAAGAGTGTTCAGTTTTTGTCCAACCTTTATATGCATATCACATGGCACTTCAAGGTATAGTAAAAGGATAAGATAACTGTATTAAATAGTTAGTATTAACACTCGAGCCAGTTTACTAGTGGCCACAATAGGATTGTGAATATACAGAGTTAATTTTCAGTCCACTCCTGGCTTGAACCTGACTCCCTGTTACAGCTTTGGATTAAATGGACACAAACAGTGGGTTACCTATGGCTACTGAAAATGTACTTTATGTTTCTTTCAAGAGCTGCTTTTGATATTTCCTTTGACCTAACCAGATAATTTGGCTCAAAAAGCTAGGTTCTATTTCCCTGAATGCATGCAGTCCAGGAGGAGACAGTTTGGAAGAGCATGGTAATATTTATAAGTTTATTTCCTGTCTTCTGGTATGTGTTATAACTCCTGTCTTTCGGGGGAAACTATAAATTAGGATAAGGGGTCTGTAAAAGAAAAAGACTGTTCCCCTTGGTAGTAATCATAGTGAACAATTTACCTTTAAGTTAAGCCTGAAATTGTTTAATTTTATCTTGTGAGTTACACCTGCTTAACATAGGGTGTTAAGTCCCTTCTCCACTCGGTATTATACAAGCCTGCCTGAACTTTTGTACAAGCCTTATATAAAATATTACACAGTAATCAAAGTATTAGACTGCTGTAACTCAGCCTTTCTGGATGGATAATCACCATACATAATGCCCAAACCAATTTTGTCAAAAACAAAAGTTGGTTAATCTGTATGGACTTAAACACACAAAAGAAAAGTATAACCAAAAGATAAGTAATCATTACATTTCCTTTAAAGTCTGAGAGATTGTGCCTCCAAACACTAGATTTTAACTCATTTAAAGTAACATGAGATCTGTTGTTACCAAAGTTTCTTCTCTCTATTTAAGCAACTACCTAAGGGAAAACTCACACTGTGATTATCAAAATTTCCTTGAAAGCAGATACTGAGTCTAGACACTATGGACAAATGCACAAAAGGAGAAGCCCGATAATGGATGTTTTGGAACCACTCCTTGACGAATTCTAATGGATTTTTAAGTTAGACATTTAATTCACCCTGTTCCTCTCTTGGTTTCTTGCCTAGAAAATGTACCTAGCTACTCTCGCCTTCATAGGCACTGTTCAAGGATTTTGTTCTCTCTGTAACTATACTTTTTGGGATCATTTAGATAGATCCACTAAGCAGGGGTATCCCAGTTGCCACCACCCTTTTCAGCATGGAAGAAGTCAGAGCGGTCAGTGCCTCGATTCCTTCTTGGCAATTGGGGTAACCTCTTCAGAGGGTAATGCTATAAAAGTAGGAGCTAAATGTTGGCTGGGTAGTTTAGGGTCAAGAGCCCCTAAAGAGCCAGTTTTTTTCTCAGCTGAGAGCTGAGGACTTCCTGGATCTGTCAGTAAACTTATCCTTTTGGAGGAGCTGACTCATGGCTCATGCATCCTTAACTCACTTGTCAGATTTATTGATCAGTAGGTAAAGTCCATTAAAATCATGGTGCTGAGGATTCAATACAACCCCCCTAGCAGAGATCATTCCATCTTGGAAACACCAACTGTGGTTGACTCTTGTGAATTTCCTTCAAGGATTCGAAGGCCACATAATGAGAGGGAGAAAAAAGTTGTGACCCCAGGTTTTCCTCATCCTGCCTGACCCCCCACCAAGTCCTCAATATTACACATCGACATTGGTGACATTGTGAACTTGGTGACATCATTAAAGGCCCCTGATCACAGACACATATGTTTGGATGATAAGTTAATCCATGAATTACATTTTTCCCCTCTGTTAAATATGACAGGGTCTTACTGTGGCTTATAATATCTCCTAACCTGTAGAGGATGTAAGCTTGTGGCATCAGCCATGGGTTATTCCTCCAAGGAGAGAGCCAATAGCCAATTAGATTTGGGATATACAGGCACATGGCTGCCTCTGCTGCACAGTATTTCCAGGCAGGTTAGGTGTAGCTGGTGCTGACGGTGGAGTCTTGCTTGACTCAGGGGGACCCGTATTTGATCACAACAGTTTTTTAACTACATCTTGACCCTTGGCTCTCAAGTAGCCTCCCTTAACTCTACTCGCCCTGAGGTCATAGCCTTTGATACTAGCTTTGTTTCTAAGTTGTGGTCTAAGCTAAAGTCCATTTTTGATCCTGCTACATTGGTCACCTGGGGCGTCCTCTGCCTCCTGGCCCTTCTCTGCCTTTTTCTCTTCAGGTGTCTGTTTTGATGCACCTGCAGCCAACTCCAGGTCAACAAAAATGATGACCCAGGTCTTCTCAGCAATGGTCAATAGGGACTGTTCACGCATCCCTCCTAATGAGGTGATTTGAGTCTGGCTCTCTTCCATCCACAATTCATGGGAATGAGCTTGTCTCTCCCCTCCTCAGTACCACTCCTGGACTCTTTCCTCAATGGCTGGTTAGTCAAAGACAGATAAGTCTCTGCAAAACTCGGGCAACCTAAGACAGACAGAGTCACAATGTTGGAATGCCAGAGGTGGGGGCCAACAAGGTTTGGGCATAGCACCTAAACTCCCACTTGGACTGCTCCTCACACAAAATTAAATACAAAGGGTGGAAATGTAGTAGCCTGTATGCTGAGAATTACAGAGTGTGCCTGCACAAAACTTGTCCCTCATCACCATAACCTGCCCTAGCCAGGCGACCATACAAGCAGCTGACTTGCAGACCTGGGCCAATCACCAGGTGATACGATTATTGCACTAAAATGAGAGCAGAATGCAAACAGTACATAAACACTTACCTTGCCCCCAGTAAACGAGTCTGTGGCAGCTTTCCTTCTGCCTGCATTCACACAACTCCTGAGGTCTGCGTTGTGTTGACTCTGCACCTCTCGGTTCCTTTCGTTCGAAATTCCTGGCAGGCTGGGGGGATGGACTCCAAGTGGGTTGGATGGAGGTCTATCAGACCACAAACTGGTTAAGCTGGTGTGGGGTTGGATGTAGACAAATCAGGTCACCAACTTGTGGAGTGAATTGTGAATGGCTAAGGACCTGAGTTGGAAGTACCTCTGAGGTTGGGTTATGAAAGTGTCCAACTGACCACTGTGCCGAGGAGTCAGTTCCCCACAGTGACTGCATGCTGGCCACTATGCTCTCCTTCCCTTAGCAGGACTGGGCTGTACCTACTCATAGCAAGAGAAGCTTCCTACGCATGTGTGTGTGTGTGTGTGTGTGTGTGTGTGTGTGTGTGTGTCTGTGTCTGTGTCTGTGTCTGTGTGTCTGTGTGTGTACACGTGTTTGGGCTGTCTGTTTATTTAGCTATTTTTGTTTTTCTTCTTGGCACTTGAGACCCACTATAAATCTTGTGTTCAAATTGGAGCAGAAGTCATTTGTAGCTCAAGCTGGCCTGTAACTTGAGGCAATCTTCTTGTGAGAGTTTTCCAAATGCTGTGTTTACATCTGTGACACAGAACACTTGACCATATCTTTATTTTAGAGATCTCTAGTACACATTGCTAGAATACTCAACAAATGGTGGATTATACCCCTGGGTAAGCAGTATAAACCTTTAACAGAGGATGTGCTTTAGTCTCAGAATGATAAATAAATAATTTAATGGTTATATATCATAGAAAATAAATACAAAATTCAATTATGCATATTTTGATTATTTCTCTGCATCCTCATATAAGTGTAATAGCTATTTGCTGTGGCCACACATATTAGTGCATGAATGTGTAGGCTAGACAAAACTTGGGATATTGATCTGATGCAGGAAGGCACCCAATACAATTATTCTTGGGACCACATTTGAGTTTCAGTTTTGTATTTTTCTAGTAATAATGCAATTTGCATCCTACTTTCTATACCTATACTTAATCTGCCCACACACAAACACGCACACACACAAACACACACACAACACATACACACAAACACACACACACACACACACACACGCATACACAAAACCTGAAAACATTGACCCTAACAAATCCATAAAATCCACTTCTATCCCCATGTTACTAATTTTTAGTCTCTGAAAAATCAATTGCATTTTCTACAGGGTCTTGTTCAGTAGAGAAATGATTCTATAATCAACCAATCAAAACAGAGTGCCACAGAAAATATGTACTTTAGTAACCAATCAGTCCTCCTCTTAAAAAGAATCCCCACATTCTTTAGCCTGAACTATTGCACACACTCCCACACATGGCCGATGTCAATCTTGACAGCACATCCCTATTTAATCTGCATGACTTCTTTGATTAATTTAAAACTATCTTAATTCTTTCCTTATTTATTTAAGCGTCCATTTATTTTATTTTTTTTTTACTTATTTTGAGACAAATTTCTCACTGCTCTGGGCTTTACCTATTACTCTAGACTTTATGACAAGCAATCCAAGAGATCTCCCCAGTTCTGTCTCCTAAATTCTGAGATCCAATGTCCATGGCACCATAAATAACTTGGTTATGTGTGTTCTAGAGAACAAGCCTAGGTTCCCATGCTGTGTGTTATCATCTGGGCCATCTCCCAATACTGCAAGCTTTGATCTTAAAAATATAATTGACTGAAGTTCCAATACTACTAGCCTCCAATTGTCTTTGAGCCTCAGCTCATCTTTATACATACCACATCACATGCCTTTATACATCTTAAAATAAAGATTATTGAATATAGTTTTAAAATCCCTTCAATAGAAACTTAAATTATTAACCTAGAGAATCACATAATTTACATTTCTTTGAGATATATACATATATATCCCTTATAGATAGAGATTCAATGATGTGATATGTTGCTTGATATATTAGCTTGACAAATGATAGGTAGAAGATAGATACATGATGAGAGATAGATAGATAGATAGATAGATAGATGATAGATAGATAGATAGATAGATAGATTATGGTTTCCACTAAAGGCAGTTATTGGGAATAAGGGAATTATTGTCAGCTAGTAAACTAAAAACTCATCCATTTCAGAGTGACAACTCCTGAGCTGTATCACTAGACATCCCTGCCCAGATTATAACCAGCACCACTGAAAAAGCTCCTCTTCCCCATTACTTACTTATCAATTCCATAAACTAAAGCACAACCCCTGCACACATAAAAAATAAGTTGTGCTTCCTAGATCTGTTAAATTTGTGAGATTACTGCATTTTTATGTATATTATGTACTCCATAGGAGAGAGTGTTTCAATACAGAGGAAATACCTGCACAATAGTTTCACATACAAAGCCAAATATTTTAACAGATGTGATGTGAGCACACCAAGGAGACAGAGTGAGCAAAGCTAAGAGTTCAAAACACTCCTCTTGCTGGTCTTCATCTAAAATCTGGAACTGGGTCTAGTGAGTGAAAGTGTCTGTTGTTCCATATATTAGGAAGGCTGAATGAACTAATAGATATGTACACAAAGCATCCTGGTCATTTTGTTAAAATATATCACTTGCATCAATTATTAGTACTTTCACACAATGATGAAAAATTAATGACCAAAATTACTTTACCACATAGTTTTCTTCAATGATCACATAACTTTGGACACAGAAATGTATATTTTCATACCATTTTATAAATATATGAGATGAAAAATAAGTAAATATAATAAAATAGCAAATGTGCAATGAACTTACTTTCAGCTCAGTTTCTTTAGTGACTTTACTTCCTCCTTGTCCATGAATTCCCACATTGTCATCCTCTGTGTTAAGATATTTGATAAAGCATTTCCAATTTATGTCAGGTCTTCTAGATTTATGATAACAACAGAATCTTTATAAGGGAAAGCTTTTATAACTAACTATATGGTAAGAACTTGGTAATGCTCACATAACGACTGATGTCCAACCAACAAACCATTTCTAGCTAAAAGATGCAGAAGTATATTCTGTTATCAGTGCTAAAAACTATTGTTTCCTCTGAGTTCAGATTTCTCTCGAAAAACCATGAAAGTACAAGTAGTATAATATGGTCTATTATAGAGGAAACATGAGTAAATAACATCTCAATAGTTTAACAAAATGCATTTGTCTCCTATGTAGTGAGAAGACATGAGTGTACTAGTGTAACTACTATTGAATGTGGTAATAGATTCTTACAATTTCACATGCCAATATACTTTTGTATATCAACATAATGTTATAAAATATGAACAGCAGGGGCTGGAGAAATGGCTTAGGGTTTAGGAGCACGACTGCTGTTGCAGAGGACCCAGGTTCAATTCCCAGCACCCACATAGTGGCTAAGAACTGTCTTTAACTCCAGTTCCAGGGGAATCCGATGCCCTCTTCTGACCTCCGTGGCATTGCACGACAGGGGTGCACCAACCTACATGCAGACATTACACTAATACACATAAAAAATATGCACAGCATACTCACCCATGAGGTTTCTAATATAAGTTGGTACATACAGATGGATATCCATGTGGAAAAAAATCTTCCCTTGACCAGGTCCTTGAGGACAGATATAACATGTGAATGGCAACATCAAGCCTCTCTTACCATACAGTTCATATATAAATGCACATAAACTACCTCAAGTATAGTGCACAGTGACTTCTATTCATCTAATTGTTCCCTTCGAACCTAGGCCCCAAGTGAGGCTTTGATGAATTCCTAGACACCATTTAATGTTGTGGCCCTGTGTTCTCTCTCTTGTTCTTGCTCTCATTCTCATTCTGGTTCTTACTCAATTGGTGCACCCCCACCTTTTATTTTCTCTATCTGGTTGAGTGTTGCCTTGATCAGGTTCCAAGTTACAAATAACCACAAAGTTCTGATACAAGGGACATAACAAAAGAAAATAGGTTTTATAACTCACATTGATTATATATATATATATATACTATATTATTATTATATATATATATATGACTGGTTTTAGAACATATTATATCAGAATATAGCTAAAATGAAAACATTAAAGACAACATATCTTAATAATTGATCTTGAGCATTATTTAAAACAATAGTTCCAAGCTGTATAATCAGAGCAGAGTTTCCTGCAGAAATGTATTGATGTCCTCTAGTTCCTTTCTCAGTGTGGGGTCCACTTTGGTTTCATTATGAACTCCTATCCTGCTACATGACTTTGATGAAATGCTAACTTCACAATGATCCAGGCAGTAGAGTAAGGAAAAGAGGAGGCATAGTTTCAAAGTAATTTAACTCACATATTCACATATAAAAAGCAAGATTTATTCCTCCAAGGAGAGAGCTACTAGCCAATTAGATTTGGGATATACAGACATATGGCTGCCACTGCTGCACAGTATTTCCAGGCAGGTGAGGTCTAGCTGATGCTGATGGAGGAGTCTTGCTTGGCTCAAGGACATTATTTGATTTATTGATTTAGTGGCCTTCGTAACACTCTCTGGCATTCCAGAAACAACTGTACACTTGCAAGTGTGGTCTCAATACATCTTTCCCATGCTTAACCAAATCTTACAGCAGGGCCTTACCACCTCTCTTCTTTCAGGTTCCCAGTTTACAGGCAAAAGCCTTTACCTTCTTGGGGGGGGCTTGATCCCCTTGCCAACATATCCTTGGCAGAATAATCCATTGCTGATATCAGAGCTCTCTGTATTAATATATTTTGCTTAACTGCACATCTTAAAGACTTTAGTATTTATCATTTGGCTCTGGATAGAGAATTATCCTTTCACAGTTCCTATGTCTATTAGTCAATTAAAGAAAGAAGTTATACCGGTTTTATAAGAGATTACCTCTATAACAACTGTCTCTAATTTACAGTTAGGGAATGACTTCATTGCCATCATGTTTCTTTGTGTCTATGAAAAGGAGGTAAGAAAATCTCTCAATTAAACTTTGCAGCACCTGAAGGTAAAGTTCATTAGGCACATTATAAACAGTTGTTACAAATAGGATCCACAGAGATGTTTGATACCTGTAACAGTCTGAGGTTTTCCTCCTTTTAATGCTTAGTTGGGCCAACTTCTCTGCTGGTATTTCTTGGAATATCACTGCACAATGCAAAGCTGTATCTTTTCTTTATCAGCCACTAAGTTGGTGAGGTTTTGACCTGAGGGAACATGACAATCTTTTCCCATAATTAGTTTTAAAATTTAAATTGAAAAAATTGACAAAAGGTTCAATATATAACTGCATCCCCCCTTTTTATTTTAGGTTTTTATTTTTTGACCAATGAATCTCAAAAATGTAGTTGTAGTACACATACCTATAGGGAGGAATTGAGGTGTAAAGCTGATGCCACAGGCTTACATCTTCTAGAGGTTAGGAGTTGTTATAAGCCACCGAAAGTCCTTGCCATCTTTTACAGAAAAACTATAGTTCATAGATTAGCATACCATCCAAACATCTGTGTCTATACCAACGTAACTACCCTAATAATTATTACTGTTTAAATGCTTGTATATGCTAATTGCTTGTTCTCATTATTAGGACTTAAAGGTTTTCCTGGATAAACTGTCCAACCTTGAAATGAAACAGCCTGAACTGCTCGAGTCCAAAGAGACATTTCCAGAGAAAGTAGTAACTATTTGCTTCTTCACCCACTCGTGCCCCTTTTCTTTTTTTTTTTTTTTTTTTTTTTTTATTTCTGTATGTGTATGAATGTACTGTCTGCATCAGGTCTGTGCACCCATGTCGTGCAATGCCACGGAGGTCAAAAGGGTCTCGGGTCTACCCCGGAGCTGGAGTTCTCCTGAATATGGATGTCAGAGGGCTCTCACCGCCATGTGGGTGCTGGGGATCGACCCGGGTCCTCTGTAAGAGGTCGGCGCCAAAACCGCAATAGGCCATCTCTCCACCCTCAGTGCGCCCCCTTTTTTCTAAAGCCTTAGGGTACCATCTGTGGAAGAGGGGCCATGGTAGAATGTAAGGAGCTGGCAATTGGGATGAATGGTGAAACTAAAGCAGATATAGACTTGGACACTATTTGATCAACATGATTGGTCAGTACAGCCCCTCCACTGGTGGTGGGAGCCTTGGGTTTGTGTGGTGTTTGGGCATAAGCATGCCGGCAAATTGTGATTCAGTACTTATACTATTGTTAATAAATCAGATTAAAAAAATATAAGAAAAAGGCAAAGAAAAGGGAGAAAATAAAAAAAAAAAAACCTAGCGTTAAGAGCGCGACCGCTCTTACAGAGACGCCGGTTCGATCCCCGCAACCCACTGGTGGCTAAGAACCGTGCTGAAGACTCCCAATCCAGGAGAACTCCAGTTCAGGGAATCTCCGATACCCGTCTTCGGACCTCCGCGCGTTGATTGCACGACACGGGTGGCACAACTTGCATGGCAGACAGTAATTCATACACATACAGAAATAAATTAAAATTAATAAAAAAAAATTAAAAAAAAGAAAAAGCAAAATTTAGCCAGGCTTGGTGGACCATGACTTTAATCCTAGCACTTGGGAGGCAGAGGCAGGTGGATTTCTGTGAGTTCAAGGACAGCCTGGTCTACAGAGTGAGCTCCAGGACAGCTGGGACTTATATTGGGGTTGTTTATACTTTATGGGATTGTTAGAGATCTAAGTCTCAATAGCAAGTGTCTAAAGATAGAAATCTTTCTTTATATTTGAGATGAAGCATTGCATGCTTGTGAAGACTCAACTCATGAAAGATTATACATGTCAATGCCATCATTGCAGAAAGGAAATTGAGTAAATGACTCATTGTGGGAGGATAATTCTTGGACTAAATATAGTCTCTGTCTAAACTAGAATTTGTGAAGTGTGAAACATCCCTTAAAAAAGAAATGGACACACATATATCTGTGTAGCTGCAAAAATTTATATATGATGGTGGAAAATCTGAACTTTCAATATAGTCTAAATAGTATGTCATGTCCAAGGACAAATAAAAATCTAAAGTATATCCTACTTTACATTAAAATGTTCCCAAGGTGCCTTATGCTTATAAATATAAATGTGATTCAAAATAGATTTTAAAATTAAGGATCATGGTGAAAAATGATATTTAAAAATGGACATAAACATATTTCCCTGTGTGTCTTTTCCTGGGGATAAATCAGTAAAGGTCTATTCACCTGATATATGGAATGAATAAAAAGGAAAAAGAAAAAACACAAAGTTATCACTTGATCTTGCTTGGTGAACCAATGATTCTATTGGGTTACCTGTGGAAGTTTGGGTGATTCAGAGGCAAATGCACCACAGAGAAACTACCCTGAAGTGGTGATGTGGGAAAGCTTCAGACCTAGAAATCCTTCCCAGATTATAAACAGCTCCATGGAACAGCCCTCTATGTCTTAATGTTTATTTACTCTTTATTTAAACCTGG
This sequence comes from Rhizomys pruinosus, assembly GCA_009823505.1. NCBI lineage: Eukaryota > Metazoa > Chordata > Mammalia > Rodentia > Spalacidae > Rhizomys > Rhizomys pruinosus. The sequence goes on from VZQC01009956.1 coordinate 373,094, forward strand.
AAAGTGAAAGAATAATTTTCAAACTGGAAAATATGTTTTCTTGAAATAATGTATCATTGTGTATCCCAGGCAGGTCTGGAATTCACTATGTAGACCAGTCTGGATTCAAATTCACAAAAATCTGTTTTGAACTCCTGAGTGCCAGAATTAAACATATGAGACATGAAGAATGGTTCAATCTAGTAAATGTATGAGCTTCCTCCTTCTTTTAAATAAATGGTTTTCTTAATTTGGTGAGTAATTTTCTTCCAAACAAGAGGAACTCTTTCAATTTAGACCAAATAGTTTCAAAAGACCTCCATATTCCAGAAAAGGCAAAGTGAGGAATAACCAGAATGAGAAGGCTCAAGTTTTGTCTCTGCATTTACTAGTGTATTTCAGTTCACCTTTCAGACAAGGCAAAGGAGTGGAAATAGCACTGACTTGAGATACATTGTGAGGACTTAATTTGTAACCATGTTTAATCCAGTGAACTAGGTATAAGCCTATAAAAACTACTATTTGTACTTTCTCTAATATTGACTTTTGACCAAAAATTATATTTAATTCAATAATCAACATTTAAATTTTGTTTTTCTTTACAATAGAACATTATTTCTTTTTTTAACATTTTTTATTGATGCTTTGTGCATTTCATACATCATTTTCCAATTCAGTTCAGGCATATTTCCCTTTCCCTTCCCCCCCACACCCACCCCATCCCAGATCATGCATTCTGCCATAACTGTCCTGCATCTTTCTCTCAGTTTTTTTCATTTTTTAGCTATAAGTGATAATTTAAATTTTGTATTACACTCAAAATGGACCATCTCGAAATATGACATAATGTGGTTTCTTATCAATTAAATCCTTATGGAGTTGTACACAAATATTAATAGATATGACATTCTTACAATGAAATGAAAAGGAAAATTATAGAAATATAATACTTATGCTAATGTTTCTTGCATTCAGACAAATATATTCATTGTCATTTTTAATAGAAGACAGCCCTTACATTTTTGGTACTGAGGGTATCTTTATAAAGTGCTGTGGGAAGGCTTCATTTCCTTTAGAGACAGACTCTCCCTGTAGCTTCAGCTGGCCTTGAATTCACATTGTAGACCAAAACCGGCAGCTGCATCTCTGGTTTCTGGGTTTAAAGGTGGGTACTACAATGTCTGGCTTGAGTGAACAATTTTTACTAAGCACATGTGTGGTTACATATGAATAATTATACTATGCCTTCGCTCTGGCTCATATACTCTACTTATTTCAATACACTATTGTTAATGGAATATAATATGTTGCTGTCACTTTCTATTGCACTGCTATCAGTATGAAGGCTCAGCTGCAGTCTTGTCTAGTATGACAAAACATATTTTTAGTAAAATTTCTTTCAGTTTATAAAGTTCATTTGCCACCTATCAAATGATTGGAGATTTTACAATAATTAGAATGATATTCTAATAATTACTGAAATAATTTAGTGTATTCTAACAAATTTATATTATACCAGAATCTATTTTAATACAAGTTCAACTTTATTATAAAAGAACAACATTGTGCTCACCCTTGAATATTCCCTGTTCTCTGCCTCATCCAACTTCAAAAAGTGGCACAGCTGCACATCATTTATGTTTCCTAATGCAAACCTCCTAGTGTAAAGTCAGTTCCAACATTTGAGTTGCTTCAAGAGCCTTGCTCATCTCCCATTTGATGCAGCAGCACACAACAATCTGCTAGTTATCCAATGGAAAGAGTACTCTGCATAATGAAAGACTACTACTGCAAACACCCATAAATGGTATGGCTTTACCACACTCTGTCTCCTGGTCTCTATCTTACTCTCCCTCTCTCATCCTGTATTCACATTTACCAGCTGTTTCTTTTTAATATGCTTAGGTTGGCCTTATCCATCTATAAATTTACTTTTGAAGTATTCAGATAGGCAAGGTTTGTTCTCTGAGATCTCTAAGGGGAAAACATACTTCCTTATTATATGTGCTGTGCTGCATTGTCTGTAGTGTATTTGACTTGATCATCAGCCATTCCTGAACCTAAATTATTTCAGGAGGATTAACTAGATAGAAATTCAGTTGGAATGAACTTAACATAGGGAAAAATAGATCAACAAGACACTATGTTATCAATACATTTAAAAAAATAATTTGAAAAGAAGAAATAGACAAAGCATAATAATTGCAATAAATTTACAAAAATGGAAAAAATGTTACTGAAAAGAGTTATAAAATTAGGCCTCTGATGAAGACATCTTAGTAAGTTAAGAATCAAAGCAAAAATCCCAATCAAAATCCCCAAGAGTTTCTTCACAGGCTTGGAAAAAAAGTCCTTAATTTCATTTGGAAAAACAAAAGACCCCCAATAGCCAAAACAACCCTGAGCGAAAAGAGCTACACAGGGGGGATCTCTATAACAGACTTCAAACTATACTACAGGGCTATAGTCATAAAAACAGCCTGGTACTGGCACAAAAACAGACCTGTTGACCAATGGAACAAAATCAGAGATCAAAACCGGAGCACATACAATTTCAGCCATCTCATATTTGACAAGGGAGCCAAGAAGACACAGTGGAGAAAAGACAGCATCTTCAGCAAGTGGTGTTGGCAAAACTGTATCACCACTTGTAGAAGAATGAAATTAAACCCCTACCTCTCGCCCTGTACAAAAGTCAACTCCAGATGGATCAAAGACCTCAGTGTGAAACCCCAAACTCTGAAGGCAAAAGAAGAAAAAGTTGGCAGCAAACTACAAGGCATAGGCGTAGGAAAAGACTTCCTAAATCAGACAGCAGCTGCACAAGAATTAAGGTCGACAATTGACAAATGGGACCTCATTAAACTCAAAAGCTTCTGTACATCAAAAGAAACAATCAAGGAAGTGAAGAGAAATCCCACAGAGTGGGAGGAAACCTTCACTGCAGATACATCTGACAAAGCATTGATTTCCAGAATATATAAACTACTCAAAAAACAAAGAAAAAAGAAAACAAATGACCCACTCAATAGATGGAGCAAAGAACTGAACAGAGACTTCACAAGTGAGGAATTAGAGATGTCTGAGAAACACCTTTAGAAGTGTTCAACATCACTATCATTATGGAAATGCAATTGAAACCACTTTAAGATATCTTACTCAAATAAGACTGGCTAGGATCAAGAAAACAAATGATAACCAAGTACTGGAGAGGTTGTGGGGAAAGGGGAACACTCATCCACTGCTGGTGGGGATGTAAACTCATACAGCCACTATGGAAGCAGTGTGGGGATCCCTTGGAAGACTTGGAATGAACTTGCCCCCCATCCCAGCCATACCACTCTTAGGCATGTACTCTCAAGACTAACCCTACGCCAGAGATACATGCACAGCAATGTTTATTTCAGTTCTCTTCACAATAGCAAGGAGCTGGAACCAACCCAAATGCCCCTCAACTGATGAGTGGATAGAGAAAATGTGGTACATTTACACAATGGAGTTCTATGCAGCATTAAAGAAAGACAACATCTTGAGCTTTGCAGGAACATAGCTGGAGCTAGAGGATATCATGCTGAGTGAAGTAACACAGTCCCAGAAAATCAAACGATGAATGGTATCCCTCATTGTGGATGTCTAGTGCCAATACCTAGTTGTAATTCTTGTACATGGTCCTTGAGCTTTTGTCCAAATCAGTTGGGAGGATGCATATTTGGAAACAAACAACAACAACAGCAACAACACAGGAAAAGGACTGCATCAAAGAACTGGAAAAAAAAAAAAAAAAAAAAATTCTGCTCAAAACAGTCAACTTCCACATGGGAGAAATTTAGAAAGACTGAGAAAGAGATGAAAAGCATGTTCGGCAGAATTCATGAGCTCTGGTGGGGTAGGGGGATGGGGGGGACATGGGTCCAGATTTGATAAAAATATATTTATATAAATAAATAAATTAATTAAAATAAAATAAAATAAAATAAAAGCCAGGCACGGTGGTGCACGCCTTTAATCATAGCACTTGGGAGGTAGAGGCAGGCGGATCTTTGTTGAGTTCAAGGCCAGCCTGGTCTATAGAGTGAGTTCTAGGAGAGCTAGGGCCACAGGGAGAACCTGTCTTGAAAAGACCAATATAAATAAATAAATAAATAAATAAATAAATAAAGTGATGTTCAGTTGTCAAGTTGACAAGGAGTAGATTTGTGGTTGTTAAGACTGTCAATTTACAGGAATGGAGAGATAATTCAGTGGTTAAGAGCACTGGCTGCTCTTGCAGAGGAGCCAGGTTCAGTTCCCAGCAGCCACATGGCTAACAACTGTCTATAACTTCAGGTCCAGGTATCCAATTCCCTCTTCTGGCCTCCATGGGCATTGTACAATATTGCTGCACTTACATACATGCAGACAAAACACTCATACACATAAAATAAAAATAAAAAAAATTAAAGAGTCAAAGCTAAAAAGGAAAGGAAATATTTGGTACTCAAATTTATTTGCTACAAGACCATTGAGAGAACCCTGACACTACTGAGACATTCAGTATATATATATATATATTCTCTTTTATTTTTTTATTTATTTTTTATGTGTGTGAATGTATTATCTGCATGTAGGTTTGTGCAACTGTGCCTCTGCCTCAGAGGTCAGAAGGGGTCAGATTCCCCTAGAACTGGAGTTAAAGACAGTTCTCAGTTGCCATGTGGGTGCTGAGGATCAAACCCAGGTCCTCTACAAGAGCAATTGGTGCTCTTAATCGCTAGGCCATCTCTCCAGCCCTGACTTTCAGTTCTTTACCTGGATGATAATCTACTTCTTCCTCAAATAATGGAGTGGTCAGAGAGTGAGCGTGAACAACCTGGGCAAAGTATGATTTCTACACAGCAGTAACAATTCACATGTGAAAGTAGAAATTGTCTTTGGAAAACAGAACTTCAGAGACTCAGTAGCACCAGAATGCCAATTTTGAGATGACACATGGTTACAGCACTGTGCTCTCAGAGGATCTTGAGGAGTCAGTCATCCAAAATACTGTCAGTCTCACAACACTAAGCTTTCAGAGGTCTCAGTGTTACAGATGAAACCAATCCCTAACATAATAATTTTGCACATAGTGTGACATTCAGGACAGGAAAATAGTCAGCATGCCTCTGTGACTTGAGAATCCTGATGGCTGGAGAGAAAGCAGGACTACAATGCTGATGCAGTAAGGGCAGATATCAAAGCAGTTCCTCTTCTTACTTTCTCCCAGCACAGGAAGTAAGAGCAGTATCACTCAGAAAAGAATGAGTGGGAGCTAGTGCCATCTCCTGATATATGTCCAGGTGTTCTGTCTCTGCAGGTCTAAGAAAGAATCCTCCTTCTTTGATTAGACGGTTGTAGTCAAGCTTCCTGCCAGAGCCTGTAGTCAGCTATGAGCTAGATTCCAGACAGGAACCAGACTGCCAAATATGTATGCTGCAGGTTATTTTTTTTTTTTTTATTTGGTTAACTCTGACTGGCTTACTGGACGTGCAAATGATCTATAGAATAAGGATCAGGAGAGAGATAGCTCAGTCCTGCAGGGAAAGCCAAAGCCAGGTGTAATCCATGAGAGTTTATTATCGGGGCTGCTGATTCATTCCCTTTTGCTCCTTTCTGAATGTAGCAACAGAGTGGGGTTGGTGAAAGGAAAAGAGCAGAAATAACCCTGAAGTTTTGCTCTGGGATCTGGGTCCAGTTGCCAGCAGATAAAAGCAACCTAAGTGCCTGAGTGTTTGAGCTTATTTGGCTCTGCTGGAGTCCTTCCTCAATCTGCCTACAAGTCTCCACTTCTTTCTAGGGCCTTCTGATTGTAGCTATGTGCTGTCAAAAGCAGCCTGCAATTGACTTTCTGGAATCTTGTTTCAGTTTCAAACTCTGATTTAATTCAGAGCCATCAAAATGGTACAGTTTCCAATAGAGCTTTCTAATCAAAGCTATTATTATTCTTTCTCTGAAGAAGTTTTGGGCAGGTGACATACAGAATTTGCATAGGCTGTCTAGTAGTCTCAGAATAGCCAAGAAAAAAGTAACAGAGCATTTATTTAATAAAAGAGTGTACCCTAAATCAAGATAAAATTCTGCAAATTTTGATCTATTTTATGTGATAGACACCATTTATCTTATTATTTGCTCTTTTTAAATTTTTGATAAAATCAGCTGGTGTGAAATGCACTGAGATTATGTTTTCTGTTTTGCCACTGTTTCTCCTCTCCTCTTAGATGAGGCAACCTCATTCTGCTTCTGGTTGGCTCCCATATAGCACCTTTACTTCCACCCTTCCTTTCCTCTCTCATGTCTTCCTTCCTCCCTTCTTTCCTTCCTTTCCTCTCTCCTTACTTTCACACTAATTCTCTCTTCACTGCCAACATTTCTGTGTTTGTAAGCAACAACAGTGGCAACAACAAAACTGGTAATGAAGATCCCAAGGTCTTCTGAATCTGTTACAACCTTCGAAGAAATAAAATGCTTATTCATGAAAACATCAATAAAGTTTTAATATATTTGCTCTAGTTGTTAACAATATGCCAAGTATTTTTAAAAATGTTGTCCTCCCCCAACTCCAGTTGTTAATAGAGCCTAAGGATTTGAGCCTTGTTTTCACCACTGAGATCCTTCGTCTGGCTGCCTATAAATCAGGTTCCCTTTGTGCCTGGCAATTTCAGATTTTTGCTGTGCATGCACTGTCAAATGCAGCCAGCAGCTGAACCTCTGGAAGTCTTCTTGAGTCGGTTTCAAAATCACCGTGACTTCATTCTTGAGCCATCATAATGGAGCAGCTCTTTCTGATAAAGGTATTAGATGAAAAGAACCTAGGATTCATTCTCCAAAGTAATGTTGGATACTACCCCTGGGCATGTAGTGTACCCAGTTGGGATGGAGAGTCTGGTAATATCAGAATGGCAAACAAATAAATTAAATGTTATTCAGTTAGGAAAAGTATCATGCAATATATATGTAACATTAACAATAAAAAAAGACAAGAAATTGCTAAGGAGGGTGGCATGGGAGAATTTGATGGGAAATTGGGAAAGATGCAAAACAGTGCAGAGCCATTACTCATTTATGAATCTCTCAAAATTAATAAAAAGGAAATCAAAATCTGTGGATATTGTCACCTATTTATCTTTGATAAAGATAAGATTACTTGTACTTTTAATTCTTTTTCTAATATCATCTTGCACATGGTTTACGATGATTGAATTTGATGTCCCCTCCAGGTTTTCCTATACCTGTCAACCCAATTCCTCATCAAAATTCATCTGCTTTTAATACCATGTACCTCCTTCTCTGTCCTTCTTCCTTCCCCTTCCCTCTTACGTTCCTTTCCCACTATCTCTCCTAAATATCCATGTTTTCTTCAGTCCACTTAAAATGAGAGCTGGCAGTGTAAATCCCAAGGTCCTCTGAATGTACCATCCCCTCTCATGACATGGATTAAAATGTTTTTTTTTTAAAACCAATAAATTCTTTATAACCTTGTGCTAGTTATTAACTGTATGTCAATAATTTTTAACAAATGGTGCCAACTAAAGTATTTCTACAGCATTAGATTGAAGCTGTCATGACCAAAACAAAAAAGCCTACTCTCAGAGTGAGTGACACCCATACTATTTGCAGACATGTACCTTCCTCCATAAATTACTGACATTCAAAATAAATATGCAGTAAAGATAAATAAGATACCTGGTGTCTGGTCTAAACATTCAGGAAGTCAAAATAAACATTTTTTCTCTTTTCCAGAAAGGGTCTGTCTCCCTGTAACCCCAGCTGTCCTGGAACACATTCTGTAGACAAGGCTGGCCTTGAACTCACAAAGATCTGCCTGCCTTTGCCTCCCAAGTGCTAGGATTAAAGACGTGTGCCACCACACCTGGTGTAAACATTTTTAATTATAAAAACTATATACTTGAAAATTCATCAGAAATCCCTAAGCATTAACTCAGAGAAATATTTACTTTTGGTAACTAAAATATGTTCTGTATACACCTCTGGCAAAGGTGTTTTAAAGGGAGATTAAGAAAATTTGATAAATATAATGAGGGCCATTTTCTCCCCTAATTAGCCAATATTTTCACTTAATTAAGAAACAATTAAAATATTAAACCTCAAATTGTTGAATGAAAACTAAGTGTGGTGGTTTGAAAGAGAGTGTACCCCCATAGGCTTTAAGTATTCAGACATTTTTTCTCCAGTTGGTGGCACTGTTCTTGGAGGTCCTAGAAGGTGTGGCCGTGCTGGAGGAAGTATGTCACTGGGGGTGGGCTTAGTACATTTTAACAAGCATTGTGGTCTCCAGGCTCTCTCTTTCTCTGCTTCCTGTGCTCATTTCGAGATGTGCTGGCTTTTTCAGCCCTGGCCACCATGCTTCCAGACACAATGGATTCTTATTCCCTGGAACCGTCAATCATAAGCTCAAATAAACTCTTCCTTTTATAAGTTCCCTTGGTCATGGTGGATTTATCACAGCATAGAAAAGTGACTAATACATTTATTTGGTACCAGGAGTGGGGTGTTGGCTGTGAAGAACCTGACCATGTGAATGTCTGGAGAAATATGGAAGACTTTGGAACTTTGGGCTAGAGAAGCTGTTGACTACTGTAAACAGAGCTTAACGGGCCATTCTAGTAGAAGCCTGGAAGAAAGATTGCTGCAAAAAATGTAGTTCCAGAGGAAAATAAAGACTTAGGCAGCAACTGGGATATATTGATAAAGAGTCTGGCAGCAGTTTGCCTGCAGCCCAAATGCTTGCCTGATGCTAAGTTGAAAAGCAATAGACTAAAGTCTTTGGCAGATATTTCAAGACAACCTAATGTAGAAATGGTGGCGTGGCTATTAATGGAGAATATTGTACAGATGTACAGTGAAGAAGAGCAGATGGGGCAGAAAGAAATGCAGAATGTACAGTTTTGATCTGAAAACTGCACTAGGAAAATTAAAGGTGGGGCCAAGGCATGTGAAAGAGAGGCTCCCTTCCATAAGGAGATTAAAGTGATTAAGCAGAGGCCTAGATATTTAAAAGTAAACAATGGGAAAAGTGAGATTAAATTGATTAAGCAGGGGCCTCGAGATTTACAAGTAAACCACAGAAACAGTACCTTCAGTGCAAGACCACACCCAGCTAATCCTCCAACTTTTGAAAGGAAAATATTGAAAGGGTTATCTGCTCCAACAAGTTCAGGGCAGAGAACAGTTGCAAATGTGGTTGAAATAGCCCAGGGTCCATCCCAAATTTGCAGCCAAACTTGGCAGTTTAATTCACATTGTGCTGGCTTTAGAGACATGGAGTTTGCAAGACTGAAGGGGTCTTCAGTTCTTCCTCCATGATTTCAGAGAGCTGCCAAGGTCAGGCAGAGAGCAGCAGGGGTGTCTCTGCATAAAGAACACCTTCATAGGCCATTGAATGAAGCTGTGAATGTGAATTCTGGTTTGCAGTGGAGACCCCAAGAAGACATTCGAGATGCCAGACCTGTGAGATATTTGCCAAGTAGAGCTGCATACAGGGAGTGGTACCGGCCTAAGAAAGAGAAGTATGGGGCTGGAGAGATGGCCTAGCAGTTAAGAGCACTGACCACTCTTACAGAGGACCCCGGGTTCGATCCCCAGCACCCACATGGTGGCCGAGAACCGTCTGAAACTCCAATTCCAGGAGAACTCCAGTTCCAGGGGAATCCGATGCCCTCTTCTGACCTCCGTGGCATTGCACAACACAGGTGCATTGCACAACACCCTCTTCTGACCTCCGCAGCATTGCATGACACGGGTGCACAGACCTGCATGCAGACAGTACATTCATACACATACAGAAGTAAATAAAAAGTAAAAAATAAATAAATAAATGTTGCAAGCAAAGCTGGAGAGCTGAGCCATCTAACCCTTTGGAAGTCAAGTCCCCAGAAGTTGCACAGGGAGCTACTGGACTTGGTGGTTGCTTGCTTGGGGGTGTTTGTTCTATGTGTGTGGTCCAGTATTGCTTTTTGTTTTTATTGATTTATTTATTTTTACAAATCTAGACCCATGTTGGTCCAGTATTTCTTTACTATGCCTCTATTACTAGTTCCTTCCCTTTTTGAATGGAAATATGTATTTGGTTCCACGGTATTTGAGAGTATGTAATTTGACTTTTGATTTTACAGGAACTCACAGTTAAGAGATTGGCCGGGGTCTCAGAAGAGATTTTGAACTATAAACTTTTGATAGAGTTGTGACTGGTAAAGACTCTGGGGAATTTTAAGGTTGGGCTAAAATGCATTTTGCATTTCATCGATGGTCATGAGCCTATGCGGGCCAGGGACTGGAATATGGTGGAAGTTTGAATGAAGAGTGTCCCCCATAGGCTTAAATATTCAGGCATTTTGTCTCCATTTGGTGACACTGTTCTGGAGTTCTTAGAAGTTGTGGCCATGCAGGAGGATGGGGGTGGGCTTAGTACTTTAACAAGCTTGTAGTCTCCAGTCTCTCGCTCTCTCCCTATCCTCTCTCTCTTCATCTCTCCTCAGGTCTGCTCCTCTCCCATTCCTCCTGTGTCACAGTGTGAGATGTGACCCTCGGCTTGCTGCTCCAGCCCCAGCCACCATGCTTCCCGCTACAATGGACTCTATTTCCCTGGAACCATCAATCGTAAGCTCAAATAAACTCTCTCTTGGTCATGGTGGATTTATCACAGCAACAGAAAAGTGACTAACACACTAAGATAAGAAATTAAGAATACATTTTAAAGCTACAATTTATGATAATCTAAAATTTAAAAAGTTCAAATGTATTTGTATATGATATTTTAGTGAAGAAAAATGGAAATTCAAATGCAAGTGTAAACGTTTGCCAACAAAATTGAAATTTATAAATCTCAATACAATTAAAATAGTGCAGGGCCTTCCTGTCATAATCTGGTCATCACATTCAATGCTGGTCCCTATGTTCCTATATTACATACATAATTGAATTACATGTTTTTACCAGAGATGTGGCAGAATATGAAGGCATTTTTTATGCAGACCAGAAAAGGTTATGTTCATATCCACATGAGGGAATGGTCAGGGTGAAGGCACGATTACTGAATCTTCTGTGCTTTCAGGTACCAGGTTGGTGTCTCTGCATATGCTTTTTCCACAGGAATTTCCCAAAGATACAGGGAAAAAAAGGAAGGAAAACAAAAAACATATCATCAATAAATCTCAGTGAAGTAATCTTTTTAAAAGCAGGATGTGGGGGCTGGAGTGATGGCCTAGCGGTTAAGAGTGCCGACCGCTCTTACAGAGGACCTGGGTTCGATCCCCAGCACCCACATGGTAGCCAAAAACCGTCTGAAACTCCAATTCCAGGAGAACTCCAGTTCCAGGGGAATCCGACACCCTCTTCTGACCTCCGCGGCATTGCACGACTTGGGTGCACAAACCTGCATGCAGACAGTACATTCATACACATACATAAATAAATAAAATTAAATAAAAAAATCTTAAAAAGCAGGATGTGTTACGATGCACAGGAACTTTAAGACATAAGTAGATCCTCGTCTCTGCAAGGATAATTCTTAGATTAAATAAATAATCTTGGACTAGAAAATATGTTCATAAAGAGTGAAATTGAACAAGAAAGAGAAAGCAGAGTTCAGAGACAGGCGACTAATTAAGTAATTTAAATCAAAATGCCCTGCGTAAGACATACATTTGCCTCATGGATATTAATATAATGACTATTTAATACACTTTTAAATTGAATTATTCATGAAGTAAATCTTAAACTAGACTGGCATATACTTTCCTATTGTGAGATTTTTCTTGGGGGATATCAGTCTGTGCTCATCCCAGACAACATAAGAAAGGTGGGCAGGGGAGAGAGATATATAAACACATGCAGAGAGATAGACATGAGAGCGAGAGCAAGAGCGAGAGCGAGAGCGAGAGCGAGACCGAGAGTGAGAGAGAGAGAGAGAACCAAAGTCCAGGTTTTTAAAGGAATGTATTATTTTGGGTTACTTAAAACTCATGGATTAATTAGAGCAGCTGATCTCCCCCTAGCCCACCCCTATTTGAAGCACAACTTGCAAATGCTGATGCTGTATCCCTAGAAATCACAGAATAAATTTCAACCATCTCTACTGAAGAGACTCCTCTGCCTCAGGATTATTTACTATTTCTGCAACATAAGACAGATGCCATGTGAACTGACATATATTCTCATATTCTACACATTTGTCAATTACTGAATCTTACTTTGTTTTATGAGCAATCCTTACACCTGTAGGCTAGAATGTTTCCATCCAGGGAAAGTCCCTAGATAGAAAGTGTCTGAATAATAATTCCATGTACAAGGTACAATATTCTTTATCAAAACATAATTCTTTGTGTGTATATATGTGAAAGAATTATGTCACAGATGATGGAAGAGACCAGCAGAAAGTGGTATTGATCCTCTGGACTGGATGTCAGCCACAATTTAAAGGATGATGACCAGATCTAGCTCTTTTGTAAGAGCAGGAATTATTCTAATCTACTTAGCCTGCTCTCTAGCTCCAAAAGTATTCTAACCTAAGTGTTGTGAGCAAAATATTCTGAGACAGGATGAGCAAAATCAAAGTCTGTAACTAATCTCTTGCAGAACTTTGAAGAAGATACAAACTTGGCCTTTATGGACAGAACAGTGTTAGGTTGTTAAAATGTTCTAAGGACTGAATAAAGTACACATACATAGCTCCACATACATAGCTCCTCCACATACATAGACTATTTGAAGACATATACAAACTACAAAATACATACTGCTATAGAATATTTCACAAACATATATCATTTCAAACTGCACAGCCACAGCCTCCCCAAGCAGCCAGATGGTGTCAATGAAAAGATATCCCATGTGACTACAGCCAGAAATCAAGTCCAGTCCCTGCCTAACCCAATGAGCCATCAAATACACCAGGTGCATAAGGGAACCTATTGCAGGGGCTGAAGAGATGGCCTAGCAGTTAAGAGCACCGACTGCTCTTGCAGAGGACCTGGGTTCGATCCCCAGCACCCACATGGAGGCTGAGAACCATCTCTAACTCCAATTCCAGGAGAACTCTAGTTCCAGGGGAGTCCGATGCCCTCTTCTGACCTCCGAGGCATTGCACGACATGGTGCACAGACCTGCATGCAGACAGTACATTCATATAAATAAATAAATAAATAAATAAATAAATAAATAAATAAATAAATAAATATTTAAAAATTTAAAAAAGGGAACCTATTGCTCCTTGTTGCTGTGCCAGGCCAGTCAGCTTGAGCGAAGCTCAAAGCTAAAGAAGTTCAGGAACTCTGCATATAAACCCTTTGGACAACAATGGATTCAAGAAAATGCATACAGCTCCTGAAGTGCTAACTAAATTAATACCTCTTGTCCATGCTATTGTACCCAACATGGATCTTTCGAGACAATTGGTACAGATGGATAAAATCTTCCCATGCTCTGTTACACCTGATTTATGTTTGATTTAATATATAATTTTAATGTCTGAGGGTTTCACAGATGGGAGACACATTGGAGAGATATCAAGTGAGCCTGAAGAAACAAAGATAAAAATTAAATTTACCCTGGGGTACTCAGGCCAGGTATAAATATGAAATCCTCAGGAGCTTTATTATTTAATAAGAAGTAAGCAATATTCACCCAAATGTTTGAGGAAAGTCTGCAATGGAGGGGGCCTATAGTTGCCAAAGCTTAAACAGATATGCCATAAAAAAATTAGAGGCTCCTCCAAAATTGTACAATGGGTAAATAAAGACTATATCCAGAGGTGGGTTAGCCTCCAAGGAGCTTTTGCCAAGGGGGCTCTCGACATCCCCAAAATGAAGGTCTTTGCCTTTTATGTGGACTCTACAAAGTAAGCAGATTGTAAGACGCTATTGCTGAAGACATGACTGATGGGGGATAATTTTAATTTTGTTTTGAGTGAGCTTTTCCTAAACAGCAGGTTCCACTGACAGCAGAGAAGTTGCTACTGAATGAAAGGCAGATGTATTGATAAATCAACACCTCCAAAATACCTTGGTAGCGGGATGGAGTAAAGGCTTGAAAACATGAGAGTACTGGTGAGTGTGACCTTCTGGGATTCCACCATCACCGTGTTGCATCCAGTATCACAAGTGGTACCAGCCCAGTCTAGACATAACAGGAGCACTCAAGGGGCCTTTTAAGTGATTTTACCTCCATTTTCTGTGTGAGAATAACCTCATTAAACTTTCCTTAAACAGAAGTTTTGGTGCCTCTGTTCTCTCGGCATACTTGAACCCCCAGAGGGAATAGGAGGTAGACCCCCCAAAATGACCATGGTTGTGTGCTTCTGTGCAAGCTTGCACTGTTCTCTCAGGAAGGAAAATTTACTGAGACAGATCTGTTATATGTAAGGCAGAAAAAGTCAATAAAATATTTGGGACCAAACAGAATGCTCATAACACGCACATCACCAATTCTTTTAAAGGAGTTGGAGAGCTGTGCGTGGTGGTGCACGCCTTTAATCCTAGCACTCCGGAGGCAGAGGCAGGTGGATCTTTGTGAGTTCAAGGCCAGTCTGGTCTACAGAGTGAGTTCCAGGACAGCTGGGGCTACAGGGAGACCCTGTATCAAAAAAGACAAAAAAAAAAAACACAAAAAATAAAGGAGTTGGAGAGATGAGTCAATAGTTAATGTGCTGCCCATGCAAGTATGAAAATACAAAATTCCTAGAATCCTTGTAGAATAATAGGTTGTCTCAGTGGAATGCCTCTAAATCCAGCCTTAGAAGGCTGAGACAGGGTTCCCCAAAGCATGCTGACTAGAGAGATTTGATTGACAGATTCTGCCTCAATGAATTAAGCAGAAGGCCAGTTCAAAGTTAAAAAAAAAAAGAAAGTATTTTCTGATCTCACAGAAATTCATATCTTGTGACTATGGGAAAGACTGCACAAAGCTAAAAGCATACTGTTGAATCCAAAGGCAAGTTTCATTAAGCAACTTGCTCTGTAATCCCCTTTCTATGATCCACAAAAGAATATTCTGTTCTAAGGACTGAAGGGGATTCGGGGAAGTTTTGCTGAGTGAGAAAGACTAGCCAATTTACAAGGGATGCTTTTTTTGTTTCCAGGACAACTTCTTACACTGCCCGTACCATTCCAATAATTTTCAGCTGAAGACTGATACCTGACAATGTCCAGAAGAACTGTTAAGGATACAATTTATTGTTCAGAATCTAGAACCTACTATTGGGAATAAAAGATCCTGCACAAAGGAAGGAAGTCTTTAGCCTGGGGAACACCAATGACTGAGAAGGGGAAGAAGTCCTGAAAGAGGAGGGCCCAGAAGTGTATAAAACTCTGTACCACAGCTACCCTCCCATTCACATGGGAACCATCAGTTTGGTATAAGAAATTTTGGCTTTTTTACATTTTCTGTCTGTGAATATGGCATCTCCATTCTGTGTCTGTGGCTCTCATGCTCTCCACGGGTGATTTCACTCTCTGACAACTCCTACAATGCAACTACTGTGAATCTCTTACTCCTTACCACCTCTTTTCTCTCGTTACTGACTCCTTGCTCATTGCAAGCAGTATTTCTTGGCTCCTATGATTAAGAACCTCCCAAGCTTCTTGTCTACTGCCACAACTCCACCTTTGCCATGGTAACAGCTCCCAATCTGACTTCGTGGTTGCCTTGGTGATGAGTTTCATAAGCAGCTGACAGTTTGGAACCTATTAGTTTTTTTTTTTTTTTCTCCTCCACCTGGAAGATTCTGTTGTGGGTGATTTCCTATTTGGGCTTTGTGGAGTAATCTTGCTTCTTAAGCCTTGTTTATGTCTCCTCGGCTTCTCCTGCTTGCTACTTTTACATTTTATTCTGAATATCACCCTTCTGCCTTCCTGGATTTACAAATTCTTTGTTCCACAGAACAAATTCTGTGAATGCCCTATGTAACTACCTCTCCGTCCAAGTCCCATATAAAAAAAAAATGATGAAAATTCTGGGTCCCATAATCTCGGACACAGAGATATTGTACAGTTTAGGTATAAAAATTACTTCATGATACTGACAATATTTTTATTCTTTTTTTCAAAGCCAATTTTTATTGAAAGCACTGGTAATGTTTTTATGATACAGTAAAATAGATAGATATATGATAATATTCTTAATATCCTACAGAATAATTTTTTCCTACAGAAATTTTGGACGCAAAGAATAGTTAAATTGACTGTAATTTTTTAAGAGGTAATATGTATATTACCTCTTAAATAACTCAGCAAAACAGTATAAATGCATTATATACATATCATATAACTTCATGGAAGGGACCAACCCTGGAGCAAATAAATTGCTAAATAGATGGAAATTCACACAGGCTGACAGACAAAAGGGCCATATGATAACACTATTAATTGTAGCTAGCCTTTGAGGTGCCAGAAGGGAGGCGCTCTGGACATAGGAGGTCACTAAGAGTAGGAGAATAACAAGGAGAGAGGGTCTTTTGTACCTGACAGGAAATGAAGGCTGAAGCAAATCCTTCTGCTAACGAGGAAAACAGTGTGTTTTAGATGCTGAGACAGCAATGGTGAATTGGATCTTCAACTAGGATAAAAGACCTCGGACACAGGAACAGATTTTCTGCACAGGAAGCAGGAGCAATATCAGTCAGAGCAAGAGCAGTGGGAGTCCAGTCAGTTCCCTGCCCATGTCAGGTCTCCAGCAGCTCTGTCTCCTGCAGGTGTAAGGAGCAGTCCTCCTCCTTCTATGATTAGAGCTTTGTAGTCAGACCTCTGGCCAGAGCCAGCTGAGAGCTGGACTCGGACCAGAAGCCTGACTGGCAAAAATGTTCAATTTAGAGGCTTATAAATGCTCAGAATCGCTGTGATTGCCTGAGTGTGCATGCAAATAAGGTACAGAA
This sequence comes from Rhizomys pruinosus, assembly GCA_009823505.1. Classification (NCBI taxonomy): domain Eukaryota; kingdom Metazoa; phylum Chordata; class Mammalia; order Rodentia; family Spalacidae; genus Rhizomys; species Rhizomys pruinosus. The sequence continues at coordinate 389,973 of VZQC01009956.1, forward strand.
TAAGGACTAATCAGGAGAGGGATCTCAAACTTCCTACAGGGTTGGGTAGGAGGAACCCTGCACTGTGGAGAGCTTTTTCAATCAGAGCTGCTTCCCCATTTCCTCTCCCTCCTCCCTGAGTGTTGCAGTGGGAGAAGGAAGGGAGGGGAAACTCTGCTATATCTCCTTATGCTACAGTTTCAACTTTCCAATAGACACAAGTGATGGTGATGTGGGTGTGAGCGGATCTTTGACCTTTTATCTTTCCACAAGTATACTTTGTCCTTGAAAACTTCAAGTAATCCAGATCTTTGTTTTGGGCCTTATAATTGTGGCTTTGATATAAAATGCAACTTGGTGATGAATCTTTGCCCTCATATGTTAAACTCCCATTTACTGCCATAAAGCACCAAATCTATGGAAATTCTCAACCATCCCTGTGCATATATATTTTTATATACATGGATTAAATTTTCTCACTGAATGTAAATAATTTATAGTGGTGCTGAATCACTGTGTGGTATTCATGTTTAATTTAATATAGATACATATGGACATATGCAAACACAGTTATAGATATCTACATGTGCGAATTAGTAAAAAACAGATACATTTCCTTAGTAGGTCAGCTGGCAGGACATTGAATTAGGGGGAGATTTTTCACAATGATTGAGTATACATGATTGCTATATATATGTTTATGGTGGGGTTGTTTGTTTATTTAGCTAGTTTTGTTGTTCCCATTGCACTTGAGACATACTATCAATCTTGTGTTAAAAATGGGAATAGAAGTCAGTATGTAGCTCAGGCTAGCCTTGAAATTGAGGCAATACTCTTTTGCCCATTTTCCAAGTGCTGTGTTTACAAATGTGAGAAAAAAACACGTTATTTTAAAGCTCTCTAATACATGCTACTAGGATACTCAAAAAATAGTGGATTCAGGGCTGGAGAGATAGCCTATCGGATAAGAGCGCCGACTGCTCTTGCAGAGGACCCGGGTTCGATCCACAGCACCCACATGGCGGCTGAGAACCGTCTGAAACTCCAATTGCAGGAGAACTCCAGTTCCAGGGGAATCTGACACCCTATTCTGACCTCCGAGGCATTGCACGACACAGGTGCACAGACCTGCATGCAGACAGTACATTCATACAAATACAAAAATAAATAAAATTAATAAAAAAAAATAAAAAAATAGTGGATTCTAGCCCTGGATAAGCAATATAAACATTTAACATGTCTTGTTTTAGGCTCAGAATGATATATAAATAATGTAATGTTTATTTCAGAAAATAAATACAAAATGTAATTATGTATATTTTGATTATTTTCTCTAGGTGCTCATATAAGTGTCATAGACATGTATTTCAAGGTACAAATAATATGTGTGCATGAATGTATAGGTCCAAGAAAAAATATGATATAGACTTGAGGCAGAAAATACAATATATTTTTTCTTGGGACCCCATTTGAGTTTAGGCTTTGTGTTTTTCTAATAGTAATCCACTTTGTATCCTACTTCCTATACCTGTAATCAATATGGAGAGAGAGAGAGAGAGAGAGAGAGAGAGAGAGAGAGAGAGAGAGAGACTTAAAACAAAACCCCTAGCAAATCCAGACAATACTAAACTGGCCATATGCTACTAATTTTTTCATGACTGAAAATTGAAATTGCATTTTATGGAGGGGCATGTTCAGGGTATTATGCATAGAAATGAATCTATAACCTACCAATCAAAATAGAGAACAAGAAAAACTCCATACCTCCATAACCAGTCAGTCTTCCCCTTAAACAACATAGAAAGAGGCCCTAGGCTTCTGTAGCCTGGGCTACTGAGTACTCTCATTCACATGGCCCCTATCAGTCTTGACACCATATCACTCTTTAATCTGTACCATTGCATTTGTTCATTTAAAACTATCTTGATTCTTTTGGGAACATTTGTTACTTTCTTTTTTTCTTTCTTTCTTTCTTTCTTTCTTTCTTTCTTTCTTTCTTTCTTTCTTTCTTTCTTTCTTTCTTTCTTTCTTTCGTTTGTTTTTGAGTCAGGTCTGGATATCATCTACTACTCTAGAATGTCTTACCAAGAAGTCACAGAGATCTCCCCCAGTTTGTTCTCCTAAGGGCTGAGATGAAATGCCCTGGACCATGAGTAGCTTTGTTAATTGGGTTCTAGAGAACAATCCTAGTCCTCAGAGTATGTGTTATCAGCTCGCCCATCTCCCAGCACTGCAAGCTTTTATCTTTGAAGTAAATATAACCAATTGACTATAATTACACTACCACTACCACTCTAATACTCCCTCTGGGATACCCTCCACTTTTTGGAACAACAACTTATCCTTATCCATGCCATATCACATACCTAAATGCAGATTAGAATACAGATTACTTAATATAGTTTTAAATCCATCAATACTAATTAAAATTATTAAACCAGGGCATCACAAAATTTATATTTCCTTGCGATATATACAACTATATCCATTCTAGAAAGATAGTCATTGGTAAGATATATATATATATATATATATATATAGATATATAGATATATAGATATATAGATATATAGATATATAGATATATAGATATATAGATATATAGATATATATAATATGCATATATATATTATATATATAATAGATGATAGATAGATAGATAGATAGATAGATAGATAGATAGATATTATAGTTTACACCATAGACAATGATTGAGAATAGGTGAATTAATCAAGGCTAGTCAAAAAAATAACTCATGCAGGGGCTGGAGAGATGACTTAGCGGTTAAAAGCGCTGACTGTTCTTGCAGAGGACCCGGGTTCAATCCCCAGCACCCACATGGCAGCTGAGAACCGTCTGTAACTCCAATTCCAGGAGAACTCTGGTTTCAGGGGAATCTGAGACCCTCTTCTTACCTCCGTTGCATTGCAGGACACGGGTGCACAAACCTACATGTGGACAGTACATTCATACACAAAAATACATAAATAATAAATAAATAAAATTAAAAACAACAACAACAACAACAACAAAACATCCTGATAAGAGTGACAACTACTGAGCTGTCCCTAGGGATCCCCACCCAAATTACAACCAGCTCCTTTGAAGAATCTCCTCTTCCCCAGTGCTTAATGTTTTTGTAAACTAAGGTAGGGCTCCTATAAACATAAAAACTGTTTGAACCTCCTAGATCTGTTAAATTTGTGGAGCTACTTCATTTTATGATCATTACTTACGCCATACCATAGAGTGTTTCAATCCAGAGTCAATACCTGCTTAATAGTTCTGGAATCAAAGCAAAATATTCTAATACATGTGATGTGGAGTGAGCAGAATTAAGAGTTTGAAACTCTTCTCTTGATGGTCTTCATCTAAAATCTAGAACTATATCTAGGGAGTGAAACTGTCTCTTGTTCCATATGTTATGAAGGCTGAATGGACTAATAGATGTGTAGACACAGCATATTGGACATTTTGTCCAAAATATATCACTTCCAACTATTAATTCTTTCATTAAATGATGAAAAATGAATGAGCAACTATAACATAAGGTTATCTTACCTTACTACATAAGTCTTTCTTAAATTCTTACATAAACATTTTATGAATATATGAGATGAATATATGTGAAGAAAAAATAAACATGATAAATTAACAAATGTGTGATGAACTTACTTGCAGGTCAATCTCTTTGATGACTAACTCCCTTCTTGTCCATTATTTCTCCAATTTCTCTCCTCTGTGTTGAGTTGGACAAAGCATTTCCAATTTATGACAGAACTTATACATGCATGACACCAACAGAATCCTTTAAATGGGCAAATTGGAGGTTTATAACTAAGTACATGGTTAAAAACTCAGGGATATTCACATGATTAATTGAGTTCAATGAACATATCTTTTCTAGATAAAAGATGCAGAAGTATATTCTGTTTTCAGTGGCATAAACTATTGTTTCCTATAAATTCAGATTCCTGTGGAAAATGCATGGAGGATCAAATAGTATATTCTGGTCTATTATTGAAGAAACATGATTAAACAGAATTCCAATAGTTTAACAAAATGCATTTATCCCCTATGTAGTAATAAGATATAATAGTGTATTTTTTTGTGATTACTATTGTATGTGGGGTAAATTATACTTACAATTTCATATGCCAATATACATTTGTATATCAACATAATCTTATTTCAAAATATGCACAGCACAGTTACCCTTGACTTCTGATACAAGTTGGTACGTACAGATGGATATCCATGTGGAAAATATCTTCCCTTGACCAGGTCCTAGAGGACAGATGTAACACGTGGTTGAGAAAATTGAGACTTTCTTAACCCATAGTTCATTTATAAACCACATCTTAAGTATAGTGTACAGAGACACCCATTGATCTAATTGCTTCATTCCAACCTGTGCCCCTAGTGAGGCTTTGAGGAATTCTCTAGACACCATTTAATGTTGTGGCCCTCAGTGTTCTCTCTCTTGTTCTTGCTCTCATTCTCATTCTGGGTCTTACTCTGTTGGTGCATTCCCCACCCTTTCTTTTCTCTCTCTAGTTGGTTGTGTGTTTCTTTTTTTTTAATTTTTTATTTATTTCTGCATGTGTATGAATGTGCTGTCTGTATGCAAGTCCGTGCACCCATGTCGTGCAATGCCCCGGAGGTCAGAAGAGGGTGTCAGATTCCCCTGGAACTGGAGTTCTCCTGGAATTGGAGTTCCAGATGGTTCTCGGCCGCCACGTGGTCCCTGGGGATCGAAACTGGGTCCTCTGCCAGAGTGGTCAGCGCCCTCAACCACTAGGCCATCTCTCCAGCCCAGGTGCCAAGTTACAAATAGCGACAATTTAATATCTTATTTCCCCTTTTTTCATTTTTATTGATATTTTGTACATCTCATACAATAGTTCTTAATCAAAATTAGACCCCCTACCCATGCATGCCCCCACACCCCTGTCCTCAACTGGATGTTATGCATTCCAAAATTCAGGTTAAGTAATTTCTTTTTTTCTTTTTTTTAAATTTTTTATTTATTTCTGTATGTGTATCAATGTACTGTCTGCATGCAGGTCTGTGCACCCGTGTCATGCAATGCTGCGGAGGTCAGAAGAGGGTGTTGGATTCCCCTGGAGCTGGAGTTCTCCTGGAATTGGAGTTTCAGATGGCTCTTGGCCGCCATGTGGGTACTCGGGATCAAACCCGGGTGCTCTGTAACAGCGGTTGGCGCTCTTAATCACTAGGCCATCTCTCCAACCCCAAGTAATTTCTTAATGTCTTAACAGGTCAGTGATTATGTTCATAAACAGAAAATAATCAAGACCAAATGAAAGACACAATTAGAAAAAAAATGTGAAAAAGTATTGTCACACTTAACTTGTTACTCCGCTTTCCTAGAGATACTGAAATTCTGAATGCCAGAACTGATTCTACCTTAAAAACAAAGATTGACTCCACAATTTAGATCCACCTCCAAGTGACTAGTACCTTTTGAGTGAGTTTTAACATTGAGGTCATATAGATGCCAATAAAAGTGTATAAATGTAAAACAAAAACGGGAAAAAAAATCTCATTTTCAGCAATTTCAGCAGCTACTTGATAGACAGATTTGTAAAAACTTAGAAAAAAATTGAAAACAATCTGCTCTATAGTTGGAAACCTGAGAAAGTTTTCATTCACATTATTACTAGGTACACATAAAATATGTATCTACTTTTTTCCTTTTCATAGTTCAACTGTGTAATTACAGGTGTAGTGAACAAAGAAACGACTGTAAGATGAAAATCCAAAACAGTTACTCACACTATATAAACCAATGTCTTCAGATTTTATTTTCTTTTCCTCTTGCTATGTTAATCAACTCTACTTCAGTTAAATAAAAGTAGATTACTATGGTATTGTCAGATGATCACCCTGAAAAAACATAATTCATGATTTAGAATGTTGTCTATAATTGCATGCATTAACTCAGCCTCAAAGCTGAAGAAAATGTTAGACTTACTTTCATGTTTTTGGTCTAGACAGTGATTGACCATTTTAATATCCACAAGCAATTATAGATTCTCTGTAATGGAACTTACCTTTAGACCTTGTCACACTTGGCTATATTTTATACTCATCTTTATCAAAATATAGGTATCTGGATAGCATCAGTGTTTTTCTCCCTTAGTTGTAGGAGAACAATTATTTTTAGCTAGCAATGAGTCCTATAAGTCTACTGGGAATTCAGACTTGGATCGTCAGTGCCAATGACACCATATAGTGAACACTTTGTTGCAATTATCTCTCTTCCCTGAACATTAAGTATTTTCATTTTGAAATAGCCATTTAAAACTTATGAGTAATGGGATATTAAGAAATTCTGGTACTGTGTCAAATAACTAATATATATATATATATATATATATAATGCAATGAAAAAGACATAAAGGGTTATATTTATGATGTCAAATGTTTATACAAAATGTTCTTTATCTTTCTCTTGCCANATAATATTTCACATGGCCAAGATATGAAAAGAAAAAAAAATCCAAAGTTTTGAGACAAGAAAATTAGTTTTATTAATCACATGATAAAGAAATTGGTTTAGAGCTGGGTGAGGTGGCGCAAGCCTTTAATCTTAGCTCTTGGGAGACAGAGGCAGGCAGATCTCTGTGAGTTCAAGGCCAGCTTGGTCTATAGAGTAAGTTCCAGGCCAGCTGGGGCTATAGGGAGACCCTGTCTCAAAAAGACAAAAAAAAAAAAAAGAAGAAGAAATTGGTTTAGAACATAATACATACTAAAATGTAGCTAAAATGATAAAACTTATTTAAAAATGTGTCTTGTGTATTGATAACTGTTGCATTATTTAAATCAATAGGTTCAAGGTTTATAAACAGAAAAGAGTTTCCCCAAGAAGTAGATTCATGTTCTCTCCTTGTCTCAGGGTTGAATCCAACTTGGTATCATTATATACTCCTTCCATGCTGCATGCCTATGGTGAAATATAAACCTCACAAGGATACAGATAGTAGAGCAAGGAAAAGAGGAGACATAGTTTCCCCAAAATCATTAACTCAAATACACACTTATGAAAAGCAAGACAGGGCTGGAGAGATGGCTCAGCAGTTAAGAGTGTCAATTGCTCTTGCAGAGTACCCGGATTCCATTCCCAGCACCAATATGGCAGCTAAGAACCTTCTTTAACTTCAGTTCCAGGGGAATCCGACACCCTCTTCTGACCTTCAAGGCATTGCATGACACAGGTGCACAAACCTACATGCAGAAAGTACACCCATACACATAAAAAATAATAATAAATTAAAAAAAATAAAAAGCAAGACATGTATTGTGGTTGCTTATACTTCATGGGACTTTTAGAGATGTAAGCCTCAACATCAACTACCTACGATGGAAATCTTTTATTTTCCTCTTTTTTTCCCTCTATTGTTTATTTTTAAGGGATTCTACAATATAATAGCGTGGTTGTTTTCATATAACATTGACGTTACTCAGTTTGCTGTACAATTAGGTAATTGGTGCATTTTTTGAAGTGAGCCAAATTATTAAGCATAAGCAATGAATGTAAGTAACATTCATGTAAAACCAATTTGCAAGTGTCTATTTCCAAATTTTGAACAACCCAAGGTTCCCATAGTCCAGTTGGAGAAGCTTGTATGCACAAGCATGTTGATCAAATAGGAGTCCAGTCTATATTGCTATTGGGGTGAATCATAGTCTCATGATTCACCCCAATCTCTCTACGGCCCTTACATTCTACCATGCCAAAATCTTTCTTAATATTGGAGACGAAGCATTGCAATCTGGTAAAGATGCAACTCATTTAAGTTTTTACACATCAATGCCATCATTGCAGAAAGAAATTGTGATTAAGAGACTCAGACCTTGGAGAACAATTCTTGAACTAAAATTCATCTCTAACTAAACTAGTATTTGTATGAAGAGGGAAACTTCCCTCAAAAGAGAAATGAGCAGATACATATATTTGTATATAATTACCAAAATTTATAAAGGAAATCACTGGTGGGAAATATAAACTTTCAGTAAATGTTCTATATAATATGACATGTGCATAGTTAAATAAAAATCCAGTATTTACCTTTAATTACATGAAAAGGTTTTCCAAGGGCCCCAATACTTCTTAATGTGATTTACTATAATTTTTTAAAATAATGATCATGTTGTAAAAATTATATTTGAAAACGGACATACACAAACTTTTTACTGTGTTTCTTTTCCTAGGGATACATCAATAAACTTCTATTCTTCTAACATTGGCATGAATGAAAAGGAAAAAAAGAAAAAAAATAACCTACAAATATTCATTCAAATCCTGCTTGATGAACCAATAAAACTATTGGGGTTACTTGTAGAATTGTGGGTGATTCAGAGGAAAATGCATCACAGAAAAACTACCCTGAAATGCTGATGACTAACCTGGGAAAGCTGTTGACCTAGAAATCCATCCCAGATTGTAAGCAGCTCCACTGGATAGTTCCTTATATCTTAATGTTTATTTACTATTTATTTAAACTAGAAAAGTGAAAGAAGAATGTTCAAATTGGTATATCTATATATCTATATATCTATATAGATTTTTTTTTCCTTGAGAAAAGTTATCATTGTGTAGCCCTCACAGGTCTGGAAGTCACTATATAGACCAGTCTGGATCCAAATTCACAGAAATCTGGTTTGGTCTCTCAAATGCCAGAATTGAATGTGTGTGACATGATGATTGTCTCAACATAGTAAATCCATGAGGTTCCTCTTTCTTTTTGTTTTGTTTTTAGTTTTTTTTTGTGTGTGTGTGAGACACTGTCTCCCTGTAGTCCCATCTGTCCTGGAACTCACTCTGTAGACCAGGCTGGCCTTGAACTCACAAATATCCACCTGCCTCTGCCTCCCAAGTGCTAGGATTAAAGGTGTGGGCCACCACGCCCTGTGCCTCCTCTTTCTTTTAAATAAGTGAAGCTTCTTTTTTTTTTTTTTTTTAGTTTCATGATGATCTGCCGCAACCAAGAGGAAACTGCTTCAATTTATGAACAAAACCTTAAAAAGAGCTCCATATACCGAGAAATATCACTACAATAGGACAATGTGTAGAAAAGACCAGAATGTAGCAGGCTCAGGTTTGTAGTCCTTGCTATACCTAATGGAAATTTCAGGCTTATCCTTTCAGACAAGGCAAAGGTGAGTGAAATAGCACAGACTTGAGATATTGGGAGGACTTAATTTGTAACCAAATTTAATCCAGTCGACTAGCATTAGACTTATAAAAACTACTAGTAGTGGTTTCTCTTATACTGACATTTTGGCTTAAGATCTATTATTTTCTTCAATTATCAATATATGTGATTTTTTTATTATACTCAAAAATGACCCGTTACAAAATATGATGTAATGGTTTCTTACCAATTCAATTCTTATGGAATTATTAAAACCATTAATAGTTCTACAATATCCTTAAGGGGAACAATAGAAACATATCATATTTATGCTTAACTTTCTTGCATTCAGACAAATATATTAGTTGCCATTTTTAAGTGAAGATAGCCACTTCATAAGTTCTGGTTCTGAGAGTTCATCTGTAAGGGGCTGTGGGAAGGCTTCAATATTTTTATAGAGACAGGGTTTCCCTGTATCTTTAGTTGGCCTGGATAGATCCACATGTGAATCAACCCCCAGCCTCGATATGTCTCTGCTGCTTTTGGATAAAGTGTATGCTATTATGTTTGGCTTGAGGAAAGGATTTAATCATACACACTAGGCATGTGTATGATTACAAAGGAATAAATACACTATGACTTCATTCTGGCTGACATATCATTACTACTTTTTTTTTTTCTTGTTTTTTAAAAAAAATTTTTTTTTATTTCCGTACGTGTATGAATGTATTGTGTGCATGCAAGTCTGTGCACCTGTGACGTGCAGTGCCGCGGAGGTCAGAAGAGGGCGTCGGACTCCCCTGGAACTGGAGTTCTCCTGGAATTGGAGTTTCAGACGGCTCTCGGCCGCCATGTGGGTGCTGGGGATCGAACCCGGGTCCTCTGCAAGAGCGGTCGGCGCTCTTAACCGCTAGGCCATCGCTCCAGCCCCTCATTACTACTTTTTTAAAGACACTGTCGTTAGTGCAATAAAATATGTTGCTGTCACTTCCCATTGCACAGGCATCACTGGAAAGATCTGCTATAATCTTGTCTAGTATGACAAAACATGATTTCATTAAATTTCTTTCAGTTAAAAGAGTTCACTTGTCACCTATCGAATGTTTAGAGCTATTACAATAATTAGTATGATATTGTAATAATTATTGGAATATTTAGTAGATTGTAAACCTGCTAGTGGAAAGTCAGCTCCAATATTTGAGTTCCTCCATAAGTCTTGGTCTTCCCAAAGTTGATAGAGAAGTGCACAGCTACCTGTTAGCTACTTGCTATCATGACATTGTAAAGGATTTAATACATACCGATTAAAGATTTATACAAATATGTGCTGTCCGTTTAAACATTCAGGAAGTCAAGCAAAATTAATTATAAAATCTACATAATTAAAAATTGATCAAAAGTCCCTAGGATGATGTCAGAGAAGCATTTCCTTGTGGAACCTAAAATATTTTCTTTTTTTATTTTATTTTTTTCATTATATTTTAAGGATTCACAATATAAGAGTACAGTCATTTTCAGAACACATTGACATTGCACAGTTTGCCATACAATTAGGTAATTGGTGCTAGCATCCACAGATGAGGCATACCATTCTTCGCTTGTCTTTCTGGAACTGTGTTACTTCACTCAGCATGATATCTTCTAGCTCCAGTCATTTACCTGCAAAGCTCATGATGTCTTCTTTCTTTTCTGCTGCATAGAACTCCATTGTGTAGATGTACCACATTTTCTCTATCCACTCTTCTGTTGAGGGACACTTGGGTTGGTTCCAACTACTTGGTATTGTGAAGAGAGCTGCAATGAACATGGCTGTGCATGTTTCTCTGTGGTAAGATGAGTCTTGTGGATACATGCCCAGGAGTGGTATGGCTGGGTCAGGTGGCAAGTTCATTCTAAGTCTTTCAAGGGTTCTCCACACTGCTTTTCCATAGCGGGCTTACGAGTTTACATTCCCACCAGCAGTGAATGAGTGTTCCTCTTTCCCCACAACCTCTCCAGCACTTGGTATCATTTGTGTTCTTGATCTTAACCAGTCTTATTGGAGTAAGATGATATCATAGGGTGGTTTTGATTTGCATTTCCTTAATGATTAATGATGTTGAACACTTCTTAAGATGTTCCTCAGTCATCTCTAATTCCTCACTTGTGAAATCTCTGCTCAGGTCTTTGCTCCATCTATTGAGTGGGCCATTTGTTTTCTTTCTTTGTTTTTTGAGTAGTTTATATATTCTGGAAGTCAATGGTTTGTCAGATGTTTCTGTGGTAAAGGTTTCCTCCCACTCTGTGGGATTTCTCTTTATGTCCTTGATTGTTTCTTTCTATGTACAGAAGCTTTTGAGCTTAATGTGGTCCCATTTGTCAATTGTCCACCTTAATTCTTGCACAGCTGCTGTCTGATTTAGGAAGTCTTTTCCTATGCCTATGTCTTATAGTCTGCTGATAACTTTTTCTTCTTTGGCCTTCAGAGTTTGGGGATTCACGTTGAGGTCTTTAATCCACCTGGAGTTGACTTTTGTTCAGGGAGAGAGGTAGGGGTTTAATTTCATTCTCTTACAAGTGGTGATCCAGGTTTGGCAACACCATTGCTGAAGATGCTGTCTTTTCTCCATTGTGTCTTCTTGGCCCCCTTGTCAAATATGAGATGACTGAAATTGTATGTGCTCAGGTTTGGATCTTCAGTTTTGTTCCATTGGTCAACAGGTCTGTTTTTTGTGCCAGTATCAAGCTGTTTTTATGACTATGACCCTGTAGTATAGTTTGAAGTCTGGTATAGATATCCCCCCTATATTGCTCTTTTCACTCAGGGTTGTTTTCTCTATTCAGGGTCTTTTGTTTTTCCAAGTGAAATTAAGGAATTTTTTTCCAAGCCTGTGAAGAAACTCTTGGGGATTTTAATTGAGATTACATTAAATCTATTCAAGCGTTTGCATAGAGTGGACATTTTTACTATACTAATTTTCCCAATCCATGAGCATGGGAGGTTTTTCCATCTTCTGATGTCCTCTTCAATTTCTTTCTTCAAGAGTTTAAAATTTTTGTTGTAGAGATCTTTGGTGTCTTTGGTTAGGTTTGTTCCTAGGCATTTTACTGTTTTTGAGGCTATTGTGAATGGGAAGGTCTCCTTGAATTCTTTCTTCAGTTGCTAGTTGTTGGTGTAAGGAAAGGCTACTGATTTTTCTAGGTTAATTTTGTATCCTGCCACTTTACTGAAGCTCTTAATCATTTCTAGGAGTTTTCTGGAGGAGCTTTTAGCATCCATTAAGTAAACAATCATATCATCAGCAAATAGGGATAGCTTGACTTCTTTTCCAATTAGTACTTCTTTAATTTCCTTTTCTTGTCTTATTGCCCTAGCAAGTGTTTCAAGCACTATATTGAAGAGGAGTGGTGCCAGGGACAGCCTTGCCGAGTTCCTACCTTTAAAGGGGCTAAAATATTTTCTGTCTACAACTCAGGTAAATGTGTTTTATGGGAGATTATGAAAATTTGATAGGACATGGAGGATACACCCAAGCCTCCTTGATAGCACATGGAGGATGTACCCAGGCCTCTGGAAGCACCTGAGCTTCCAGCACCGATCAGGTGAGAGTCTGTGTCCCAGGGTGGATATGCAAATTAGGGAAAGAGAGGCTGCATCCCGGTTACCTTTGCAGCCCAAATCAGCCCTCCAACACAGTGATTTGGGGTGTGGGCAACCTGATGGGAACAGTAGTAGGTACTCCAGGGCACGAGGTAACAGAAGAGACAGCAAACCTGCCACTCCACTGTGAACCTAGAGGCACAGACCTTCAATGCTATGAAGAAACACTTGAATTTCACATGAGATTACAGACAACAAATCAAATCCACATGCCAAAGCACAACAAAAAATCAACAATGTGGTAAAAGCAAATAATAAATCCCCACCGAACTCTATCAGTCCAATAGAAAATTCCAACAACGAGATCTTCCTGGAGGTAACCCAGGACACATATCTAAAAAAATCATAGACATACTCAAAGAAATCAAGGAATATAAAGAACAAATCAAAGAACTAAAGGGAGAGAGCAACCAACTCTGGAAGGAAATTGAAACACTGAAGAGATCCCATGCTGAATGGAAAAAGGAAACTGACCACACAGACATGTAAATCAAAGATCTAGAAGGAGAGAATGACAAGTACTGGAAGGAAATAGAAATACTAAAGAAACTTTGGGCTTAAATGAAAAATGAGATTGAATACTCATCCAGTCAACATGAAAGGATGGGAGAAAGCCTCAGTAACAGAATGGATGAAGCAGAAAATAGAATATCAAGACTAGAAGATAACATGGAAGAACTGAAGAACACAAGCAAAGACTATGAAAAAAAAAACCCACAAGAGTGGAATAATGAGAAAATGTGGGAAACCAAGAAGAGACCAAATCTCTGAATCATAGGTATAGAGGAAGGAGAATAATCCCAGGATAACCATATGGACCAGATCATCAACAGAATTATAGAAGAAAATTTCCCAAAATTAAAATAATAGATATACCCATACAAATATAAGAATCACATAGAACACCAAATAGACAAGATGATAAAGGAAACTACCCACACCATATCATAATCAAAATGCTAGATTATCAAAACAAATACAGAATACTGAAAGCCACAAGAGAAAAACAAGAAGTTACATATAAAGGGAAACCCATCAGGATTACAGCTAACTTTTCAATGCAAATGATGCAAGTCAGAAGAGCATGGACTCCACACCCTCTCCAGGACTTGGCATCATTTGTTTTCTTGATCCTAGCCAGTCTTATTGGAGTAAGGTGGTATCTTAAGGTGGTCTATCTTAACTCCCCCCCATAGAATAAGGAGAAATAAGATGATGATGAGGTCATTCTCCAGCTGTAGATTGGAGCCAGCTGTTATAGAGGTATTCTCTTGTAAAATCAGTAAAACTGCCTTCTTTAATTGACTAATGGACATAGAAACTGTGAAAAGGATTATTCTCTATTCAGAACCAAATATAATGCTAAAGTCTCCTTAAGCTATGCACTTAAACAAAATATATTAATACAGGAGCTCTGACATCAACAATGGATTATTCTACCAAGGAGATGTTGGCCAGGGGATCCAAGCCCCCACAAAAGGTAAAGGCTCCTTGCCTCCAAACTGGGATATCTGCAGGAAGAGAGGCGATAAGGCCCTGCTGTTGAAGACCTGATATAAACATGGGAAAGATGTATGGAGACCGCACTTGCAAGTATACAGATGGTCTCTGGGATGCCAGAGAGTGTTACCAAAGACCACTAAACCAATAAAGCAAATATAGGTCTCCTTGAGTCAAGCAAGACTCCTCCGTCAGCACCAGCTACACCTCATCTGCCTGGAAATACTGTGCAGCAGTGGCAGCCATATGTCTGTATATCCCAAATCTAATTGGCTATTAGCTCTCTCCTTGGAGGAATAACCCACGGCTGATGCCACAAGCTTACATCCTCTAATGGTTAGGAGATGTTATAAACCACACGAAGACCCTGCCATACTTAACAGAAGAAAATGTAATTCATGAATTAACATACCATCCAAACATCTGTGTCTATACCAAAGTAACCTACCATAACAATTAGTACTGTTTAAATACCTATATATCTAATTGCGTGTGCTTCATTAGTAGGATCGAAAGGCTATATATTATACTGTTTAAATACCTAAATATCTAATTGCATGTGCTTCATTAGTAGGATCGAAAGGTTATGCCTGGACAAGCTGGCAGCCCATGAAAGAAAACAGCCAGAACTGACTAGAGACCAAGACATCAGCTCCAGAGAAAGTAGAGTGTTTTGCTTCTCATCCACCTGTGCCCCTTTTCTAAGCCTAGGGAACAATCTGCGGAAGAGGGGGCGTGGTAGAATGTAAGGGCTTCGATTGGGGTTAATGGTGAAACTACAACAATATAGACTGGACACTCATTTGATCAACTTGATTGAACATACAAGCCCCCCCTGCTGGATGGTGGGACCCATGAGCTGTGTGGGTTTGGGCACAACTGCTTGCAAATTGGTTTTACATGAAGGATGCTTGTACTCACAAATTATCACTTATTGTTAAAAAAAATGAAAACAAAACAAAACAAAAAAGCAGAGAAAGATGCAGAAAACTTACAGCAGAATGCATGATCTGGGGTGGGTAGGGGTGGGGTGGGGGGAAGGGAAGGGGATATATGCCTGAACTGAATTGGAAAATGTTGTATGAAATACACAAAGCATCAATAAAAAAAAAGAAAAAAAAAAAGAATAGCATGGACCAAAGTATTCCCAGTACAGAATGACTATAGATGCCAACCTGGGTTACTCTACCCAGCAAAAGTGTATATTATAATAGAAGAAAAGAAAATATTCCATGACATAAACAAGATTAAAGAATACATGCCAGAAAATAATCAAATCATCAGAAGACAGAGGAAAGGAGGAGCTATCCCCAAGCAGCAGGGGAGAGTAATTAGTGAAGGTATAACCTCAGAATTACAAACATAGACCAGAAATGCAAACAGAAAATAAGTGGAAAGCAAGCAATATACAGCTCTCAGTATTAAACTTAAATATTAATGGTCTGAACTCCCCAATCAAAAGACATCCACTGAGAGAATGGATTAAGAAAGTGAATCCATCTTTTTGTTGTGTATAAGAAATGCATCTCAACTTGAGGATAGGCACCATCTTAAGGTGAAAGGATGGAAAAACATTCTAAGAAAACTGCACCAAAAAGCAAGCAGGAGTTGCTATTTTAATATCAAACACAGTAGATTTCAAAGTAAAACTAAACAGAAGAAATTAAGAGGGTCAGTATATATTTATTTATCAAGATATATACTGAGGATCAATCAACCATGAAGATTCCACAGTCATAGATACATATGTACCAAACTCTGGTCCACCCTAACTTCATAAGCACAATCCTGCAGAACTTCAAGGTACAAATTAATCCTAGTAACCTAATAGTGGGAGACAAATACTCCACTGAGCCCATCAGACAGGTCAATAGACAATGAATAAACAGAGAGATATCTGAACTGAAAATCATGATACACCAAAAGAGCCTAACAGACATCTGAATATGCCAGCCAAACACCAAAGAATATACTTTCTACACTGCACCCCATGGAACATTCTCTAAAATTGACCATATAGTGGAACACACAGCAAACTTCAAAAAATACAAAAAATTTAAATAATTCATGCATCCTATCAAACTACAATGCAATAAAGCTTAATATCAACACCAGAAAGCGCCCTAATATCTAGAAGAACATATGTAGACTAAACAACACACTACTGAATAATTAATGGATCAAAGAAGAAGAAAGAAAGAAAGAAAGAAAGAAAGAAAGAAAGAAAGAAAGAAAGAAAGAAAGAAAGAAAAGCATTCCTGGGACTAAATGAAAGGGATGATATGACACAACAAAACATATGGGAAACTTTAAAAGCAGTCCTAAGGGGAAAATGTATAATCCTACGTATGTAGAATTAAGAAAACAGAAGTCAGTCATGGTGATTTTAATGCCAGAACTCCAGAGCCAGAAGCAGGTGAATCTCTGTGAGTTCAAGGCCAGCCTGGTTGACAGAATGAGTTCCAGGCCAGCTGGTGTACAGGAAGACCCTGTCTCAAAAAGATGAAAGAACGAAAGAAAGAAAGAAAGAAAGAAAGAAAGAAAGAAAGAAAGAAAGAAAGAAAGGAAGGAAGGAAGGAAGGAAGGAAGGAAGGAAGGAAGGAAGGAAGGAAGGAAGAAAGAAAGAAAGAAAGAAAGAAAGAAAGAAAGAAAGAAAGAAAGAAAGAAAGAAAGAAAGAAAGAAAGAAACGAGCTCAAATAAATTACCTAATACTGCAACTAAAAACACTGGAGAGACAACAACAAATGAGCCCTAATCTCATCAAAGAGGAAGAAATAAGAGAAATCGGAACAGAAATCAATGAAATAGAGACAAAGAAAGCAATACAAAGATCAATGAATCAAAGAGCTAGTTTTTAAAGGATAAACAAATAGGCTTCTAGCCAAGTTGAAAAAAGAAGGAAAGATAAATTCCAAACCAATAAAATTATAGATGAAAAGGGAATCATCACAAGAGATAGGAAAAAGGTCCAGACAACTATATGGGGATAATTCAAAAATCTATACTCTATTAAATATGAAAATCTAAGAGAAATAGATGAATATCTGAAATCATGGAATTCACCAAAACTTAACTGGGAAGAGAATGACAGCTTAAACAGACTCATAATAAATGAAGAAATTGAAACTGTAATAAAACCCCTCCCAACTGAAAAGAAAAAGCCTAGGCCCATATGGATTCGCAGCAGAATTCTGTGACTTTTATAGAAGAACTACAGCTATTACTACTCTATCTAAAAGCAACTGTGCTCATAGAATGTGAATCTCTTAATTGGTTCTAGAATTAACCTACTACTTATTCTCAGACTTTGTAATTTTGATACAAATATGGAGGGCATGCTTGCATATTTTAGAGCAATATAAAATTAAAAAGGAAAATGTGAATCCCAAAATATGATTTGGAATTAACATACAGTTTATTTACAGATGACATGATTTTAGTATATGGGGGACATATATAAATACATATCTTGAAGTAATATGGATTGGAGAGAACAACAACAACAATAGAAGTGGGATAGGGAACTGCCTGAAGTAGTAGCATTGCCCCCCCCCCAAAATAATCCTCTACTTTGAAAAAGTTTGAAAAGTTTCAGAAGGGGATACAGGACATGTATGGCAGACTGCATGAACTTGAGAGGGGTGGAGGAATGGAGGAGGAAATGAGTCTGGATTGAACTGAGAAGTGAAGTATGACATCACAAAAGTTCAATAAAATATTTTTTAAAATTTAAAAATAAATTAATAATAAATAAATAAATAGAATCCAGTGCATGAACTTGTACCAATGGAAAATCTGATTAAGATTATTGACTGAGTATGACTGAACAAATATAGGATATCTGAAATATTGCTGGGGTTCTTATAGGGTAGGGATGGAGTCTAAATTTGATTAAGATGTCTTATATGAAATGTTCAAAATTCAATAAAAAACAAATGTAAATTTCTTACAAGTATTCTTTTGTTGGTAAAATTTTATGGAACTTTCGTGTACTTCAAACAGAACATCTCAATCAGGCTTAATCATCACTGTACCCCCTTCCCTGGTGGCATCCTACTATAAACTCCCACCCCCTCCAAGTCATACATTCTATCATTGTGTGAAGGTATATCATATTAATTGGGGTTCCCAGATGTTCCTTGATGGGAGTTCATGCACTAGGGTATAGCCCACCTGTGTATTGTGCTTCATTTTAAGAAGATCCTCAATCTGAAGTAAGCAGTTTCCAATAATCCTTTCATTAAGTTTGGGGTTTATTGCCCATTTCCAATGTTCTGTGCTGGACTTTTGTCTGCTTGAGTTTTCCTGTGTATCCTGACACAATTGGTGTAGGTCCATTTGACCAAAGTCCCAGGAACTTGTAGGACTCTATTTCTGTATGGTTGTTTACCTCTTCTCTGGCTCTTACCCCATCTTTCCACCTCGTATTCCACAACGGGTGAAGTTTAACATAGACTCACAATCCTCATACTTTGGCCAATAGAGACCTTTTGTGTTCCTGGCTTTCCGTGGCTTTTCCTTTTCTTTAGTGAGACTTTAAAGATTCAATAGTGCCCTTTTTACCACTTGTTTTATGTTACATGAGAATTAGACGCAGGGGTTGCATTGTAGATCTGCCACTTTGGTTTGGGCAATTCACAATTCCTGTTTGTCAGCAGATGTGGCACTTTGTAGTAGTTTGTGTGGTGTCTGAAGCTTATTTGATGAGTGGTGACTGGGACAATTGTCTGTAAATAGAAGGATCAATATTTTGCACTATTATCGGGGTGAGAGAGACTTGGGGTGTCCTCTAAGATCTATGACCTCTCTATCCATGTATATTTGGCTATGTTTACAGTGCCATTACAGGTTTCCTCCCATTGAGTGGGCTTTAAGTCCAATTAGGTTGATGTTGATTACCCCCAAGATAATAGTACTACTAGTGCACCAATTTCATTTGCATAAATGTCATTTGCTGGGCTGTTCACTGATGTGTTTATTAGTCTTACAAACTGTGGTTGACCATAGATTGATGTCCCTTAGCATTTTGCATAGTGCTCTCAAAAGTTTTTGGAGTAAGCCTTCAGTGGAAGTCACTTAAAAGTAAGTTTCAGCTCTAATGTTCCAAATCCTGTGCCAATTCTAGGATTAACTGAGATGGAATATGGAGTCAAATAACAAAATAGCCTAAGTCTGCTGAACTTCATCTAATGTCAAGCTCTGTGATGATGTTCCTCGCTGTGTGTTCATAATTTCCTATATTGTCATTTTCTCTGCTGATTTGAAGATTTGATGATGCAAAACTTCTTAGGGATGTTCCATCCTACACGTAAGGAACTGCAATTCCAAACTATGAGAGGTTTTCTGCAAGGTTGGATATTGATGGACTATTTGAAAAGGCCAAGTGAAGGTGTGGATACAAGTACATGGTGAGAGCATGAAGACAATTGCAAGAAGCCTTTTCTCTTGCAAAAATGCTATTCCTATATGAAACATTGAAATGTGTACCCTATTATTAGTTAAATAAATTAATTCTGTAAGTTCCCATTTCTCAAGTAAAATAATAGGGGATAAGATTTAACTTCTGGTTTATCATTGGGAAATATGTTCGACCACATTTCAAGAATTAAAAAATATTTGATACATTACCAGGGATTAGTGTTACTATTAGACTATTAAAATTATTAATTTATGTTTAAATTAATTTATCAGTTTGTTTTTATGGGAACACCCACTTGAATATCAACTTAATTCATCATGAAAATGCAGTTTGTTCTCACCCTTGAGGCTTCTCATTTGCTTCCTCCCTCCAGGTCATCAGTGGGATCCATCAACTTACAAATTTACAAAGCTACACTTCTTTTATATAAAAATAAAAACCAAACTTCCCTCTAACTGGGTGCGCAGGTAAAGACAGATTCAACACATAAGTGCCCCCAGTGAGTCTCTTTCACTTCACAGTCCATGAGGAAAAACTATATCCTACTTACAGTGTAAGAGTGGCCTTGAGGAATTTAGCTTGGTTCCTCCAAATCTTTGCCCACGAAAGACCTTTTATTTCTTTTGAGACAGGGCCTCCCTGTAGCACCAGCTGACCTCGAACTCACTCCATAGACCAAGCTGGCCTTGAACTCACAGAGACCTGCCTGCCTCTGCCTCCTGAATGCTGGGATTATGGGTGTGCACCACCACACCTGGCTCAAAAGACTTTTTATTAATTCATCATTTGACAATAACAATATTGGCTTTAATATTCTGTTTCTATTTTTTCCACTGAGGAATATTTACCCTATCTAGAATTCTTCCTTTTTAAGAAGATCGATTTTCTTAAACTAAACTCTATCAATGCAGGCTTTAGGGTCAATCATTGAATGGGGCTGAAGAGAGTGTAAGAGCAAGGGAGGGGCACATAACCATAGGAATACAGGCTCCTGGAACCTTGGTCATATAAAACTAAAACAATGTTGTCACCATAAACAAGACCCATGCAACCTAAAGCAAACAAAACTCAGAACTATAAAATGGGAAGCAAGTCCCATCTTAGCCAAGGATATAAATTTTGAAGTGCTCCTTCAGAAACTCTTTTAAATAAATCAAAATAACAAACAAACAAACAAACAAACAACAACAAAAAAAAACAGGTGTTAAGCTCTAAAAAAAAAAATCTTTCGGTGGCGCTGAGTTACCTTGATAGCAAAACTCCATGAACATATTAGAAACAAATATAGCTGAATTCAGCTTATGAATATAGAAGAAAATTTCTTAAAAATTATTGGTAAAATAGCCAGCGTGGTGGTGCATGCCTTTAATCCTACCATTTGGGAGGCAGAGGCAGGCAGATCTTTGTGAGTTCAAGGCCAGCCTGGTCTGCACAGTGAGTACCAGGACAGCTGGGGCTTCAGGGAGACCCTGTCTCGAAAACACACACACACAAAATATTGGTAAAATAAAAGCTATAAAATAGGAACATAATGAAACAGTAAATAATGGGCATGTGAGACACAGCTCTTGCTTGGTTTAACAGAAAAAAATAAAAGTTACATGATAACCTATATTCTTAGAGTAAAAGATAATTAGTTATCAGAAATGAAAGAGAAAAAAATCCACAAATCTAAACCCATTTGAAAGAAAATAAGCAAAAAGGGAAATTAATATAAAAACAAAGAAACACTAGAAAAATAATAACTCATTATTGTGTTGGTCTAAAAAGAAAAATGTTAGGCATATTTGTGCATGCCTTTAATCCCAGTAGTCCTGAGGCAGAGGCAGGCAGATGTCTGTAAGTTCAAAGCCAGCCTGGTCTACATAGTGAGTTCCAGGACAGCTGGAGCTACAGGGAGACCCTGTCTCAAAAAGACCAAAAAAAGGTTTCATTTATTCCAGATTATAACAAAAAAATGTTATTTTCCAGGACAGTAGTGGAGGTAAATAAATGTGATGACTCTTGTGTCCATTAGATCTTTGCCTGATAGAAAACACAACATAAAATATCTAGTGGAAAATGAGAATTTTTCAATTATAAAAATCTTATGGAATCAGACAAGATTGGGTGTGTTCAGGGTGGTGTGGCTTTAGATCCCAAATGGATCAAAGACCACAACATGAAACCTGAAACTCTGAAGATAGAAGAAAATATTGGCAGCAACCTACAAGACCTCATTAAGCAAAGAGCTACAGGAAGAGATTGAGAAGCTCCAAAATGTTGTTGAAATAGCAAAGAAATCAGAAGAGAAAATGAAAAACGAAATCAAACACTCGTACAATCAAGAGGAAAGGAATATAAAAAGCCTCAGAAGCAGAATGGAGGAAGCAGAACAAAGAATTTCAGACCTGGAAGATAACAGAACAACAAAAAAAACCCTAAGATTATGAAAATTTTAAAATACACAATAGTGGAACAACCAAGATCTGTGGGACACTATGAAAAGATGAAACCTCCACATCATAGGAATAGAGGGAGGAGAAGAATCCCAAGAGAATGGTATTGATCAGATCTTCAACAGAATAATAGATGAAAATTTCCCCAAACTAAAAAAAGGCAAACCAATACAAATACAAGAAGCACATAGAATTCCAAACAGACGAGATCAGAAAAGAAACTCTATGCACCACATCATAATTAAAATGCTAGACACCCAAAATAAAGACAAAATCCTTAAAGCCACAAGAGAAAAACAAGTGACCTATAAGGGGATACCTGTAAGAATTACGACTGACTTCTCAGTGCAAACTATGAAAGCAAGAAGAACATGGAGCAAAGAATTCCCAGTGTTAAAGGACAATAGATGCCAACTCAGGTTACTATACCCAGCAAAATTTTTTATTATAGTTGAAGGAGACAGAAAAAACTTCCATGACATAAACAAGATGAAAGAATACATGTCCGGAAAACCAACCCTTCAGAGAATACTTGAAGCAATTCAAAGGACAGAAGAAAGGAGCAACCATCCCCAGGCACCTAGAAAGAGAAATCAATAAAAGCATAACTGTAGAAGTAGAAACCTAAACCTAAACCACAAATGGATAATAAGGCAAAAGGAAGCAACACAAACCTATCAGTCATAACCTTAAATATTAATGGACTAAATTCCCCAAATCAAAAGACATAGATTGGGAGATTGGATTAGGAAACAGAACCCATAGATATACTGTCTAAAAGAAACACATCTTGCCTTCAAGGACAGGCACCACTTTATATTGAAAGGATGGAAAAATATTCCAGGCAAATGGTACCAAAAAGAAAGGTGTTAATATTTTAATATTAGACAAATAGACTTCAAAGTAAAAGAAATCAGAAGAGACAAAGAAGGCCATTACATTTTTATCAAAGGAACAATTCACCAAGAAGATTTCACAATTATGAATATATATGCCAAACTCTGGTGCACCAAACTTTATAAAGACAATTCTCCAGGACAACAAGTCACACACTAACCCCAGTACACTCGTAGTAGGTGACTTCAATACCCCACTGAGCCCTTTGGACAGGTCAACAGGACAAAGAATAAACAGAGAGACATCTGAAGTGAATGATAATGCCAGTCCTTCACAAACTACTTAGAATAAATACTTGGATAAAGACACAAAAGTATAGATCAACATGCATATAAATATACAAATAAATATATGCAGGCTGTTTGCTGCCTCAGTCTATAAACTACTTAAAGAGGTACAGCATATGAGAGAATAGTAAACACCATTTTCACACCATTTCCTAATTAATTTTTCTCTCATTATCCATGTCCTGGAGTATGAAATATAATAATAAAGATTAAAAACACTACCCTAATAAAATAATAGACAAATAAAAAGAGCTATATCAAGAACTGTCTGAAATGCATAAAATCCCTTATGGATGCAAGGTTAAAAGGAATAAAATCCTAACTAAGTGAATTCCCTGAAGAGACATTTGGCCCTAGTAATTTTAGAAGAATACCATAAGCACAGAACACATTTTCTTTTTTTTAATACTGAGGCATGTGTTTTATTGGCTGTTTCTAACAAGAGCTTAAAAAGAAACGTTTTAGATGCTTCAAAGGATGACAGGATGAATTTTTTTCCTATGACCCATAAAACAATTAGAATAAACTGTTACTACTTCATAAGTAAAACTTAGGTACAGAAATGCTTAGACATTTAACCAAGGAAGAAATGTCAAATATTTCAAAGAAATTTATGGCTCTTGTATTCAAACTACAACTGAAGCAGGTATTTATCATTTTTTAAAGTTGTAGGATATTTACATATTTGAACAGGTAGTGTTTGACATGGTTATGGCAGGTCTATAAACTCAGATCTTTTCTAATATTCTGCTATATTTTCAAAGACTATCTTATTTTTGTTTTAACTTTTTCATGGTATTTAGACTATAGAGCCCTAACCCCCATTTTCTTTAGGCTTAGAAAAATATCTCTTACCTTACAACAGAATTATTAAATTGGTGAAAACTTCCTTTAACTCCATTATCCCTTGCCTTCTCTTGAAATTATTTTGTCCTCTACTTTTTATTTATTTTAATTAACACAAGATTTATTGTCTTATCTATACTTACAGTTCTATACTCACACAATAATATACACACATAAAGATACAAATAAATCAAATTAAGAATAATAACTACATTTAATATTTTATTTTTTTAATTTATTATTTTTATGTGTACAAGTATACATACTGTCTACATGTAGGTTGGTGCACCCATGTCATGCAATGCCACAGAGGTCAGAAGAGGGTGTCAGATTCCCTTGGAACTGGAGTTAAGGACAGTTCTTACCCACCATGTGGGTGCTGGGAATCTAATGCAGGTCCTCTGCAAGAGCAGTCAGCACTCTTAATTGCTGAGCCATTATCTCCAGCCCCTACATTTAAAATTTTTAGAAACAGGAAAGAAGTGGTATAGTGTTACTTCACTCTGTCTACCAGGTTGGAAGCTTTCTAATGATTCTGGGGTTTTTGTTTGTTTGTTTGCTTGCTTGTTTGGTTTTTCCACAAAGAATATAGCTTGAAAGCTTCTGCCTTGTTCTACTGAGCTCCATCCCCATTTTAAAAATGTCTTTCTAACATTATTTTCTTTCCTGCTCATCATGCTAATCACTTGAAAATTATTATACAAATAAAACAATAATTCAGTCTATAGATGAATGAATAATATATTTAATAGTAAGTGCTGATAAAATTTACCTGATCCATGAACCAACCCATAGAGGCCCTGTTCCATTCAGAGTAGGGCACTAACAGGATTTGGGATTCCAGCTCACACTGTAGGATCACAACAATATTTATGGTATATCGTTTCTCAGAATTCTGAAAATCAAATTGCCTCTTTTAAATCTTCATTCACCTGACTTATCAGGTTGTGTTAGGTAAAAGCTTCCATCATAGTATCATTTTTGGAGACTGAGCACTTTTCTAGATCCTGAGCACCTCTGTAATGCTATTTTAAGAAAAGTTTATTTGTCTTAAAGAAGGATGAGTATATTATGGCAGGGAGATATGGTGTTGAAGAGAGCTAGAGAAGGAAGCTGAGCTGTATGCTCACATCTCCAACCACCCACAAAAAGCAGAGAGGGCAAACTAGTAGTTGGGGAAGGTTATGAACTATCAATCCCTCCCCCTGTGATATGCACAGCCACAACAACTTGGGATTCCATGATTCTACCTAAATAAGGACACCAAGTGTCCAAATACTTGAGCTTATAGGGCCAGGTCTCATTCAAAAAACCACAGGGTGAATATTATCTATCTATCTATCTATCTATCTATCTATCTATCTATCTATCTATCTATTATCTAACTCTAAAAGCTCTCATAATGAAACATTATTATATACATTTAATATACAGTAATAAAAGGTTTCTATTTAGAAAGGAAAAGAAAATTAAGTGATAATATACACAAATCAGCAAAATATTAACTGATATAAGTTAAGTACTACATAAGAATCTATTTGTTATTTATACTCTCTCTCTCTCATTCTTCCTCTTAATCACTATGTACTACTCTGCTTGTTATTAACTACCTGGCTTTGAATCCTAACCTGAATAACCTGAATACTTCTCAATCTTCTCTCTGTGCTTTACATTGGGTCTAGATTAAATGAGCCTAGAGATTTCAACTATTTCCCATATGGTGTTGCTGCTGGTACAGCATTTTAGTAATTCACTTTTGGAGATACTGGAATTTGAGTTGTATCCAAGTTTAAATAGTTCCCTAGAATGGATCACAGTGATCCAGGTAGGATGTGGTAAGTTTAGAGGATAGAACTACCACTTATTTTGTTCCAGTTCTACATTCTATTAATAACACCCTAAAAATCTAATTTGCTTTTTGGCAACAACAAAAATCTGTTAGCTCATTGACTTTACAAACGATTCAAAGTCTTTTCCACATATGCTGTTGTTAAGCCAGACAAGTCTCTTTTATTATGTGCTAGAATATCAAACCAATTGTAATTTCTGGGAGAAAGTCCAGTGCAGCAATCAAGGACAAGCATCTGACTGACTCATTTATAATGAAAATAAGTTCAATCAAGATGTTAGTAGTTGAGGGTCATTGTAGATGAAACTTATTGTCTGCCCATTCTTTTTAAAAGGATAAAATTCCTTTTTATTTTTTTGAGACAGGGTCTCCCTATAGCCCCAGCTAGCCTTGAACTCACAGAGATCCATCTGCCTGCTTCAGCTAGGACTAAAGGCATGTGCCACCACACCCAGCTTAAAGCTGGCTCTTAGCCACCATGTGGGTGCTGGAATTGAACCCAGGTCCTCTGCAAGAGCAGTTGGTGCTCTTAACCTCTGAGCCATCTCTCCAGTCCCTAGGATAATATTCTTAATTCTTTGAGAGTTTCAAACATGCTTTCCATGTATTTTTATCATATTCACACAGCACTCCAAAATATCTTTTATCTAGGTATGTATCCATCTGTTGTCCTCTCTTACTACAGATAATCCACAGCTCATTGACCTCAAATTTACTTTGAGATGAGTTCATTTCTTTAAATCTAATTGATATCCTTGTATGATTTTCTAATATTCCCTTATGTCCCTGTGTGCTGGCATGTCTTTTTTGTGACAAGTATCTGTTTTGTAAACATATACACATTATATATAAATGTGGATTATTATGTGAGCATTGGAATCAAGAATTAGACATATAAAGGAATTATTACCACTTAAACTCACATATACAGAATAAGCTTTCATGAATCACTGAAGATATTGATTCTCACTGTCTTTTATCCATTAGATAAATATGTGCTTAAAAGGTTGACAGAAGAGTCAAGTATGAAATCTGAGAGCTCTGGTCTCAGAAGTGGGCTCTTCTGGTCTCAGAAATGAGACATTTCGAACAGGTCTACTGTGACTTTCAAGACTCTAAGCCATAGAAACTAGTTTTCTTTTTACTTTTTTTTGGAGACAGGGTCTCCCTGTAGCCCCAGGCTGTCCTGGAACTCGCTCTGTAGACCAGGCTGGCCTCGAACTCACAAAGACCCGCCTGCCTCTACCTCCCAAGTGCTAGGATTAAAGATGCCTGCCACCATGCCTGGCTAGTTTTCTAACTAAATAAATGACTATAGTGGAGAATGTACCCCGTTGTTATGGCTGTTACATTAGGAATCCTGAAATTGTGGATGGTCACCATGTTCAATGTGCATTCACTGTATTCTTGGCTTCTACATACAACTGTAGTGCTGTTCAGAGGACAGTTGTGCAGAAACCTGTGCAGTGAGAGGTCTTCTGCACTTTGGGATACTCTATTTATTGAGGACATATTGCGGTTTTCATTGTGCCTTTGGCTGTGTCTTGGTTACTCCATAAGGTGAAGGACATGTTTTTTCCTGTGATTTTCTTGGTCTTGCACTACAATCATTCCAAAATTTCTTTTATATATTCTGTGTTTTTACTACCTATTAATATTCTTTCTCATAGGCTCTGTGGTTTTCCCAGTATGTTCTCCAACACCTTCACCCTACTGAAACTTCTTACTCATTCTTCACAGAGTTAGGACTACACAAAACCCACATACCTGGCTGAATGCACCTTATTATATGATTTTGTGTTTCAGTTTGGAACATCTTGTTTAAAATTGCATATGAAAATTTATATAAATAAAATGAACTGAACTTGGTAAAATGTACTTTACAATTTAAAATTAGTTTACAGATTCCTCATTAATTTTTAAATATGTACGTTTAGTATTTGCACATTTCATAAAACAGAACTTATTCAAGTTTAGAAGCCTATCTCTGCTCCTTATAACCCCCACCAAATTTTATCAAATCTAGACCCATGACCCCACATCCCCCCACCCCACCAGAGCTCATATATTCTGCCAAACATGCTTTTCATCTCTTTCTCAGTCTTTTTCAATATTCTCCATGTGGAAGTTGACTGTTTTGAGCAGAAGTTCACTGTTTCAGTTAGTTCTTTGATGCAGTCCTTTCTGTTGTTGTTGTTTCCAATATGCATCACTCCCAGCTGCTTTGACAAATGTAAATTCTTATATATCTAAGATTCAGCTAATTGAGCATATTATGTCCCTTACCACATAATCTTGCAGACCTAACTTCAATCCCTAGAACCCATGAAAATCAAAGTGGAAATAAAGAAAAGATTAAAAAATCTGTTCTTTCTATCTCTCCTTCCCCCTTCTCTCTCCTCCACAAATAACTTATGTGTGACATAATCAGACTTTCTTCTGAATGGACTATGTTGGAAAGTTCGAGCCAAGGAACCAGGGACCCTTCCTAGCCAGCTACTTCACCTCAGAGTTTTAGAAGGTAAAATTAAAAGAAACAAATACTCCTATGATTAAGAAGGAAATAATATCATAGAGAGTGGTCTCTTTTGTTATTTATATTATTTAAAAAGCAATTACATAAATTGTGTTATTATTTCCAGAGAAATTTACCTTATTAGTCACTGTGCCAAATATAGGAACATGTGCTTCCAAAAGACACTTCATTCCTCAGGTAATCCTTTCTTTTTCCTTATTCCCATCATACACTTCATTATCTGTCACCAAATTGATGTCCCAAAGCAGCTCTTAAAGATGAGTTTCTTGGAGTCATGTCCCCCAGAGCACCATGTTCAGATATTATGTAGCACTGTCTCTGGAGCATTCTAGTACTTTAGGAAGATGTGACCCTGATTATAATTCATGTGCATCAAGCCAATTTCTATTGCTGTCATGAAATAACAAAGTGGGTGGCACTCTATCTCTCTCTTGCTGGTGCCAAGTTGTTTAGGATTCCTGGGCATCCCATTCCTGGATAAACATGAGAGGGAGTGCCAAACTCTCCTGTAAGTGGGCCCCTCACCCATTCACTCTGTAGGAAAGCCCATTAAACTCACTAGTCACCTTAAACAGTAGTTTTAGGAAAGTCTGTTCCTCCAAACCTCTTTGGGCCTGCTGAAGGTGGGAGGCGAAGGGGGCTCCAGGACACTTAACCTCTCTGTTTTTGAGCATGCACTTAATGTGTCATAGTTGACAGGACAGGAAAACTGAGGGTGAGCTCAGGAAGAGCAATAGGATTCGCTGTGTTATGGGGGAAAAGACTGGTGAAAGAACTGAAGGTGGAAGAAGTCGCAGAGGAAACTTGATATGGTTGGTTGTCTGAATAGTGCTAGTAGATGTTGCAACATCCATATGAATTGTTCAGGGGGCTTTAAGACACATAGCTAAAGTGAATTAACCGAGGTGTGGATAAGGTAAATGAGAGAAATGGCCAGTTTGGCCATCCACTTCTACATGGCATAAAATGGCATGCCTAGTTGAGCACTAGAGGCTGCCGTGTGGGTATGGAGATATTTTCAAAACAGAAGGTTTAAAGCAAACTTTATAAGCCCTGGAAAAGCGAACCAAGGGTTGAAGTTGTAACAAGCCTTGGCTGAGGCAACTTTAGCATTTTTTTATTGTTGTTGTTAATAAACATTTGTCCAAGACAGAAGAGGGAAACCAGAGGGAAATTAAAATGTTAAGGAAGAAAATAGAGCAAGAAAAGATTAAGAGGCTGGCGTCCTCAGTATCAGCCTCTGACCTTGCCAGAAAATTGTACAAAAGAGAAAATGAGGTAGTAGTGTTACCTTGCTGCTTTTTACAGCTAGCGGACCAGAAAGGGAAGAGATTCCAGATTATAACAATAATAAAAGGCTTAGTAACCTACCATAAAAATTAGTACTGTTTAAATACCTATATATCTAATTGTGTGTGCTTCATTAGTAGGACTGAAAGGCTATATATTATACTGTTTAAATACCTATATATCTAATTGCGTGTGCTTCATTAGTAGGTTCGAAAGGTTATGCCTGGACAAGCTGTCAGCCCATGAAAGAAAACAGCCAGAATTGACTAGAGACCAAGACAACAGCTCCAGAGAAAGTAGACTGTTTTGCATCTCATCCACCTGTGCCCCTTTTCTAAGCCTAGGGAACAATCTGCGGAAGAGGAGGCGCGGTAGAATGTAAGGGCTGCGATTGGGGTGAATGGTGAAACTACAACAATATAGACTGGACACTCATTTAATCAACTTGATTGAACATACAAGCCTCCCCTGCTGGAGGGTGGGACCCAAGAGCTGTGTGGGTTTGGGTACAACTGCTCACAAATTGGTTTTACATGAAGGATGCTTGTACTCACGAATTATCACTTATTGTTAAAAAAAATGAAAACAAAACAAAACAAAAAAACAGAGAAAGATGCAGAAAAGTTACGGCAGAATGCATGATCTGGGATGGGTAGGAGTGGGGTGGGGGGAAGGGAAAGGGGTATATGCCTGAACTGAATTGGAAAATGATGTATGAAATACACAAAGCATCAATAAAAAATAAAATAAATAAATATTTTAAAAATAAAGAAAAAATTAAAAGAATAAAAAAAATAAAAAAAATAATAAAAGGCTTATCCTGGCACTCAGGCTTAGAGGCAGATAGTAATAAGAATGGGAGTAACCTCAAAAAGGTTGCCCCTGGCTTTCAGCCTTTAATACAAAGAAAGGAAAAATCCATGTTTCAATATGCTGATGGTGTTCTGAACCCTGGCCAAGTATATGAAGCTAAGGCAATCAGAAAATAATTAGCACTGAATTTGCTCAGAAATGGGGATAATTTCAAACAATCAATAAAGGAACCCCTAACCACCTGCTTGTATGTCAATGGGACATGAGGGCAGATGGAATTGTTTTAAGATTTGAGGAAGCAAAAAAGCTGAGCAATATAACCATCCATCCCTCCTTGAAACATAGGCTCATAACCTGATGCAGCAAAAGGGAAATTGGTCTCTGATGAATTGACTTTTACAAGGCATACAGGATGGAAGTTCCCATGAATACCAGCAGGTAGAGGATAGTAGAAGAGGGGCAGATACTACTGAAAGCATATATAGTGCCCAGTTCACTGGGCCAGTTAGGCCTATGTTTATCAGGGATTTAAGGAAAAACTTGATTAACAAGGACCTGAGGATTGGTATGGAGCTTTAATAGCTGTGCTGAGTCCATTGGTGGCACAGAATCTTAGTAAAGTAGGAGAGCCTCTATCAGATCTAATTGACCTAGACCAGCATATAAAGTAAAAGAGTAAAAAAGAGGCAGGCACATCGTTGTGAATTCAAGGCCAGCCTAGTCTACAGAGTGAGTTCCAAGACAGCTGGGGCTACAGGGAGACCCTGTCTCAAAAAGACAAAAAATAAGATAAAATAAATAAAAAGAGTAAAAAATAAAAATAAATAAATGTGATATATAAAGAACAAAATAGAAAGAGAAATCTGTTTTGCTTACTCAAACGCAAACATGGCAAGATTTGCGCCAAGTCCACGTTCATTTTAAAATACTTTTATTGATGAATTGTGTATTTCATTCATTATCTTTCAGTCAAATTTAGACACATTGCCCTCTCCCTGCCCCCACCCCACCCCTGTTCATGCCATATGCCATACATGTCTTGCATCTTTCTCTCCATCTTTCCAGTTTTTCCCTGCAGAGACTTGTTTTTGGGGGCAGAGTTCAACTGTATCACTCAGTTCTTTAACCCAGTCTTCATGTTGTTGTTTTTCCCTCTCCTTTGTATTGCTCCAACAAATGCCTATATAAACATCACATATGCAGCAAAATTATGGCCTCTGGGAATGAACTGTATGTTAATTTCAAAATATGTTTAGGAATTCACATTTCCCCCATTTAATTTTATATTACTCTAAAATATGAATACATACCTTCCACCCGTATACAGTATTTACAGAGTCTGAAAATTAGTGGTAGGTTGATTCTAGAGCCCATTAAGAGATTTACGTTATGCATTCTGCCAGACTTGCTTTTCATCTCTTTCTCAGTCTTTCTCAATATTCTCCATGAGGAAGTTCACTGTTTTGATAAGAAGTTCACTGTTTCATTCAGTTCTTCGATGCAGTCCTTTCTGTTGTTGTTGTTGTTTTCAATATGCATCACTCCCAACTGCTTTGGACGAAAGCTCAGGGGGCCATACCCCGAGCTTTCATCCAAAGCAGTTGAAAAAGAAACAAAAAACATGTTTGGCAGAATGCATGAGCTCTGGTGGGGTGGGGGAATGGGGAGGGGAACGGGTCTAGATTTGTTAAAAAATTAAAATAAGATAAAATAAAGACTTATATATAAAAAAGAGATTTACATTATAACAACATAGTTGCTTTCAGATAAAAAAGAAATATAACAATAATGTTTTCAGCTTGCCTTTCAACTGGGGATTGGGTGTTAGCATCCACTAATGAGGGAAACGATTTGCTGTTTGTTTTTCTGGGTCTGTGTTACTTAGCATAATAGCTTTCAATTCCATCCATTCCCCTTAAGTCCAAGTTCTTAAAGCAAAAATTGATTAAAAAAATACTATACTACAGATCCTCATGAAGGCTTTAAACCTTATAAACAGTTCACAAAAGCGGTAGAGAGGATAAAAACTGCCCTCGGGGTGGACCCTGCCAGATTAAAATGTTTACATTTCTCTGATGTAAGCTGTTAGGTTACAGGTGGAAGCAGTTTGCCTAGCCAGGGACTCTTCCAGTAGCCAAATAGGATCAATAAATAAATTACAGCTGTAACTACATCCAGGAGTGAGAGCCTAGGAATGTCTGACCCAGAGAAACAGCAAGTACAGAAGGGGCAAAAAAGAGACCTATTCCTCCTTGCCCCTGCAGGAATAGGTAGATTAAGCCAGGCCCAATGAGTCTATCAAAGCTAAAAACATTGCAGTGAGGGTGCATGTAAAAATCCCAAGATACCAATAGATAGAAGAAAATGACTACGGATACTATAGAACTACTTAAATTAAAGCCTCTTCACAATGGTATGGTACCCAATCTTGATCTTTTGAGAAAACAATCGGTACAAAGAGATAAAATCTTCCCATGCTGTGTTATACCTTGTTTATGTTTGATTTAATATATAATGTTAATGTCTGAGTGTTTGACAGACGTGACACCCATTGGAGAGATATCAAGCACACTTGAAGAAATAAAGATAAAAAGTAAATTCAGTAAGGGTTATGAGCATGAAATACTTTGGAGCTTTATGGTTGAGAAAGACATAAGTGAGTTTCAACCAGATGATTTAGAAAAGTGTCAGTGTCCTGGGGTTTTAGGTGCCAAAGCATGAAGAGTTAAAGACTTCAGTTCAGTACCAGGGTGAGTTGCCCCCAATGAGTTATTGGCCAAGGAGTATGTGGAGATCATGAAAAAAGGCTATTGCCTCTAATGCTTTTGCACACAGGAAGCAAATGGTAAGACCCTATTGATGAAGATATGGCATGATGTGGGTGTTATAAATATAAATCATGCTGCGACCCAGCGACCCAGCTAAGAGCTCTGCCACTTGACAGCTGGACTCCATATTGCTGGAAAGTGCTATGCAGATTGCTAGGGGGAAATGGTCCCCAAAGTTCTGCTACAGACCACATGTGGTGCTCTATCACATGCCAAACAAAGTGCTCCTGCTGTGCAATATTGGCTCATCTGGTATATGTACAACCACCAGAATTCCAATTGGATTTAAGGATACTCCCTTGAGATGAACACATATCTGATACCATAAGCCAGGTTGAACCCTAGTGGCAGGGGACATTATTGGCCCCAATATGGAGACCACTGTAATTATTTTGTTACAGGGCTGTGATCTCCCTGCTAAGATACCATCCAAACATTTGTGTTTGTACACATAAGCGTGACATATTATAATCTTCAGTATTTGCATAAATATCAGTGCTTCTTTCTATTTGTGTTTGAATAGTAGGGAAACACTTGTGAATTGAACCAATAATCTTTTGTAAATGAAAGATGGACAGTTCTGAGAGTTTGATGTCTCACCACAGAGAAAAAAGAGTATTCTACCTATCTCTCTCACTCACATGAATGCCCAGAAACTCTTGCAGAAGGGAGGGGGAGGTCAGACTCTAAGGGCCAGAAGAAAGGGGGTAAGATGTCCCCATAGTTGAACAGGCTGAAGAGCACATACGCGTGGGGCTGGTGGCCCTTGTGTCCAAATACATAGTTGCAGCAATGATGGTCAACAACCAAACATGGAGCAGTGGGACTGTTGGTCCCAAAACCAAACTTGCCTTTGCAGAAGCGCTG
Source organism: Rhizomys pruinosus (assembly GCA_009823505.1). Classification (NCBI taxonomy): domain Eukaryota; kingdom Metazoa; phylum Chordata; class Mammalia; order Rodentia; family Spalacidae; genus Rhizomys; species Rhizomys pruinosus. The sequence goes on from VZQC01009956.1 coordinate 424,321, forward strand.
GCTCCCATGACCAAAAGACCTGAAGAGCTAGCTATGGGACTGATGGCCTCACAATCAGGCTGACTAAAAATAGTGCAGTAACACCCTGGGTATCACATCAGGTGGTGCAAATCCATAAAATTCCATTTATTTCCACGTATCCAGTAGCTTTAAAAGGTCTGGGATGGGGAGCCCCTCATTGAATGACATCACTTTCCAGTGGCCAGTCATAGAACTATATGCTATCACAAGTCATCCCCACTCATGGGGCATATTCAGAAAAGGGACAGGCTGAGTAGCAAGCCAATTCATGACTTCTGAGTACATGGTAGCAGAAGACAGGGTATTCCCTGTGATTTTTTTTAGCTTCACTTAGTTTGCTAAGCAAATTGGTAGGTGGCATACAGTACAGATACATGTAAGTCTAGAATTGTTTTCCTGTATCTCTCCCTTTTTTTTAACTCCACAAGCTCAGAGACGGTGATAGTAATGGTGGTCAGTTTGCCTTTGTGTGACCTGAATGCCCATGACTATTTTGCAAAAGTGATAAGCAATGTCCATATGAACCCAATTTGTAAGCATCTGTGTACAATTCTTCTACAAGTCATCAAAGAATTAAAGAATCTGGTTGTGTCAGAGGGTCCCCATGTTCAGTTGTAGAGGTTTCCATATACAAACATGCTGATCAAATGAAAGCTCAGTTTTTGCTTCAGGTCATTTTCCTTCTGAAAGGTGTAGGTACAGTCTGTAGGGAGCTTTTATTCAATATTCTGGAGGCAACTGCTCCTGTAGCCAAGGATATTGGCATTGTGACTATTTCATGGTCACATTCACTGGCAACCATGCAACTGCTGGAGTCCACATGAGTCAGCAGCATTGTGGAGTGTAGTACAATTAGAGGTATGGCTGTGGTAATTTCCTTCTTCCACCAGCTCAGGTGAGGACTTAGGAAGAACCCAAAGAGGGCCAAGAGGCAAGCATGATAGGGAGCTAATTTTATATTGAGTTAAGTAAAACTGGAAACAGAGATGTCTGGCTCCCATTAGGACAGATTTATTGCAAGGTGCTATTTCTATTTGTAAGGTATGGACCATGGTTGGATTAAGGTTAGATTCATTGCCAAAAATCAATAGTAGTGTACTAGACCAAGAGAATGCCACCAGAATCAGTGGGTTGGTCTCATATGCCCATGCTACTTGTGATAGTTGGTTTGCTGCACTATTGTGCATCAAGGCAGCAGATATGAGGGGCACCAATAGAGGACTGTGGATGGTACTATTCCTGGAGGCCTCAGTCTGTGTGTGTGTGTGTGTGTGTGTGTGTGTGTGTGTGTGACTCCAGTGTCTTGAGGTCTCCTTATTTCACACTGTGTGTCAGCTTCCACCAGAGTGGCATTCTCCTCGGATTCTTCTGACTTTTCTGAATGCTCATAGATGCCAGTTTTTCTGCCAGTGTGTTCTGGCCCATCTCTTACAGTCGGAGGATGAATACTTTTTGCAGGAACCCAAATAGAATGGGACTCTGCCTGTGGGAAGACACAAGCAAACCCTCTTCCCATGTTATTAAGGGGTCTGGGTCCTTCCATTGTCTAAAATTGGCTCTCTATAGTATCAATGGCACCCCTTTATTCCCTGTCAGAGGGCTCCAGTGCTTGTGGGTTATCATGTCTGGTCTCAAAATTGAAAGAAATATTTATAGTAAAGTGTACTCTGCATATTGCATAATGGGGGAGGAGTTATAGGCCTCCCACCTCTTTTTGTAATTTTTCCTTTAATGTTTTATGTATTCTTTCAACAATCTCTTGCTTCTTGGGGTTACAAGGGATACTATTTATGTGAGAGATATTCCAGAATGTGAAGAAGAATTTAAACTGGACATTGGCATATGGCAGGCACTTAACAGTTTTTAGTTTATGTGGGTTGCCCATAAGCAATATACAGTGAAGTAGATATTGGCAAAACTTATCTTTGCATTCTCCTCTCATAGTCGTATTCATTACCTTGTGGGAATACGTATGTGCAGTAACATGTAAATATTAAGATGGCCAAAGGGAAAATAGTAAGTAACCTCCATCTGCCAAAGAGAATTAGATTTTAGGCCATGGTGGTTAACTCCCAGGGAGAAGAGTTCCTAAAGGCAGATACAGTGCATAGATCTGGTAGCTACAGGCCAGTTCTTTGCATTGACTTTTGCATTGTCAAGGAGGGAAACATCTCATGTAGGCTATGAGCTGACTGGTGGAATTCTGCATGTAAGCAAGTAGCTTGTGAAAGGACAGATTACCAGGAATGTGGGCCCTCTTTATCCAGCCTATCTGCTTCATCATTGATAGCTGCCAGTGGCCCTGGATGGCTAAATTGCAATTGGATATGTTGAACAAAACAGGGGTTCTGGGCTTGGCTCAGCACATCCTTTGAGAGAAAGATGAGGGTGTCAAGTGGTTTGGAAAGGTCCAATTGACACATAGGATAAGGCAACAAATGTGTCATAAAAGCTAATAATTTTCTATCAGTAAAGAGATTAATGGGTTCAGAGGAGGACAGCCAACAGCTCTGATAGATAGCATGGAGTTTTTTAAACTGTAACCAGCTTTCATGCAGTGGCAAGTAACCCTGGACTTTGGAAGAGGATTAAAGCCCAATGAACACCAGTGAAGCCCCTTTATTGGAGGCATCAATTAATGTGAGGTGGACCCCAGGGATGGCCATGGATACAAAGATGGGGGAAGGGCATTAGCTCCGAATCCTGGAAGCTGGCCAAAAGTTGATGGAAGGACAGTGGTTATCAATAGTGCCAGGAAAATATCCAAGGGCAATAGTGAAGGGGCTGTTATGCTGCATGGCCCAATGCAAGAAGTCCTTATTAAAAGGAAGATTCATGCATCCAGGTTCCATAAAAAAGGTGGAGAGTTCTTTGGTAAAGCATCCTAATCATGATAGTAATTATTTTCAAACAGGGGGTTATTGATTTGACTCTATGATATGCAGGCCCATTCCTGAGGCTCATGAGATTCCCATATCACCCCATCAGAAAATCACTTGAAGCAAGAATCATCCCCAATAAAGGGAGGGATGAGTCAAATTTAACAGTGAAGGTGGTTAGGCAAGCAGCATTGAGGTTTTGGAGAAAAATTAATGCTTCTATGTTTACACCACAGAGTGAGGGAGGCTCTGTATGCACCCCCAGACAATCACACAATAGACACATCTCCTCTGAGGAGATATGAAGCCATGGGCATAGGCAGTTAATAACCCCCAAAGCCTTTGGAGGTGGTTAATGGACAACATCTCAAGGAGTTTAATGTGAGAACAAATCAGCCTAGTCTTTAGAAATGACCCCAGAAACTCATACAGAGGGACAAGTTGAAATTTCTCCTGGGAGACCTTCAAATTGCAGCCTCAATGGCTACTAAGATGTTTGGGAGTAGGGGGACCAGGACCACCCTGTCACACTGAGGTAGGAGAATATTATCCATGTAGTAGATGATGTCTATCCTTGGGATTTTAGAAAATATTTTCAGAAAACAACCAATAAATACCTTACAGATTATGGGGCTATTTCATGCCCTATGGCAGGACTTTCCATGGGTATCTCTGCTTTGGGGAGGATTGGTTCCTATAAAGGATGATAAATGCAAAGTGAAGTCTGTTCTCATTGTGCAGGGGAGGGAGTGGGGTGCCTAGACAGAGGCAGCTTCTTTTGACTGTGTGTCCACTCTTTTCCCTGGAAGGAAAATTTTCCACTACAATATGAAATAAGAGTAATGATAAAACAGACTTTGGGAAGTTGACATGAAGTACAAACAGTAACTTTACCATATATTATGCATAGGTAACCCAAAACAGAGTGTAGACAAAAATGTAAGCGCTAACATTACAAAAACTGTGTAATAAACACAGTATTTGAAATTCACAGGTAAATGTATGGAACTAGAAACAGCCATCATGATATAGGTATAAACTACTCAAAAAGCAAGAGGAAGACAACAAATGATCTACTCAAAAGATGGAGTAAAGAGGTGAACAGAGACTTCACAAATGAAGAAGATGGCTGCAAAACATCTTTAAAAGTGTTCAACATCACTAATAATCAAGGAAATGCAAATTAAAACTATCTTAAGATTTCATGTTACTCCAGTAAGAGTAGCTATTATCCAGAATACAAAGGATACCAAATACTGGAGAGTTTGTGGGGAAAATGGAATACTCATCCACTGCAGGTGGGAATGCAAAGTCCTATAACCCCTATGGAAGGCAGTGTGGAGAACTCTCTAGAACTTGAAAAATGAGCCTACCACCTGACCCAGTCATACCACTCCTGGGTATATACCCACAAGACTCATCCTATTGTAGAGATACATGCACATCTATATTTATTGCAGCTTCCTTCACAATAGCAAAACCTGGAAAAAACCCAAGTGTCCCTCAACTGAGGAATGGATAGAGAAAATTTGGTACATCAACACAGTGGAATTCTATGCAGCAGTAACTTAAGATGACATCAGAAACTTTGCTGGTAAATGGATGGAACTTGAAGAAAAACAAATGACGAATGGTATCCTTCATTTGTGGATGCTAGCACCAAATCTCTAGTTGAAAGGCAAGCTGAAGAATGACNTGGCAGGACTTTCCATGGGTATCTCTGCTTTGGGGAGGATTGGTTCCTATAAAGGATGATAAATGCAAAGTGAAGTCTGTTCTCATTGTGCAGGGGAATAGAACAGAAACAATATTGAATATTAAGAATAGCAACATGTTTGCCAACCAGTATTGCTGAGAGCCAAGGGAGTCCAAGTTGGGTTTTCCCCATTTTTTCATTGCAGAATTAATGACCCTAAGGTCATGGAGCATACAAAACTTTGCCTGCTGTTTCTCTTGGAGCACAAAGACAAGGGTGTTTCCAGGACTCAATGATGGTTCAATATGCCCTGCATTTAGTTGCTTAGCAACTAAGTAATCCAAAGCTGTAAGTTTCTAGGAGGGAAGTGGCCACCGTTTCCTCATGGGAAATTCAAGTTCACTCATTTTAGCTTAATAGGTGATGGCAAAACAGTGGACCTTAGAATTGGGGGTACAGGTAGCCACAGTCTACTGCTGAATTATAAGATATTTATTGTCTCCAATTAGGATTACCCCTGAGGTATCAAGTAAATCCCTGCCTAACATGTTATGAGGCAGGTCAGGCATAATTAGGGGCTTAATGATCCCCTGTCCCCCATTTATGTCTCTCCAAATCATAGGTTGGGTACTTGTTTTAGATGCCACATTTTCTCTCTCACCCTGGAACAAAGCCCTTTCAAATACTTTCCATTCTTTTGGAACCTTCCTCTCTAATGATGGTTAGGTCCACTCCTGTATCCAATAAGTATTTAAAAAGCTTATCCCTTATGTTAATTTGTATGTGGTGCTTATAGTTCTTCTCAAGGGGCACCTTCCAAAAGATCTCTATTTCCAATTGATTTGAGGAGGGAAGATAAGATTGATGGATCCTGGCTCCTTTTCTTGCTGGGCTGGAGCTGCCCCAGTAGACTTTAAAGCTTCATTAATAGGGATGCTGTCCTTAGTATATTTAGAGTGGTAATCCCAGGCCTAGTGGAATCCCTTTTGACACGTTGGACAAGGGTGGGGTTGGTACTGCAGCTGCTAAAGGGCAGGTCACTTGCAAGTGACCCATTTCACCACAACCCCATTGTTTGGGATCATCTCTTGAGAGGTACAGGGCAGAAGTGAAGGCTGTGCTAAAGCTGCCACATCAGATGCTTTCATATCAACACTATGAGTAGCGCTCATCTAGCCCTTACGTTGTTAAGAGCAGAGCATACTGGCATGAAGACTGTTTTATAATTGGCATTAGCACCCTCATATGCAAGCTTTTAAAGTAAGTTCTCAAAAGGGAAAGCCCTTCTACTGCCTCAGTAACCTGGCTAAGGAACTGAGTAACGTCCTCCTTTGGCTGTTGCCAGAATTCAGAAAAGGAGGCAGAACCGCTTGAGATTAGGAGCTTCCTCTGGGCCCACATTGCACAGGAGTGTACTTGCTCAAAAGTCTCGTGGGGGGGGTTGCTATGGGTTTGGTCTATTGGATCATTCCAAACGGGTCTTCCCCCTGGAGTTGAGACTTAGAAATTTATACTCCAGTAGTGATTACACTCTGCTTGGTGTTCACATTGATCATAAAAGGCCTTCCATTTTAAGAAAACACTGGGTTCTAAGGTAGACCAAGCAATGTGTTTCCAATCATGAGAGGAGTTGACACCCAAGGAAAAGGTATCTGAAGATTCTATGTATGGAAACCATGGACCATCTCTAGAAATGGATTTGCAGTGGTCCTTGATGTTGGTAGACTCATAAGGATACAAAAATGTGGGTGTTGCAGAGTAGGAGAGATGTTACCAGGGAGAGCTTCTGAAAGGGACGGGGCAAAAGGCTGAAGGGTGCATCCCCATGCATGATCCTCCTGAGCACAGAGAGTTGTGAAAGGCTAAGAAACCAGCAGATGCCCCAGGTATGAGCAAGCCAATGGGTCAGCCAGTGTAGAGGTATAGTGAGAAGAGATTTGAGGTTTGAAGGAAGGAGCATGTTCCTGAGAATCTTAGGATCTATCAAAAGATCAGATTCTGGCTCCAGGGCCAAAACCTCAGTAGCCTAGCAACACCAGTATCAGTTCAGGGAGGGGTATTTTCACTTCTGTTTTTATTTGATCTTGCAGTATCTCAGAGATATTAATCTGTTTCTGTACCAAAGATTGGTGGAGATTAGTTACAAAGGAGAAGAAATGAATTCCAGCAGAAAGCCAGGGGTATATTGGAAAACAATGTCCCAAAATTGCTAAACCTGAAGAAGAGGCTCCCTAGAAGTTAGGTTCCCCATTTCTGCAGGGATGCATATGCCCAAGACTCATTGGATTACTTTAGTTCCCTGTTCAAAGGCACTAGTTGTGGTGATTGATAATCCCATGGCCAAGCATGCAATTGTGGAGCTCTTGGCTCGTGTGACCAAATGAGCTGAAAGGCCAGCTGTGGGGTTGACCTTCCCATAATCAAGCTAGCAAAAAAGACCACAGGCATAGTGGCAACCCAAGGATCATGTTAGGTGGTGCAATTCCATAAAAACATGTTTATTTCCACCAGGCGTGGTGGCACACACCTTTAATCCTAGCACTTGGAAGGCAGAGGCAGGTGAATCTTTGTGAGTTCAAGGCCAGCCTGGTCTACAGAGTGAGCTCCAGGTCAGCTGGGGATATAGGAAGACCCTGTCTCAAAAAGACAAAAAAAATGTTTATTTTCACAATGGTGATAGCTTAAATAGGTCTGGGGTGGGAAGCCTCTACATAACATGAAATCAACTCCTAGTGGCCAATCCTAGACTTCCATACAAGTATAAGTCATCCCAACTTGTTGGGCATATTCAGAAAAGTGTTGTGCTGACAAGCAAGCTGACTACTGACTTCTGAGTAAGTGCTAGTAGAAGTCAGGGCACGCCCTGTATTTTTCAGCTCTGCCTGGTGTGCTAAGCAGATTGGTAGCTGTCATAAGCTCAAGATACATCTGAGTCCAAGAATGCTGACTCACAGTGTGGCATGATTTAACTTCCTTCCAAATAGAGTGTAGCTGGAAAGGAGGGGAAGACAAGGAACCAGTAACATTTCCCAGCCAGCCAGCTCACCTAGGAGGAAGAACTAAGGGCTCAAAAGCTGCGAGTGTAAGTGGGCAGAAGTCATGGTTTCTGCAAGTAGCACCATGATGTGTGGAGCACTCATTGTTCCTGGCCCTGGATAAACATTAGAAGGAGCACCAAAAGGACCTTGGAAGTGCCCCACTTACACATTCTCTCTGTAAGAAATCCAACTAAACTCTTTAGTATTCCTTAAACAGTAGTTTTTGGAAAGTCTCTTCCTTGGTCTGTCATTGGGCCTGAGGGAGCTGGGGAGGGAGTGGGGTGCCTAGACAGAGGCAGCTTCTTTTGACTGTGTGTCCACTCTTTTCCCTGGAAGGAAAATTTTCCACTACAATATGAAATAAGAGTAATGATAAAACAGACTTTGGGAAGTTGACATGAAGTACAAACAGTAACTTTACCATATATTATGCATAGGTAACCCAAAACAGAGTGTAGACAAAAATGTAAGCACTAACATTACAAAAACTGTGTAATAAACACAGTATTTGAAATTCACAGGTAAATGTATGGAACTAGAAACAGCCATCATGATATAGGTATAAACCACTCAAAAAGCAAGAGGAAGACAACAAATGATCTACTCAAAAGATGGAGTAAAGAGGTGAACAGAGACTTCACAAATGAAGAAGATGGCTGCAAAACATCTTTAAAAGTGTTCAACATCACTAATAATCAAGGAAATGCAAATTAAAACTATCTTAAGATTTCATGTTACTCCAGTAAGAGTAGCTATTATCCAGAATACAAAGGATACCAAATACTGGAGAGTTTGTGGGGAAAATGGAATACTCATCCACTGCAGGTGGGAATGCAAAGTCCTATAACCCCTATGGAAGGCAGTGTGGAGAACTCTCTAGAACTTGAAAAATGAGCCTACCACCTGACCCAGTCATAGCACTCCTGGGTATATACACACAAGACTCATCCTATTGTAGAGATACATGCACATCTATATTTATTGCAGCTCCCTTCACAATAGCAAAACCTGGAAAAAACCCAAGTGTCCCTCAACTGAGGAATGGATAGAGAAAATTTGGTACATCAACACAGTGGAATTCTATGCAGCAGTAACGTAAGATGACATCAGAAACTTTGCTGGTAAATGGATGGAACTTGAAGAAAAACAAATGACGAATGGTATCCTTCATTTGTGGATGCTAGCACCAAATCTCTAGTTGAAAGGCAAGCTGAAGAATGACCTCATCATCCTCATATTTCTCCTTATTCTATGGGGGGGAGTTAAGAAAGTCTCTTGTATTAAAACCTTTGTGGCACCTAGAAGGTAAGCTTCGTTAGGATTCATTAAAAATCGTTGTTACCAATAGGATCTAGAGAGGGGTCTGGTGTCTGCAGCAATCTGAGGCATTTCTTCCCTTCAATCCCAGAGGAGTCAATCCTTCTGCTGGGACTTTCTGGTACTCCTACTCATTGCAAAGCTGCATTTTCTTTCTCAACTATTAAGTTGTGATACTCTGGCCTGTTGGAATATAAAATCCTTTCCCGTAGTTAGTTTTAAGCTGTGATTGCAAGGTTTTTTTGACAAAAAGTTCCATATTTATATATATCCCTTTTTTTTTATTTAGGTTTTATTTTTTGACCCATGAGCTCAAAAGGCAGTTGTATTATATATACTATAGGGTGGAGTCAAGGCACAGCTTTCAATCAAGTCACCCATGCTGTTTTGGGTATCTGTATGTGATTAACTTGGGAAACAAACTTTATTTTTATATTATAGAGGTATTTCTCTTGTAAAATCAGTAGAACTGCCTTATTTGATTGACTAATGGACATAGAAACTGTGAGGGGGATTATTATCTATTCAGAAAAAATATAAACTAAAGTCTCCTTAAGCAATGCAATTAAGCAAAATTATTAATACAGGAGCTCTGACATCAACATGGATTATTCTACCAAGGAGAAGGGTTGGCCAGGGATCCACCCCACAAAAAGGTAAGGCTCCTTGCCTCCAAACTGGGATATTTGCAAGAAGAGAGGTCGTAAGGCCCTGCTGTTGAAGACCTGATATAAAAACATGGGAAAGATGTGGGGAGAACCCCGCACTTGCAAGTAGACAGATGGGTCTCGGATGCCAGAGAGTGTTACCAAAGGCCACGAAAGCAAATATAGGTCTCTTTGAGAGTGCAGCAAGACTCCTCCGTCAGCCCAGCTACACCTCACCTGCCTGGAATGACTGGTGCAGGAGTGGCAGCCTTATGTCTGTATATCACAAATCGAATTGGCTATTATCTCTCTCCTTGAGGAATAACCCACAAGCTGGTGCCACAAGCTTGCATATACGCTAAAGGTTAGGAGACGTTATAAGCCACACGAAGACCCTGTCCATACTTAACAGAAGAAAAATGTAATTCTGGTTAAGCATACCATCCAAACATCTGTGGTCTATACCAAGGTAACCTACCATAACAAGTAATACTGTTTAAATACCTATATTCTAATTGCCTGTGCTTCATTTGGTAGGATTGAAAGACTAGATATTATAACTGTTCAGTAGTCCTATATATCTAATTGCAGTGCTTCATTAGTAGACTGGAAGGTTATGCCTGGACAAGCTGGCAGCCCAATGAAAAGAAACCAGCCAGAATTGACTAGAACCAAGACAACAGCTCCAGAGAAGCTAAGACTGTTTGCTTCTCATCCACCTGTGCCCCTTTTCTAAGCCTAGGGAACAATCTGTGGAAGAGGGGCATGGTAGAATGTAAGGGCTACGATTGGGGTGAATGGTGAAACTACAACAATATAGACTGGACACTCATTTGATCAACTTGATTGAACATACAAGCCCCCCTCCCCCCGCTGGATGGTGGGACCCATGAGCTGTGTGGTTTTGGCCACAACTGCTCGCAAATTGGTTTTACATGAAGGATGATTGTACTCACAGATTATCACCTATTGTTAAAACAATGAAAACAAAACAAAAAAACAGAGAAAGATGCAGAAAAGTTATGGCAGAATGCATGATCTGGGATGGGTAGGGGTAGGGTGGGGGGAAGGGAAGGGGATATATGCCTGAACTGAATTGGAAAATGATGTATGAAATACACAAAACATCAATAAAAAAATAAACAAATAAAAAAGAAAGGCAAGCTGAGAATAGTTAATGTTATATTTCTTTTTATCTGAAGGCAACTATGCTGTGATAATGTAAATTCCTTTATGGGCTCTAAAATTCACTGAGAACTTATTTTTAGACTTTGTAATTGTGATATATGTATAGAGGGTATATATTCATATATTAGGGTAATATAAAATTAAAGGGAAAATGTGAACTACTAAACATATTTTGGAATTAACAGTTTATTTTCAAAGGTCATAATTTTGGTATTTATGTGATGTATATATGGGCATATTTTGGAGCAATACCAATGGGACGGAACAACAAGGACAAAAAGACTGGATCAAAGAACTGATCGAAACAGTTAACTCTGCCCAAACAATAAACCTCTGCAGAGAAAAACTTTAAAAAGACTGAGAAAAAGATGCAAGACATATATTGCAGAATGCATGAATTGCGGTGGGGGGTCATGGAAAAGGGAGCGTTTCTAAATTGTGCTGAGAAATGATGTATGAAACACACAAAACACCAATAAAATATTTTATTAAAAATTTAAAAGAAATAAGTTTGAATAAGCAATGTGCAATTCGCTTTATGTGACAGTTAACAGACTAATCTGTATAGGGACCACAGGGAGTTAGGGGAAAGTTGACTGAGAGGTAAGGAGCAGTCCCTTTAGATGGGTGTTTCTTGCTACCAGGTACACTTCTTGTACTGTTCACACAGTTCCAAGATTTTTGCAGCTGAGTACTGACACCTGGCACAGTCTGTAAGAATTGCAGTGATTGCTAAGGATACTAATATTCCAATTCCAAAACCAACTATTACCAAGGAAACAGCCAGAAAAAAAGGAAGAAACCCAGTACCCTGGGGAATACCAACGGCTGAGAAGGGGGAGGAACTTGAAAGGGGATGTCCCCAGAATCTTGTATAGACCCAATACAGCTACTCTCCCATGTGCAAAGGAATAATTAATTTGCTACAATAAATTTGGTTTTTTTTTACTCTTCTCTCTCAGTGGCTATGGCTTCTTCACTCTGTGTCTGGAGCTCTTGCTCCCCATGTGTGACTCCACTTTCTGGCACCTCCCACAACGCTACTATTGTGAATCTCTTACTCCTTAATACCTCTTTCTTCCATTATTGACTGCTGGCTCATTGCCTGCAATGTTTCTTGGTTCCCATGATAGAGGCCTCCAGTCTTTTGTGTACTGCCCCCTCCACCTTTGCCATGGTAACAGTTTCCAAGCTGATGTCACAGTTGCCTTGGTGATGCCTTCAAAGCAAATCACATCTTGGAAGTTCTAGTCTTTTACCAATGAAGCTTTCCCAGCCTTCTATCCCTTGGCTCTCCCACCTGCTAAAATCCCTCCTCCAGCTAGAGGATTCTGCTGTGGTGATTTCTTAGCTGATCTTTATGGAGTGTTCTCCCTTGTTAAGCTCTGTTTGGATTTCTGCTTCTCATGCTTGCTACGTTTACTTTTTTGTCTACATCCTTTCCTGGATTTCCAACTCTTTTTCTCTCAGGACAAACTCTGGATATCCTTTGGGACCAACATTACCTCCAAGAACCATTTACAAGACTCTAAAAACCACTGGGTCCCAGACTCTTGGACACAGGAAGGTTGTGCAGGTTAGACATAAAAGATTACTTCATGGCACTGATAATATTTTCATGATACAGCAAAATAGATATATGATAATGTTTTAATGTCCTACAGAAATTTTGGAGACAAGGAAATTGTAAATTTTTAAGAGGTAATAGTTTGGGTGGGACTGTAAATTTTTAAGAGGTAATAGTTTGGGTGGGACTGTAAATTTTTAAGAGGTAATAGTTTGGGTGGGACTGTAAATTTTTAAGAGGAAATAGTTTGGATGGGACAAGGAAATAACTGAGAAAAAATATTATAAATGTGTTTGGACATATGCTATGATTTCATGGAAAGGACCAGTAAAAACAGAAATCTGAAGCAAGTATCTTGCTAAATAAATTAAGATTCACAGACTGACACCCAAAAGGCTGCAAGATAACACTAAAAATTGGTAAATTGGACTTTGGGGTTCCAGAAGAGTAGGGCAGAGTATTTTTCCTCATAATGAGTCAGCAAAAGTAGGAGAATAGCAAGGATAAAGAATCTTTTGTACCTAGCAGATACTGAAGACTCAAACAAATCCTTCAGCTTATGTGTAAAACTTTGTCTTAGAAGCTGAGAGAGGAGTGGTGGATGTGCAGGCAGGATCAGTGACCTCAGAGGCAGAAACAAATTCCCTGCACAGGAAGAAAGACCAGCTTCTGTCAGAGCAGGAGCAGGAAAAGTGAGTTCCCTGCCCATGCCTCTCTATCTCCTGATGGTTTCAGTGCACTTCTTCTCTGATCAGAGCTTTGTAGTCAAACCCTTGGCCAGAGCCAGCTGAGAGCTGGACTCAGACCAGGAGCCTGACTGGCAAAAATCTTCTATTTAGAGGCTTATAAATGCTTAGAATCACTGTGATTGACTGGGTGAGCATGCAAATGAGGTATGGAATAAGGACTAATCAGGAGAGAGATCTCAAACCTAGGACAGGGTGGGGTAGGAGAAAGCCTGCTCCACTGAGAGCTTTTCCAATCAGAGCTGCTTCCCCACTTTCTCTCCCTCCTCCCTGAGTGTTGCAGTTGGAGAAGGAAGGGAGGAGGGAAACTGCAATATTTTCCTATGTTCCAGCATCAGCTTGCCAATAGACACAAGGGGCCATGATGTGGGTGGAAGGGGAGCTTTGAGCTTGGATCTCCCCACAAGGGTCCTTTCTCCTAGCAGCCTTCAAGTAATCCAGACCTCTGTCGTGGGCCTTATAATTGTGGCTTAGGCTATCAAACACAGCCTGCTGATGACTCTTTGCCCTCATGTGTTGATCTGTTATTTACTGCCACATGAAGCACCAAATTATGGACCCCTCCCAATGGTCACTGAAAATGTATTCTTTTACTACAGGGATTAAATTTTCTCATTGAATGTGAGGTGGATTATGTAATGCTGAAGGGCTGCTTGCTGTTCATATTTAATTCAGTGTATATACATATGGACACATGTTAACTCAGTTATTGTAATTTAAATTTGGAAATTATTCTACATGGATGCATTTCCTTGATATGTCACTTGACAGAATATAAAATGATGTTGAGGTCAACCACAGTGAATGAGTATACCTGCTTTCTATATGTGACAGTGTGTGTATGTGTGTGTGTGTGTGTGTGTGCGTGTGTGTGTGTGTGTTTGTTCAGTTATTTTGTTTATTTAGCTAGTTTTGTTTTTCTTGTTCACACTTGAGACAGGCTCTCAATCTTATGTTCAAAATGGGAGCAGAAGTTAGCATGAAGCTCACATTAACTTTGAACTTGAGGTAATTCTCCTGTGTCAATTTCTCAAGTGCTGGAATTTCAACTGTGAAAGAGAACACCTGAGCATATTTATATTTTAGAGCTCTCTAACACATGCTGCTAGGATAAATAAAAATGGTGGATTCTAGCCCTGGGTAAGTAGTATAAACATTTAACACGGGGTGTATTTTAGTCTCAGAAGGATAAATAGATAATTTAATGGTTATTTTTTAGAAAATCCTCAACTGCTCACATGCTATTAATTTTTTTTCATTCCTAAACAATCATTTGCATTATTTGTAGGGACTTGTAGAGAAATGATAATATAACCTATCAATCAAAATAGAGAACCACATATACTACATACTTTAGTAACCAGTCAGTCTTCCCCTTGATCCTCATAAAAGTGTGCCCTTTGCTTCTATAGCTGGGAATCCTGAGTACTCTCACTCTTGCAGCAACTGTCAGTCTTGAGATAATAAACCTCTTTAATGTGCACCATGGTTTTGGTTTATTAAATGCTATCACCATCTTCTGACCTCCGTGGCATTGCATGACACAGGTGCACCAACCTACATGCAGACAGTACACTCATACATAAAAAATAATAAATAAATAAATAAATAAATAAAAAATAAATAAATAAATAATAAATAAATAATTATTAAAAATATAAAATAAATAAATGGAGTGTCAATAGTTTAACAAAATGCATCCATCCACTATGTACTAATAAGAAATACCAGTTTACTATTGTAATCACTTTTGTATGTGATAAAACAATATACATTTGAATACCAACATAATGTTATAAAAATGCCCAGGTAGCTAGCACCAAATCTCTAGTTGAAAGGAAAGCTGAGCAACATTAATGTTATATTTCTTTTATCTGAAAGCAACTGTGCTGTTATAATGTGAATCCCTTAATGGGCTCTAGAATTAATTTACCACTTATTTTCAGTCTTTGGAATTGAGGTACATGGATGGAGGGTATGTATTCATATTTTAGAGTAATATAAAATTAGAAGGAAAAATGTGAACTCCTAAAAAATAGAATCAGGGACTGGAGAAATGGCCTAGCAGTTAAGAGCACCAACTGCTCTTGCAGAGGACCCAGGTTTCTGAATACTGCGGATTGCATGACACGGGTGCACAGACCAACGTGCAGACAGTACATTCATATGCATAAAAAATAAATAAAAAAGAATCTGCTAATCACACTGTGATATAATTATCACTTAAATATATGTGTGCCTTTTCCAGAAAGTATAGGTAGGTTCAAAAGTACGAAATATCAAAATCCCAATTTTTAATGTAAAAAAATTCCTAGCATTCTCATCCTTGAGATGTAAAAAGCAAGTTGGTCCATCAGGATGGATATCCATGTAGAAAAAAAATCTTCCCCTGACCATTTCCTAGAGGACAGATGTAATATGTGTGTGGCACCATTGCGACTCTCTTACTCAACAGTCCATGTAGAAATTCAAATAAATTACCTCTTAATTATAGTTCACATTTACATCCATTCATCTAATTTCTTCCTTCCAACCTATGTCCCATATAATGCTTTGAGGAATTCTCTAGACACCAATTAATATTGTGGCCCTCAGTGTTTTTTCTCTTGTTCTTGCTTTCATTCTCATTCTGGATCTTATTCTGTTGTTTCACTGCCCCCCCCCCTTTTCTCTTTCTACCTGGTTGACTTGTTATCTTGATCAGTTGCCAAGTTATAAATATCCATAATTTAATTTATTTCCTCTTTTTTGGGTTTCATTCAGCTTGATTATCGAGCTTTTGTGGATTTTGTAGAACAGTTCTTAATCAAATTTACATCCTCTCCTCCAGCCATGTCCCTACACCCCTGCCATCAACAGGACCATATGCTTCCAGCCATTCATGTTAAATAATTTCTTAATGTCTTACTAACTCAGTGGTTATATTTATATACAGAAAAAACATCAGGACAAAGTGAAAGAGGAAAATCATTAAAACCTGAAAAAATATATTTCCACTATTGAAAAATCTAATGAGAAGGAAGTTTGGTGCCTAATGGATAGACAGGTCTGTAAAGACTTAGAATGAAGGTAAAATAATCTCTATAATTGGATTTCTGATAAAAGTTTCATTCACCATATTACTTAAAACACATTAAGCATGTGTCTACTTGTGCCTTTTCTGAGTTCCACTGTATAATCTCAGGATCAGTGATCAAAAACAACTCATTGTAATATCAAAAACAAAACAATAACCTACAATATATACACCATTGTCTTCATAAAATATTTTCTTTTCCCCTTGATACTTTATTCAACTCTACTTCAGGTAAATTAAAAGAAGATTACTAAGACTGTGTTACTTCATTAAGCTTCAGTGAAACAAGTGATATGTTTTCCCTATGTGATCCTAGCACCGTATCATTATATGTAAGTCAAGGTGGGTTATTTAGTAAAGATAATACCACATTAACTGATATTACAATAGATATAGCTGGAAATTTATCTCTCTATTTTCCTCTATGTTCTAAGATTTATGAGAAAGAGCAAGCCTCTTTATAAAGTACATTAAAATATACATCAACTTGATATGTAGCTTAGGAATGCAAGATTTTTTTTCTACTTGCATGCTAGTTTACTGTTAAACTGTGAATCCCTAACCATGTTTTGGAATGAACCTATAGTTTATTTCCAGACTTTGTAAATAAAGTGTGTATCTACTGTGGAGTGTATCTATGTACAGTTTTAAAATTAAAGGGATCAACAACAACAACAATAGAGTGTTGTTCAAAGAACCAACCAAAACAGTAAACTTCTGGCTCAAAATTTTGTTTAAAAAAGACTGAGAAAAAGATGCAAGACAGGACTTAACATGTGTGGCAGAATGAATGTGTTCTGGCAGGGGAGTGGCATGGATGGGAGAAGGGGTCTAATTGGATTAAGAACTTTATGAAATATACAAATACTCAATATAAAATTAAGAAAGAAAAAATAATATTTAAACAGAAAAGATAGATTGCAGTGTGTTCTCAATCGGTCATCCTGAGAAACCTTCGTTCATAAATTAGAATGTCGACTCTAATTGCATTCATGATCTCAGCCTCAAAGCAGAAGGAAATGTTAGGTTTACTTTCATGTTTTTAGTATATTCAATGGCTGGACACCTTCATATATGCAAGCAGTTCTAGATACAGTCTGTAGGGAACTTACTTCTTGACATTTTCTCACTAGGTTACATTTTGAAGTATCTTTGTGAAAATTTTGGTGTCTGGGAAGCATTGGTGTTTTTCTCACTTAGTAGTAGGAAACAATATTTTTCAATTTATTTATTTATTTTTTATGTGTATGAATGTACTGTGTGCATGCAGGTTTGTGCACCCGTGTCGTGCAATGCTGCGGAGGTCAGAAGAGGGTCTCGGATTCCCCTGGAACTGGAGTTCTCCTGGAATAGGAGTTACAGACGGTTCTTAGCAGCCATGTGGGTGCTGGAGATCGAACCCAGGTCCTCTGCAAGAGCAGTCAGTGCTCTTAACAGCTAGGCTATTTCTCCAGCCTGGAAACAGTTTTTTTCTAGCTAGCAATGAGTCCTGCGAGGTGATTCTCTTATGAGAGCTCAGCACAGTATTATTTGTGCCATTGACATCATATGGTGAAAACTTTATGGCAATTATCTGCCTTTGATGGGCAGAGAATGAAGGTCAACAAACTGGTAAAACTATGATTTTCTTTTTTTATAAACTATGATTTTCTACATAACAGTTACAATTCACATGTGCAAGTAGAAATTGTCTTTGGAAAACCAGAATTCAGAGACTCTCATGAGCAGCCATATGCCAACTGGGGGATGTTACATGGTTATAGCTCTGTGCTCTAAGTGGATCTTGAAGAGTTATCCAAGACACTGTCAGTCTCACAACAATAATTTCTTGGAGGTATCTGGGTGAGGATGAGACCAATCTCTGATGTAGTACATCTGTACAGAGTGGGTCACACAGGAGAGGAGAGAAATCAACATGCCTCCTGTTACTTGTGAATCCTGATCACTGAAGAGAAAGCAGGACTTAATGCTGATGCGGGAATGGCAGATATCAAAGCAAGAGCAGTAGACCCTGGCACTGGAAGAAAGATCAGAAAAGCAGCAGTGGGAACCAAGGCCATCTCCTGATATATGTCCAGGTTTTCTGTGTCCTGCAGGTCTTAGGATCTACCCCCCATTATGATTAGAAATTTGTAATCAAGCCACTGGCCAGTGCCTGGAGCCACTTCCTGGATTCCAGCCAGTACCCTGACTGGAAAAATTCTGTGTGCAAGAGTTTATATAGGCTCTGGTTAGCTCTGACTGGCTCAATGGGCATGCCAATGATTTATAGAGTAAGGAACAGGCAAAGATGTTGTAAAGGGAGATTAAGAAAATTTCACAAATGTAATGAGGGCATTTTCTCCCCTAATTATCTAATATTTTCACTTAATTTCAGGAATGACTAAAACAAGAAACCTCGAAGTATTGAAAGGAAACTTACAACAGTAATTAAGAATACATGATTAAACCACAGATTAATGATAATAGTCTAAAATACAAAAATTCAAATGTATTCATGGTTGATATTTTAGGGAAGCAAAAATGTAAATTTACATGCAAATATAAACATTTTTTAACAAATTTGAAATTAATAAAGCACAGTTACAATAAAGCAACACCTTCCACAGAGATAAACTGGTCAATATATAGAATGCTGGGTCCCTAAGTTCCTATTTTTATATGTAAGAACTGAATTCCATGTTTTTACCAGAGATATGGCAGTACATGGGGGCATATTTTATACATATTCAAAAAGGTTGTGTTCATATCCACATAGGGGAGTGGTCAGGATGAGGGCATGATTGTGGATTCAGCTGTGCCAGTTGGTGTCACATTGTTATGTCTGTAAAAGATTCTTCCACAGGTGTTTCTAAGGAAGTACAAATTTTCCAATGATAAGGGGAAAAGACAGAAAATAGCAAACATCAACAATAAAGCACAGTGAAAAGTAATCTTCCACAAATCAGGACATTTTAAGATGCACAGGCACTTTAGAGAGATACATATGCCCTAAAGATTGAGAGTTTCATGTTGCTCAAGGAAACGGAAGGAATACTGGAGTTTTTACTTATCTCCATCTTTATTGTAGAATTGCCCTTCAGTTAGGATACTGGTCCCTGAAAGGACAATTCTTGGATTAAATAAAGAATCTTGGACTAAAATATATGTTCAAAAACAGTGAAATTGAGCAAAGAAGAGAAAGTAGAGTTCAGGTAGAACAGTGCTAGAGATTAAGATGTTTTAAGTAGAACTCGCTTGGGCAGGGCAGGTACAGCTGGGGGTGGTCTGGCACAGGGGCGGCTGGAAGAGGGTCTTGACTCTGAGCCTTCTTTCAGGGTCCCTGTCTCAGAGGTACCATGCTTTGCCTTTGCAGAGTGAACAGAGGGGCGTGTTTACGTCTGCTCTGGTCCTGGCACACGGCCTTGTGGGTGGGCTCCTGAGGCGCAGGCAGGATGCCATAACTGGCTCAGGCAGGGCAGGTACAGCTGGGGGTGGTCTGGCACAGGGGCTGCTGGAAGAGGTTCTCGACCCTCAGCCCCCTTTCAGGGGTCCCTGTCTCATGCGGGCTAGGTCAGGCACACATCCCCCCCACCCCACCCCACCAATGGGAATTGGTGAGAATCCAAGTGGACTTCCATTTGGAGAACCTTTAGAACAGAAAGAGAAGACTGACTTAGTCTTCCAATATCCAATATGTAAACAAAATTGAAAACGTGAAACCTAGACAAGTCGATACTCCATAAAAAAGGAGGAGGAAAAGGAAAAAAAAAGCATCTGAAGGAGGCAAGCAAAACCATCTGCTAACATAGTGAAAAGTCATTTGTGATTTGAACCACAAAAGGGAAACCCACATGCCAGGGACACGACGAAGAGACAACATGGGAAAGGCACAGGATAACCCCACACCAGGCTCTACCAAACCTGGAGAGATAGCTACAATGGGATCCCCTTGGAGGAGACTTGTACAGCCACTATGGAAAGCAGTGTGGAGAACCCTTAGAAGACTCAAAATGAGCCTGCCATTTGACCCCGTCATACCACTCCTGGGTATATACCCACAAGACTCATCTTACTGCAGAGATACATGCACAGATATGTTTATTGCAGCTCTGTTCACAATAGCAAAAAGCTGGAACCAGCCCAGGTGCCCTTCAACTGAGAAAATGTGGTACATGTATGCAATGGAGTTCTATGCTGCGGTAAAGAGGGACAACATCATGAACTTTGCAAGTAAATGGATGGAGCTAGAAAACATTATGTTAAGTGAAGTAACACAGTCCCAGAAAAACAAACGACAAATGGTGTCCCTCATATGTGGATGCTAGTGCCAATAGCCCAGATATAAATATTTCTCATGGAGAGGGATGCATAGCAAAAGAACAACAGAAAGACTGCATCAGAAAACTGACTGAAATGGTGAATTGGGAAGGGCGGGAGAGGCAGGAGAGGGACACGGGTGTATATTCGATTAATGCATATTTAATTGACGTGAGTTCAACAAGTATCCAGTTTTGCCCAGACACTGTATACAGGTTACATGGTGGTTTATGACTCAGTAAAAGTAAATATGTGTATATTAAACAACATTGGTTTACAGGCTCTGATAAAAACGATAATGCATCTGAGTTAAATGGAGATATAAATTGCTGCTGTCCACGTTTGTTCTACATAAAATCTGTATAACAATAACTTTGGGATTGGAACATACAAATGTTCTCTATAATTTTTCTGTTGTACGGTATCACCTTGTAGCATCCTCTTTCACCTATAAGATGATTTAATGAAAAAATTAACTTTGCTTCCCAAGTTAATCACTTACAGTCACCCAAAACAGCATGGGTGAATTTGATGAAAGCTGTGCCTTGATTCCACCCTATAGGTATGTATAATACAACTGCCTTCTGGAGATCCATGGGTCAAAAAACAAAAACCCAAAAAAAGAAAAAAAATGGGGAGGGATACAGATAGAAATGAAACCTTTTTGTTGAAAACCTTGCAATTCAAATCTTAAAACTAACAACGGGAAAAGATTTGTATGTTCCAACAGGTCAAAATATCACCAACTTAACGGCTGAGAAAGAAAAGATACACAGCTTTGGATCGAGTAGGATGTACCAGAATGCCAACAGAAAGGTTGGCCTGTCCAAACATTGAAAGGAAGAAAAGCCTCAGATTGCTACAAACATCAAACCCCTCTGTGGATCCTACTTGTAACAACTATGTATAATGAGTCCTAACGAAACTTACCGTCTAGGAGCCGCAAAGGTTTTAATATGAGAGACTTTCTTACCCCCCAATAGAACAAGGAGAAATATGATGATGATGTCGTTTTCCAACTGTAAATGGGAGACAACTATTATAGAGGTTATCTCTTATAAAACCAGTAAAACTGCCTTCTTAAATTGACTAATAGACATAGGAACTGTGAAAAGGATTATTCTCTATTCAGAACAAAATATAATACTAAAGTCTCCTTAAGCTATGCACTTAAGCAAAATAAATTAATGCAGGAGCTCTGACATCAGCAATGGATTATTCTACCAAGGAGATGTTGACCAGGGGATCCAAGCCCCCACAAAAGGTAAAGGCTCCTTGCCTCTAAACTTGGATACCTGCAAGAAGAGAGGCGATAAGGCCCTGCTGTCGAAGACCTGATGTTAACATGGGAAAGATGTATTGAGACCACACATGCAAGTGTACAGATGGTCTCTGGAATACCAGAGAGTGTTACCAAAGGCCACTATACCAATAAAGCAAATATGGGTCTCCTTGAGTCAAGCAAGACTCCTCCATCAGCACCAGCTACACCTCACCTGCCTGGAAATACTGTGCAGCAGAGGCAGCCATATGCCTGTATATCCCAAATCTAATTGGCTATTGGCTCTCTCCTTGGAGGAATAACCCACGGCTGATGCCACAAGCTTGCACCCTCTGAAAGTCAGGAGATGTTATAAGCCACAGTAAGACCCTATCATATTTAACAGAAAAAAAATTTAATTCATGGATTAACATACCATCCAAACATCTGTGTCTATACCAAAGTAACCTACGATAACAATTAATACTGCTTAAATACCTATATATCTAATTGCTTGTGCTTCATTAGTAAGATCGAAAGGTTATTCCTGGACAAACTGTCAGCCCATGAAAGGAAACAGCCAGAATTGACCAGAGACCAAGACAACAGCTCCAGAGAAAGTAGACAGTTTTGCTTCTCATCCACCTGTGCCCCTTTTCTAAGTCTAAGGAACAATCTGCGGAAGAGGGGGCGTGGTAGAATGTAAGGGCTGCAACTGGGATGAATGGTGAGACTGCAGCAATGTAACCTGGACACTCATTTGATCAACTTGATTGAACATACAAGCCCCCCCTGCTGGATTGTGGGACCAAGGGGCTGTGTGGGTTTGGACACAACTGCTTCCAAGTTGGTTTTGCATGAAGGATGCTTGTACTCATAAATTATCACTTATTGTTAAAAAATAGAAAAAAACTGAGAGAAAGATGTAGGACAGTTATGGCAGAATGCATGATCTGGGATGGGGTGGGGTGGGATGGGGGGAAGGGAAGGGGAAATATGCCTGAACTGAATTGGAAAATGATGTATGAAATACACAAAGCATCAATAAAAAATAAAAAATAAAATAAAATGTTTTAAGTACTGAATAGACTATCATACATATGTCCTCAGAGTATTTGAAGACATACAAACCACAAAATAAATTCTACTATACAACATTCCTCAAACATGTATCACTTCAATCTAGGCCTGGACAAAAATGACTTTAATCCTAACACTCAGGAGGCAGTTTGTAGCAGGAAGACCTCTGTGAGATCAAGACCAGCTTGGTCTAGTGAGAACCAAGAAAGCTCAATTTTCCAAATTTCATTTTAATCTAACAATGCAAATTATGAGACTCTGTAACATAAGAATTTTTGATGAGTGGTATATGGTATACTTGTCTTTAAATATAAGGATTCATACTTAGTATACAGTAATAATTTCATTTTTCTAAAATGTATGTATTTGGCTATACTTACAATCCTACCCTTGAGTTCCTTCTCATTGAGAGGGCATAAAGTTCATTTAGATAGCTTTGGATTGCCCCATAGATAAAAGTGACAATACTGCACCAATAGAGATAGTTTTCTCTGTCAATTGTTGTGGTAATTAGGCTTCAGAGGACCATCGATTATAGTTTTTCCCTTCACAGTTTGTATTGTATCCTATAGAACAATGAGAACTAGACTTTAATGAGAAAGATTTCTTGTTGGTTACAACTCCATTGCCACAGGTCTTGTGTCTGAAGTATGTTTGGACATAATAGGGTCATAACCTCAAGTTATGGTAGGTAATCAAATGGTCTGTTAATGGCCTATACTAATTTGGGAGTCTATTAGACTACCATAACCAACAACTCAAAGGGGGAACTTGCAAATATGGTGGCAAGCATACACAACATCCATGCAAACTAAATCAACCAAAAACCAGCATACAATGAGGGAAATAGGCATCAGGCCCTAACCCTATCCAAGGAACTATCGGCAAATTATTAGTGATGGTTGAGGGACACTAGTTCCTTAAGGGACTGACTCTAGATATAAATAGACTCAAGTGGAAGAACTTGTACCAAAGGACAATCTGCATACAAATACTTGACTGGGATACAAATTAACATATATGATAGAATATGTGAAATCTGGTGGGGGTGTGATGGGCATGGGGAAGGGTCTAAATTTGATTAAGATGTATTACATGGAATGCCCCCTAAACACAATAAAAACCAAAAAAGAATCTTATCATGACAAGTATTGTTTTGGGGGGTAAAATTTTATTGAATCTGTGTGTATTTCAAACAGAACATCCTAAGCAGTCTTAATTATCATTATAAGACCTTCCCCAGGCCAGGTATGGTGGTGAACACCTTTAATCCCAGCACTTGGGGGGCAGAAGCAGGCAGATCTCTGTGAGTTCAAGGCCAGCCTGGTCTAGAAAGTGAGCTCCAGGCCACCTGGAACAAAAGGGAGACCTTGTCTCAAAAAAAAAAAAAGATCTTCCCCATTGGCACTCCCCTGTAACCTCTCCTCCCCAGAATTCACACATTCTATAATTTGTGTTAAGGCCTATTTTATCAATTATGTCCCCAGACCTTCTTCAGTTTATGTTCATCCACTGGGCTATAATCAGCCTGTGTAGAGCCCTTCCCCTTAGTATATCAGATCTTCTTCAGTCTGCAGTACTCATCTGTCAATAATTCTTTGATTAAGTTTGGAGCTTATTGGCCATTTCCACAGTTCCACAATGGGGTTTTTGTCTACTTGAGTTTGCATAAGTCTTTCATATTCTGATCCTATTGCTGTAGGTTCATATTTGCAAGGAAGGTCCCAGGAGATTGCAGGAATATATTTCCATATGGTCATGTGCCTTTTCTCTGGCTCTCCCAATATTTCCACCCCGTATTCTACAATGGGAGCTGTGCCTTGGATTGGTGAAATTTAACATAGGAGCCCTGTTTAACGACCTACAGTCTGCTGAGAGGATGTGGGCGCTTCCCACCCCAAGAGGAAAATTGCTTTGTTACAATTTGGTGTAGTCAGCAGGATAAGGCAAAGCAAGTTCATATGGGGAAAGTAATGGCAGAATATATTTTATGGGGAAAGCTATAGGATAATACAGAGGGCATGGTGGCATGGTGGATTGGTGGATTGTTTGTTCAACATTCTAGTGGCCCACTCTGTGTTTATGGCCATAGCTGATGGATTGTACAATTAAGACGTGAAACTAGAGTTAAGTAGGACAGGCAGATGGATTCAGTGAGACAGATTCCCACGCAGCCAACAGATTCCAAATGGTATGGTGTAGCATGTTTACTTGACTAGTGTGGGCCATCAAGTGGGCCACTATGTAAATTTGGAGATGTTTAGAAAACCACAAAGGGCTTGGAGAGGACTATATAAGCCTTGAAAATGGAAGATCAAAAACAGGGTGTGCAAAAAGCTGTGGCTCATATGGCCTACATCAAGTAGGAGAGGCATCTCAAAGAGAGATCAAAGATTTAAGAGAAAAGTTAGAACAAGAGAAAATTAAGAGGCTGGCCTCTGACCTCACCAGTAAGTTGTACAAAGGGGAAAAGGAGATAGACATATCAGCCTGCTGCTTTTTTGTAGCTAGGAGACCAAGGAGAAAAGACAGTGGTAAAAAGGAGAAGGAGTTAATTGAAGCACCAGATGTCCCTCAGGTTTGAGTTTTGATACAAAGAAAGGAAAAGCCCAGGCCTCAACATGCTAATAGTGGCTGTAGTGATGGCCCAGAGTGGGAAGCTAAGGCAGTCAGAGAATACACAGCATTGCAATTGTTGAAATTGTGAAAAACTTTCAATCATGCAGTAGAGGAACCCCTCACCACCTGGCTCAATAAGGCTATGTGACCTAGTAGTTGGTGGAATTATTTTAAGTGCTGCAGAAGTGGAACAGCTGAGTAATATCCTGCTTGGAGACATAAACTGCATAGCCTGAGACAGCATATGGGGAATAAGCCCCTAATGGATTGGCTATTAACAACTGTTAGGGACACATGGTTATCTGCAACAGAAATTCCCCTACATACCAAGGGGTAGAAAGTGATAATGGTTGGGCAAATGCTACTCAGTGAACTTGTTAGGAGGAAAGCAATATATAGTTCCCACTGAGCCAGATAGAGGTATGTTTCCCAGTGACTTAAGAAAAGACCAATATAAGGACCTCCAGAGTGGTAAGCAACTTTAATGGCTGTGCTGAGCCCCTTGACCAAACAGAGTCTCTATGAACTAAGGAAGGCTTTATCAAATCTAGGAACTTATACCAGCATGTAAAATAAGTCTCTAGAGGAGTGAAACAATCTAGAGGAGATAGAAAAACAATTAAAAAAGAAGACTTCTTGGGATAGTAGGAGGCAAATATGGCAGGATCTGTGTAAAGTCAAAGTTTCTAAAGAAAAAAAATGATAAGTAGCCAAATTCTGTACTGAAAAGCCTCTAGAAGGCTTTAAAGCCTGAGAAAGAGTTTGGAAGAGGTATATTATGAATGAAAATTGTTTGAGGGTGGGGTGGGTAATGAATGCCTTATAGTAAACAGTAACTTTCTTTGGTGAGAAAATTATTTCTGGAGGTGGGAGCAGTTTGCCTGCTTGGGGTCTCCCCCAGCAGCCAGATGGTTTCTAAGGAAAAAAAAAAGAAAGAAAGCAGGTGTTTTGACTACAGCCAGAATTTATGCCAAGGGCCTGCCTGCTCCAGCTAATCAGGAAATACAGCAGTAGCAAAAGGAGATACATCCCTCGTTGGCTGTGTGGGCCTAGGCTTCTTGAGCCAGATCCCATGAGTCTATCAAAACTAGAGAAATACAGGGAGGCTGTGCTGGATAACTTTAGAGTCAGCTTGACACAACTGGGTTGAGGGAGCCTCAATTGGAGAACTGGCTCCATTGCACTGGCCTGTGGCCACATCTGTGGAGTATTGTCTTGATTGTTGAACAATGTAGGAGGGCTCAATCCCCTATGGGTGGCACCACCCCTGGGCAGATTGTTATGTACAGTATAAGAAAGCAGGCTGAGCATGGGCCAGAACAGCAAGGCAGTAAGCAGCATGCCCTGTGCTTCAGCTCCTGTCTCCACGTTCCTGCCCTGAGTTCTTATGGTGGGCTTCCTCAATGAGGAACTGTGGCCCAAGTGATGTGAATCCAATAACACTTTCCTCTCCAAGTTGGAATCAGTCAGAGTGTTTTGTCACATTTAAAGACAAACTAGAACAGACGCTGTGGGTAAAGACCCCAGGATACTGGATGAGTTTTAAAAATGACTACAGCTGCTGAAAAACTAACTAAATTATTGCCTCTCATTTGTGTTGTTGTCCCCAACATGGATCTTTTAGGAGAAAAATTGGCGCACATCGATAAAATCTTCCCATGTTATATTGGAACTGGTTTATGTATAATATAATACCTAATGTTCATGTGTTAATGTGAAATTGGTTGGAGACACGTCACACACACCTGAAGGAACAAATAAAAATTAACTTCAGTAAGGAGGGGTAAAAGGGCCAGGTACAATTATGGAACTTTGGGGAACTTTATGTTTAAATAAAACATATTAGTAGATAAAGGCTTCAGTACTAGGAGCTGTTGGCTGGGTTGGCTCTTAAGTCCCCCAAACAAAGGCCATTTTGCCTATGACTTTAGGTACCCTCAAAATTGGATAATAGAGCTGGCTGTGATGGTGCACACCTTTAATCATAGCACTTGGGAGGCAGAGGCAGGCGGATCTTTGTGAGTTCAAGGCCAGCCTGGTCTACAGAGTGACTTCCAGGACAGCTGGGGCTACAGGGAGACCCTGTATCGAAAAGACCAAAAAAAAATTGGACAAGAAGACCCCATGACTGAAGAAATTATGGGATGTGAGTGTGACAAAGGAAAATTATGCTGACATCTTGCAGTACAAATGGACAGCTGACCTTCACAGTGGTGAAGAGCACTATGAAAATCACAGGAAAGAAATGGTCTCTGAAGCTGTATGGACCAAATGTGGTGCAATTCTCCAAAGAAGACGTAAGTGCAACAGTGGCTGCCAAGATGTGTTGGCACCCAGAACAAAAGTCTAATTGGATCATGGCACGTTCCTTTGGAGGGTAAGATGGATGACTGATCCTGCAAGCATAGCCCCCCCTTGTGGTGGAAGACTTTCTGGGCCCCATTAAAAAGCTGTAATGCCAGGATTAAGATACCATCCAAGCATTTATGGTTGTGCCCATAGAGTAACTCGATATAATATGCGGGTATTCTTTTGGCAGAAGCACTTAAAAGCAGTTACCTGACAGCATTGACCCCTGCTGTTTCTCAGACACCTGTGAAAGTCTGGACTGTCCTTTGATCCCTCATGGTTAAGAGTACATACTGTACTTGGAGAAGTCTAGAGTTTCCTTCTTTTACCCAATTCAATCAAGTTAAAAAAAACCTTTAAGTTTTTGAAATATTTTATTTTTATTTTTACTTTATGTGTATGAGTGTACTGGCTGCGTGTTTGTAAGTGCACCCATGTCCTGCAAATGACAGAACAACTCTTTATAAATGATTTATCAGTATCATTTTGAACAATCATACTTAATAAATTTGGTGTGTTCCAAAGTCCAAAAAAAAACCTTTAATTCCAGCTGCAGGCATATCTGAAATCTCTGTCTTTCTCAGGTATTGTACCTGAAATGCTCATACCTAAAAATAACCCACATTGTGCAACAATTAAAATCAAAATAAATAGAAGCCTCAGGTGCAATGGACACTTCATATTTCAGACACTCTGGCATTATAAAGGACAGAAGGGAATAATAGAAAACTCTGCAGAGGTATCATTATCCACAATGAAATTTCTAGACATCTCCTCAGATCAGATTTGAGTTATTTAGAAATAAACATATGTATTAAACTTAAGTGAAAAATGAAGAATATTCTTACATTATTCCTTTGAATATTTTATTAATGCTATAACACAATAATGTGAATCTACTGTTACACGTCTGTGCATGTTTATAATCACAGCTAAAGTAATAACTGAAATCATTGTAAGATCAATCAGAGAAGCACTTGCATCATGACTTTTAGATAGTTCTTGGCTTTTCCCTTTGCTCCTCTCCCCAACTCTTCTTTGGGTAATTTAATCATTAACTATTTGGGATTTCTCAAGTGAAATTCCTGAAAAAAAATCATTCATAATTTATAATACATAATTAATTTGTGTCTATTAGCTCAGTCTCAATTTTTGAATACAACACCAGCGTTGCTTTTATGTTTTTATGTATATTTTCACTGAATTTTGTAGATTTCATATTAAATATATTAATCACATTTAAACATCTTACCCAATCTGTACTCTCCATAGCCTGCCAACAAAATTTCATACATTTTGTCATATACATTTTGTATTATTGGTTATGGAGTCAAGATTTTTAGCTAGATGTCCCTCACATGTGGTAAAGCTGTGTTATTTTTTACCTAAACACATGACCAATACCTTGGTGTATATAAACAAAACAGACTGGATAAGAGAGCATCTAACATCCTGATATCTCAAATAGAATTATTTCATAGTGTATTTTTCATTTGTTTTCTGGAATCACTCTGTCAAATTGTCTCACAAATGATTCCATAGTTTGTAGGATCAATTACTCACAGGAACAAATGAGAGGTTTGGGTTGACTGTGAACTCAACAGTGGGGTTTCTGTGCTCATGACATCACAGTATATAAATGTTATACAAATCATCCTCTTTCCCTTTGAGCCTTTTCTCTTTGAAATGAACATTTCTTCTTATGGCTACTTATAGAGAGATTATACCATGTCTCTTTATTGTATATTTGCTTGTCTGTGTGTGTGTGAATGTGTGTGTTTGTGTGTGCATGTGTGTGTTTTATGTGATTTTAATACTTTGATATCATTTGAGGAAATAAATTCATAAAACAAGTAACTATCTAATTAATATACATAATGAAATGAAGAAAAAGAAATGAGGTGTGAGGTCGTGGCTCAGTCAGTAAAGTCCTTAATTTCTGAGCATGAGTATATGAGTTTGGATATGAGCCAACCCACAGACGACAAAGCCTTACATACCCATGTTCCAGCACTAGAGAAGTAGAGATGGGTGAATCCCTGGGGCTTGCTGGTAGCTGGTCTGTTCAATCTGTCAGTTTCAAGGTCAATTACAGACAATTCTCCTGAAAATGAAGAAAATAATGATTTAGTAAGTTACACACGAAAGCATACAAAGACATGGATACACAGACATAGCTGCAAGCACTTTGTTATGCACACAGTGAATTAAAAAACTATTTAGAACATATGCACTTCAGCTGTAAAAATATGGACCAAATACTTTTCTGTGTATTAATTTGTAATTTGTCAGTATATGTATTATTTCATAAAGGAAAGCAGAAGTTTAGAGACTTATAATGTCCATGGAAATAAAAGCATGAAATAAAAGTACCTAGCATCAGCTATCCTGATCATAGAAGAGAGAAATATGGTGTAGATCTGATTTCTTTTTCTCTACATCTCTGGGATTCAGAACCTAGTTTTCTCATTCAATACATGAAAGTAGTGAAGAGACTGCAGCCTGGGTCTTTGTGGGTTTACCACCAGTGTTGGTGGCCAGAGCCCTGGTACTTCCCAGCAGAGATAAATGAGTGTGAACCAGTACTATTTGGTGTGCTAAGGCATTACTTATTGCTGTGGAATTTTGTATTTATTCAGTGCATATGAAGAGTTCTCATTTCCTGTGTAAATCCTAGGTCACTGAATTACCTGCATGGTATTTTTGTACTTTGTCCTGTACACTTGCAACAGGATTTCTCCCTGTAAAGAACATTTCTAAAGAGTTATTTGCATTAATATATTAGATAATTAGTACCTCAATAAATATTTCCTGTAATAGTAAAGAAAAAAATGCTCTTTTTGAGACAGGGTCTCTCTGTAGCTCTGGCTGCCCTGGAACTCACTCTGTAGATGAGGTTGGCCTTGAACTCACAGAGATCCACCTGGCTCTGCCTCCCAAGTGCTAGGATTAAAGATGTACACCACCATGCCTGGCAATAAAATATTAAGCTCCATATTTTTATTCACTTTTTTAACCTCTTTAATTTTTTCCAGGTGAGCAAAATCTTATTTCAAACAATGTTTATTATGTCCATCTTGGCCACACCTTAGAAAACAAATGATATAAGAAACATACTCCTGTAAATATTTAATTTAGTCTGTAGTAAAAAATGACATACAATAACAGAGGTTAATCTTAAATGTCTTAATGTATAATTATCTTAGTAACTTAACCATATCCCAAATATACATTAATGGAGAAAAGTGACATATGTTCCCTATTATTTCTCAATCATGGCACTAAAATTCTCATGTTAAATATCCTCAAGGAATCATGTGTGACAAAGGACTTTGGAGAATCTGAACCCTAGCATGTCACTCTTCTGAAAGGTACAAACTTTAAAATTTGAAGCTACACAGTAAAGAAATAAGAGAGCAATAACTAGAAATGATCTGAGGTGGCCTGACAGTGAGTTTCTAAATTTTTGGCCAGTAAATGAACATCTATTACCATGCATAAGTCTCATCAAGGAATTTTCCAGAAATTGTGATTTCCAAAACTGCAAAACAAAGTAAATATTTTCTCTGCAGTCCATTCTAGTAGAAGCCTGGAAGAAAGCAGTCCTTAGAAAAATGTATTCCCAGAGGAAAATAAGGACTTAAACAGCAAACGGGATATTTTGGCAAAGAGTCTGGCTGGAGTTTGTCAACAGCCCAAATGCTTGCCTGATGCTAAGTTGAAAAGCAATGGACTAATTTTTTGTTGGAGGATATTTCAAGACAGCCTAATGTAGAAATAGCAACTTGGCTATTAATGGTGAATATTATACAGATCTACACTGAAAAAGAGCAAATGGGACAGAAAGAAATGCAGAATGTACAGTTTGGATTGGAAAAGTGCACTAGGAAGATTAATGTTGGAGCCAAGGCAGGTGAAGGAAAGGATCCCTTTGGTAAGGAGATTAAAGTGATTAAGGAGAGGCCTAGAGATTTACAAGTAAACAATAGAAATAGTACCTTCAGGGAAAGACCACACCCAGCTAAGCCTCCAACTTTTGAAAGGAAAATACTGAATGGGTTTGCTACTCCAAAAATTCCAGGGCAGAGAAAAACTAGAAATGTGGTTGGAGTAGGCCAGAGTCCATCCGGAACTTGCAGTGGAACTTGGCAGTTTCATTCACGTTGTGCTAGCTTTAGAGGCTTGAAGGATGCCAGAGTGAGTGAAGAGGTAGTCAGTTCTTCCTCGGAGGTTTCACAGAGCCATCATGGCCAGGCAGAGTGCAGCAGGAGCAGGCGTCTCTGCATAAAGAAGGCCCTGATAGGCCATTGTGTGAAGCTGTGAAAGTGAAGCCTGGTTGGCATGGGAGACCCCAAGAAGACATTTGAGATGCCAGAGCTATAAGATATTTCCAAAGGACAGCTGCATACAGGAAGTGGTACCAGCCTAAGAAAGAGATGTATGTTTCATGCAAAGCTGGAAGAGCTGAGCCATTTTACCCCTTTGGAAGTAAGGTCCTATAAGTCACACATGGAGCTAGCTACTGGGTGTGGTTTTCCATCTTGTTTTGGTTCAGTATTTCCTCACTGTGCCTCTATTCCTCCCTTTTGGAATGGGAATGTGTATTGGGTTCCACTGTATGCTGGGAGTATGTAATTTGTCTTTTGATTTTACAGGAGCTTACAGTTAAGAGATTGGCTTGGGTTTCAGAAGAGACTTTGGACTACAGACTTTTAAGTAGTATTGAGACTGGTAAAGACTATGGGGACTTTTAAGGTTGGACTAAAGGCATTTTGCATTTTATGTGCTTATGAGCCTATGGAGGTCAGGGAGTGGAATGTGTTGATTTGAATGAGAGTGTCCCTCATAGGCTTCAAGTATTCAGACACTTTGTCCCCAGTTGGTGACACTGTTTTTGAAGGTCTTAGAAGGTGTAGCCATCCTGGAGGAAGTCAATGGGGACAAGTTTAAAGAGTTCAACAAGGCTTGCCATTCTCCAGTTGCTCTCTCTCTCTGCTTCTTGTATTCATTGAAAGATGTGAACACTCACATGGCAGCTAACAACCTGTAGGAAGATCCAGTTTGAATTGGGGGCTAGTTCTCAGCTAGCACCTCTCAGAGCACTATGTGGATGGGAGTCAGGGGAATCTCTCTGACCCCGCCCCAAGGAGGAGCAAACAACATGGCCTAGGTGTGTGATGCTGGGTGGGGAATTGGGGGGCCTGTGATTGGCTCTGGGAGCTGACGTCATTTGGTTTATAAAAGCAGGCTATAGCAGGCAATAAATTGAATTCTCCATTAACATCAAAAAAAAAAAAAAAAGAAATATGTGAACCTTGCCTTTCTGCTCCAACTCCTGCCACCATGCCTCCCAAACACAATGGACTCTAATTCCCTTGAACTGTCAATCGTAAGCTCAAATAAACTCTTCTGTTTATAAGTTCCCTTGGTCATGGTGGTTTTATCACAGCAACAGAAAAGTGATTAATATAATATGAAAGTGTAGAGTGTGTTTCCCTGGATATGACTCATTTACTAAAATTCACCCAGCAAGGGCTCCCAGACCATTGCTAATGTGGTGGTGTGAAGTTTGTAAGAGCAGGTTTTGTTCATTAACATAAGTAAACAAAAGCATTCATGCCTCTGGGAACTTGCAACCATGCTGACAGCATGTGCAAGGCCCATGCCAACTCAATCAAACAAAAACCAGGATAGAGTGGGTTAAATGGGCAGCAGAACTTAACTCTAAACAAAGAACTATTAGAAAATGATTACTGTGTGCTGAGTGAGAGTAGATATTTAAGGGAGTGACTAAATATGCTGACTAGACTCCAATAAATTAAATTCCAGAGAAGTACATCTGGATACAAATTATTCACTGGATAGGACTTAATATATGCAAAGTGTGGTGTGTACTTTTTGGGAAAGAAGAGGTTTTAAGGGGTATGAATTT
Source organism: Rhizomys pruinosus (assembly GCA_009823505.1). Lineage (NCBI taxonomy): Eukaryota > Metazoa > Chordata > Mammalia > Rodentia > Spalacidae > Rhizomys > Rhizomys pruinosus. The sequence goes on from VZQC01009956.1 coordinate 458,036, forward strand.
AATTAAAATCTGTGGGATACTTTAAACTTTCTTTTGAGTGGACTTTTCTCTGAACATCTTACATTACTGGTTGGAGAGGCAGTGATACTGAAATGAGAGGTGGATTACGGTTCTCGCAAACCTTCCCCCCAAAAAAGAGTGACTAGGGGCTTGAACATACATGAATGTTGGCACACAGGGCCCTAGGCCATGCCTTAAGCCTGCAGTGGGAGAAGGGAGGCCGAATGCCAAAAATGGCCACAAAGCATGCAAGTGAGCAAGCATGCACTGTTCTCCTTAGAAGAGAAAATTTACTAAGATATAATGCCCATAGTGAGCAGGATGGGAAGCTGACAGTAAGTTTAGAAATGAGCAAGTTTTGGGAGGGCAATAGGATCATATCTGTTATGGGGGAAGAGGCACATACCCGATGTGAAGCTGAGGATGATGCAGAGAGAATTTAGGTTTGTTGGACTGTGTTCATAGTGTCAGCCTCTGTAACTGCTGCACTTAGGATTGTAGAGAAGACTTTAAGATTCAGAACTACATACAGTGAAGATGCTTATGCCAATCAAGTTGACTAGGAAAAATCCCTGGTGGACATCACTATGGAATCCTTGGCTGCTTTATTCTTGAAAAGACATAAGCAATATTTCCCAAAAATGGTTGAGGAAACTACACAATGTCCTTGGCCTGGATGTGCCAAAGCTAAATCATAAATGTTACTTTATAAAATAAAAATAGAGGCTCTGCAAAAATTGTACTATGATTAAATAAAGACAAGTACAATATGTGGGGTGCCCCCAAATGTTGTTGGGCAGGGGGGATCTGTAGGTCCCCAAAACAAAGGCTATTGCTGCTGACGTTGGTTGCACAAAGCATATTGTAAGACCTTATTTCTGAAGATACAGCATGATGTGAGCACGGGAAAGAGAAATTATTCTGGGACCTAGTCCTAATACTGGGCAACAGGCTTTCATAGTACTAAAAAGTGCTATGCAGGTCCCTAGGGTGAAAAGTTCCCCAAATTTCTACTACAAATATCATGTGCCGCTCTATCACATGCCAAATATGGTCTTCTAGCACAATGATGGCAGTATGGTATACATGCACCTAGAAAACTTCCAGTTGGATTTATGGCCTACTCCCTGGGAGTAATACACAATGGATACCATAAGCCAGATTGGCCTCTAGTGGCAGGGGATGTTATAGACCCCAATAGAAAAGCCATTTCAATTGTTTGATAAATGGCTGTGATGCTTCTGCTTGGATTCCATCTAAGAATTTGTGTGCATGCCCATGGTGTGGCTTATACTGGTCAGTGTTTGTTTACATGTTCGTGCTTCTTTCTATTTGTGTTTTATTTGTTGGAAAAATACCTCTGAAATGAGCCAGCAGTCCGTTGGAAACAGAACCTGGACAGACCTGAGAGCTTGGTGTCTCACCTCAGAGGAAAACTTATATCATCCTACTTCTTTCTCACCCACACAAGACCCAAGTACTTTTGCAGAAAAGGCTGGATCATACAGATTTTAAGCCATTAGAAGGGGCTGGTGTGTGGGAAAATGTATACATCCTTTTGAATGTACTTTTTCTGGACACGGGATGTTGCAGAACACAGGGAGGTTGCTACTAAATAAGAGGCCTGAGGGGCTCTCTGGTTTTCCACCAGTGCCATGTTGTGGGTAGCATCTTAGTTGGGACAAGCCAGGGATCCATATAACAGGAGTACTGAAGGAACCTTGTAAGTGATGCCCCCCCTCCCATTTGCTCTGTAGGAATAATCCCATTAAACTGCCCCCAAAGAGAAGTGTTGGAGCATCTGTTCCTTGGTTGTACTTGAGCTCCCAGCAGGAAGAGGGAGGCATAGCCCTAAAATTCTCCCTGGAGCTTGGTGTAGAACAAGGTGGAACTGCTCTCCTAGGAAGGGTATTTACTGAGACACAAAACTCAACAAAATATTGGGGACCAAACAGAATGCTCTTCCCATAATTATTAGCAATTCTTTTAAGGAGCTGGGGATATGGCTCAATAGTTAATGTGCTGTCTTTGCACACATGCGAATCCAGAATTGCCATAATCATTCTAGAATGTCAGATAAGTTTAATGGACTGCCTCTAATTCCAGCCTGTGAAAGCTGAGACAGAGATTCCCCAAAGCATGCTGACTAGGGAGATGGGTCATATCACTTATGTCTGGTTTTGATTGACAGATCTTGCCTCAATGAATAAGGTGGAATGCAATTGAAAAATAGAAGAAATCATTTCTGATCTCCAGGGGTTTTCATATCTAGCAAGTATGGGAAACACCACACAAAGCTAAGAGCATACTATTGTAGGCAAAATGCAAGATTCAATGAGCAAGTTTCTCTGTAATCTCCTTTATGTGACACTTAAAAGAATATTCTGCTATAGGAACTAAGGATGAGTTAGGGAAACTTTGGCTGAGTGGGAAGACTAGCCTCTTTACAAGGGTTGCTTCTTGCTCCCAGGACGACTTCTTGTACTGTCCACACCATTCCAAGTATTTTCAGCAGAGTAATAAGATCCACTATTGTCTGGAAGAATTGTTGAAATTGTTAAGGATAATAATGTTCCGAAACTAAAATCAACTCTTGCCAGAAATGTGCCTGCACAGAGGTGGGAAATCTCTACCCTGGGGATCAGCAATAGCTGAGAAGGGGAAGGAGTCCTGAAAAGGGGAGGGCCGCAGAATCTTGTAAAACCCCAGCAGCACATAAACCCTCCCATTCTCATAGGACTCATCAGGTGGCTACAATAAATGTTGGCTTTTTCACACTTCTCTGTCTGTAAATATGGTGTCTCCTTTCTGTGTCCATGGATGTCTTGTTTCTCATGTGTGACTCTGCCCTCTGGCACCTTGCACAATGTAATTATTATTAATTTCTTACTCCATACTATCTCATTGCTCCCTTATTGACTCCTGACTCATTGTAAACTGTGTCTCCTGCCTTTCATGATAGAGAAGCTCACAAGAATCTTCTGTGTAGCCCACACTCCACCTTGTGACAGCTTCCAAGTTGAGGCTGCAGTTGCCTTGGTGATGGCTTCCAAGCAACTGACAACACGGAAGCTTCTAGGCTTTTGCCAATGAGGCTTTCCAAGCCTTCTGTCCCTTGCCCCTCTCACCTGCCAACATCCCTACTCCAGCTAGAGATTTCTGCTATGGTGATTTCCTAGCTGGGCATTATGAAGTACTCTCACTGTATTAAGCCCTCTTTCTGTCTCCTCTGCTTCTCATTCTTGGTATTTTACTTATTATTCAATGTTTCCTGGATGTCCAATTCTTCGTTCCACAGAACAAACACCGTCGACAGCTTATGTGACCATTTCTCCCTCCAAGACCCATATAATGTCTGTAGAAAAACTGGGTCTCAGACTCTTGGACAGGGAGAGATTGTACATGTTAGGCATAAGAGATTACTTAATGATACTGATAATATTTTATGATGCAGCAAAATAGATACATGGTAAGGTTCTTGTCCCACAGAAATTTTTGAGACAATGAATACAATTACATTGACTGTAAATTTTTAGGAGGTAATAGGATGGATAATAATAGTGAATATCTCAGAAAAATAACAGTATAAATATGTTATAGACATATGGTATGACTTCATGGAAGGGACCTGTGAAAACGGGAATCTGAAGGAAGTAACTTGCTAAATAAATGGAGAATCAGACTCACACAAAAAAAGTCTGCAAGATTACACTACTAATTGGTAAATTGGGCTTTGTGGTGCCAGAGAGGAGGAGTTCTGGACTGAGTACTTTTTCACATGGTAGGTCACCAAGGGTAGGAGAATAGTAAGGAGAGTGGGTATTCTGTACCTGGCACATCATGAAGAATGAAATCCATCTGCTAATTTGGAAATCAGTATGTCTTAGAGGCTGAGACAGGAATAGTGGATCTGCAACCAGGGTAAGAGACCTCAGAAGCAGAAACAAATTCTATGCACAGGAAGCAGAAGCTGCATCAGTCAGAGCAGTGGGAATCCAGTGAGTTCCCTGCCCATGCCAGGTCTCCACCAGCTCTGTCTCATGAAGATCTCAGGAGCAGTCCTTCCCTTTCTCTGATTAGAGCTTTATAGTCAAACCCTTGGCTAGAGCCAGCTGAGAGCTGGACTCGGACCAGGTGCCTGACTGGCAAAATTCTTCAATGCAGAGGCTTATAAATGCTCAGATTCACGATGATTGACTGAGTGTGCATGCAAATAAGGTACAGAATAAGGACTAATCAGGAGAGAGATCTCAAACTTCGGACAGGGTGGGGTAGGAGGAAGCCTGCACTATTGAAAGCTTTTTAGATCAGAGATGCTTCCCCATTTCCTGTCCCTCCTCCCTGAGTGTTGCAATAGAAGAAAGGGAAGGGAAAACTGTAATATTTCCCCATATTCCAGCTTCTGCTTGCCAATAGACACAATGTTGGTGTGAGGGGAGTTTTGAGATTGTATCTTCCCACAGGGGTCCTTTGTCCTTGCAGTCTTCAAGTAATCTGGATCTGTCTTGAGCCTTATAATTGTGGCTTGTGCAATCAAAGGCAAGGAAAGTGGGTCTTTTGTACCTGACAGATCGTGAAGAGGAAATCAGTGTGTCTTAGAGGCTGAGATAGGAATGTGGATCTGCAATCAAGGTAAGAGATCTCAGAAGCAGAAACAAATTCTCTGCATAGGAAGAAGGAGCAATGTCAGAACAGGAACAGTGGGAGTCCTTTGCTGATGCCTCTTTGCCCTCATGTGTTGATCTCCCGTTTACTGCCATGAAGCACCAAAACTATTGACCATCCCAACCATCACTGTGCATATATTTTGTTCTACATGGCATAAATTTTCTCACTGAATGTGAGGGAGATTATGTGATCCTGAAGCATTGGCTGTGTTTAATTCAGGATACATACATATGGACACATGTAAACACAGTTATGGATATGTACTGTGTGAATCAGTATACACACATGAATTTCCTTTGTATGTCAGCTGACAGGACATAGAATTATGTTGAGCTTGGCCAAAATTAATGACTATACCTGCTTTCTTTCTATATGTCACAGTGGTGTGTGTGTGTGTGTGTGTGTGTGTGTGTGTGTGTATTTGGGTTCTTTAACCTGCTTTGTTGTTCTTGTTTGGCACTTGAGACACGCTACCAATCTTGTGTTCACAATTGAAGTGGAAGTCAGTATGTAGCTCAGACTGTCCTGGAACTTGAGATAATCCTTCCGTGCCAGTTTTTCCAAGTGCTATGATTAAAACTGTGAGAAATAACACTTGAGCATAACTTTATTTTAGACCTCTCTAACACACGATGAAAGGATACTAAAAAGTGGTGGATTCTAGCCCTGGGTAAGTAGTATAAACTTTTAACATGGAATGTATTTTAGTCTCAGAATGATATATAAATAGTTTATTAGCTATCTATTTTAGAAAATACAATTTCTAATTATGCATATTTGATTATTACCTCTACATGCTCATATAAGTGCAATAGATATGTGTTGAAGGGTACACATAAGTGTGCATGAAAATGTATGCCAGAGAAAAAACATGATGAATGACCTATGATCTGAGGCAAGAAAGAATCCAATATAATTTTTCTTGGGACCTCATTTTAGTTTTGTTTATGTGTTTTTCTAGTAATAATGCACTTTGCATCCTACTTCCTACACCTATACATATTTGCACAAACAACCGCACACACACACACACTCACTAAATAACCATCTCTAGCAAATCCAGAAAATCCAAAAATGCCCACATGCTACTATTTTTTTCATCTCTGGAAAATCAGCATTTTGTGGAAGGTCATGTTAAGTAGAGAAATCATTCTGTAATCAACCAATCAAAACAGAGAACCACAGAAACTACATATTTTAGTAACTAGTCAGGCCTCCTCTTAAAAGGAGCCCCTGAAAAAAGGGGGGACTGGGACTCTGGAGTAGTGTCCCTCACATGGCAAATATCAATCTTGACAGCATATCCTCCTTTAATCTGCATGATGGCTTTGGTCCATATAAAACTATCTTGATTCTTTTGGGAACACTTGTGAACTTTTTTCTCAATTGATTGATGAATTGATTGTTTGAGACAGGTTACTCACTGGTTGGGCATCAACTACTGCTCTAGATTTTATGACAAGCAAAACACAGAGATTCCTCCAGGACTGTTTTCCAAGTATTGAGATACAATGCCCAGCATACCATGAGTAGCTTCATTTTGCAGGTTCTAGAGAACAATCCTAGGTTCTCATACTGTGTATTACCAGCTGGACCATATGCCAGCACTACACCCTTGGATCTTAAAAGGAAAAATAACCAATTTACTATAATTCTACTACTACTATCACTCTAATATCTCCTGTGAGATGCCCTCAGTCATCTTTGAGCAACAGCTCATCCTTATCCATGCAATATGCCATGCCATTTTACATTGTAATATAAAGATTTAGCATATTTTTTTTAATTTTTTTTATTATTTATTTATTTTTGTATGTGTATGAATGTACTGTCTGCATGCAGGTCTGTGCACCCGTGTCGTGCAATGCCGCGGAGGTCAGAAGAGGGTCTCGGATTCCCCTGGAACTGGAGTTCTCCTGGAATTGGAGTTACAGACGGTTCTTAGCCGCCATGTGGGTGCTGGGGATCAAACCCGGGTCCTCTGCAAGAGCGTCGGTGCTCTTAACCACTAGGCTATCTCTCCAGCCCCGATTTAGCATATTTTTAAAATACATTCACTGGGAGTAAAAATGATTAAACTAGTGCAGTATATAATTTATCATTCCTTGAGATATACATTTGATATTCATTATAGATATAGACTCAATGATGACATATGTTGATTAATATATTACATAGATAGATGACATGTAGTTAAAGGGTAGATAGATAGATAGATAGATAGTTGATAGATAGATAGATAGATAGATGGATAGATAGACAGATAGATAGATTATGGTTTCCACTGATGGCAATGATTGGAAACAGCTGAATTAATGGCAGCTAGTCAATTAAAATCTCATCCTACTAGGAGTAACAACTCTTGAGCTGTATACCTAGAGATCCCTGCACAAATTACAATCAGTTCCACGAAACAAGATCCTCTTCCTCAGTAATTACTTAATATTTCTTTAAACTAAGGCAGGGCCTCTGTGAACAAAAAAAAAATGTTCTTTCTGGATGTTTTAAATTAGTGGAACATGCTGCATTTTATGAGCAGTTTTTTACTCCACAGCAGAGAATGTCACAATCCAGAGGTAATAGCTGCACAATAGATTCATATAATAAGCAAAAAAATTCTAACACATGTGATGTGAGCACACCAGGGGATAGAGTGAACAGAATTAAGAGTTTGAAACTTTTCTCTTGGTGATCTTCATCTAAAATCTAGAACAGGTTCTAGGGAGTGAAAGTATCTGTTTCTCTACATGTTATGAAGACTGAATGAACTAATAGATGTGTAGACAAAGCAGATTTGACATTTTGTCAAAATATATCACTTGCATCAATTATTAATATTTTTAAACAATGATGAAAAACAAATGACTCACTATCACATAAACTTACCTTTCCTTATACACATAATTATTTCTTTTTTTTTTTTTTTGTCTTTTCGAGACAGGGTCTCCCTGTAGCCCCAGATGTCCTGTAACTCACTCTGTAGACCAGGCTGGCCTTGAACTCACAAAGATTCGTCTGCCTCTGCCTCCCAAGTGCTAGGATTAAAGGCGTGCACCACCATGCCTGGCTTAAATTCTTACATAAGTATGGACACATGCATGAATATTTAATACCATTTTATGAATATATGCAACAAAATAAGTAAACATAATAAATTAACAAATGTGTGATGAACTTCCTTTCAGCTCAGTGTCTTTGATGACAGTATTCCCTCCTTGTCCACGAGTTCCAACATTGTCATCCACTGTGTTGAGCTGATATTTGAAAAACATTTCCAATTTATGATGGAACTTCTACATGTATGTTATCAACAGAAAACTGCTAAGGGGTGAATCAGAGATTTATAACTAAGTATTTTGTGAGGACTTGGGGAAAAATCACATGATTACTGTGGTCTAACCAACACACTATTTGTAGCTATAATTTGCAGAAGTATATTCTGTTATTAGTGGCATAAACTATTATTTCCTCTAAGTTCAGGTTTCAATGGAAAAACCATAGAGGATCAGTTAGTATATTCTGTTCTATTGTTGAGGAAAAATGATTAAACAGAGTGTCAATAGTTTAGGAAAATGCATTATTCAACTATTTAGTATAAAACATACTAGTGTATTATAATAATTACTATTGCATGTATTAATAGATTCTTGCTATTTCATATGCTACCATACATTTGAATACCAATGTAATGTTATTATAAAATATGCACAGTATACTCACACCTGAGGTTTTATATACAAATTTGTACATCCAGATGGCTATCTATGTGGGAAAAAAATCTTCCTGTGACCAGTTCCTAGAGGACAGATGTAACATGAGAGTGACAACATCAAGTCTCTCTTACCCCACAGTCTATGCAGAAATGAACATAAACCATGTCTTAATTACAGTAGTGTACAGTGACATCCATTTTGCTTCCTTCAAACCTATGTCTTACATGAAGCTTCAAGGAATTCTCTAGATACCATTTAATATTGTTGCACTCAGTGTTCTCTCTCTCATTCTTGCTCTCATTCTCATTCTGGTTCTTACTTCACACTTTCTTTTCTCTCTCTACCTGGTTGAGTGCTTCTACCTTGTTCAGGTGCCAAGTTACAAATAAATACAATTTCATGCCAGTGGACAAGTGTAACACCCAATAGACTTAGAGGCGCAGCCCCGCCCCCCAAAAAACAGGAGCAGATGGGGGAATATCTGCTCCCAGTTTCCAGCTCCCAATATCTGGTCCTGCTGTCTACTCCCAGCTCCCAGCAGGCAAGGAAAGGCATATCTAGCCACCCAGAGTCCTGCCCCTGGACCTCAGCTTTGGTTCTGGATCAGTTCCCAGTCAGTCCAACTCCCTGACAGTCCTGTTGGAGTGGCCTGGACAAAGCAAGCCCACACAGGCAAGTGGAAGCAAATGGAGCTTGAGAACACAGACGAGCTGGATGGCCCCTGCACGTAGTCAGAACCCATTAGGTAGGGTACATTTGCAGCCACTCCCTTAGCTTCAGGCTAAGCTTCCCTGGCAATGGACACAAATCCAGATGTTACAGCCAGCCCAGTGGAACAGGTAGATTCACATCACGCAGTGAAAAGTTCCATATGGCCTGATTATTACCTGTCCTGGATCTCTGGAAAAACTCCAGACTAAAAAGGTGAGAACTAGTTGGTCCCTCCAATATAAAATCAAAAGTGAAAACCTGAAGCCTAGAGCAGCAAGCCTTTCATAACTAATAGCCAATTAAGGCACCTAAAGAAAACAAATTCAGTTTTCAAATCAATGAAGAAACAGTTGAGTTTGTAACAGAATACAAACAGCAAAACAAAGCAACATGCCAAAAGCGCAATGAAAAAAAAAAAGCATAGGAAAAATAAATAATAAATCCCAGCTAAAATCTACCAATCCTATAGAAGACTCCTACAGTGAGAATTCTCTGGAGGTAATCCAGAACATATAACTTTTTTTTGTTTTTCTTTAATTTTTTTTCTTTTCACAGGAAAACAGAAACAATACAACATGACAATAACAAAACAAAGCAATGAGAACCAAAGGGGGCAGGGGGCAGGGGGTGGGATTTCCATTTCTTATTAGAATGCAAATCTTAAAAGAACTATCATAGACATACTCAAAGAAATCAAGGAATATAAGAACACACAGAAAAATGAATCAATGCACAAGAAGGAAAGAATGATAAACTTAAAAAAAAACTTAAACACAAAGAAAAATGAATCAAAGTACTCCAAGAAGAGACTGATAAAGTCTGGAAGGATCCATAGATCAATGGAACAAAATTGAAGATCCAAACTTAACCATGCAATTTTAGCAACCACATATTTGACAAAGGGGCTAAGAAGACTCAATGGATAAAAGACAGTATCTTCAAAAAATATTGCTGACAAAACTAGATCACCATTGTAGATGAATAAATCTAAACCTCTACTTTTCAACCTATTCAAAAACCAATTCTAAATGGATCAAAGACCTTCATTTGAAACCTGAAACTCTGAAAACAAGAGGAGAAAAAGTTGGCAGTGCCCTAAAAGATATAGGAGTAGGAAAAGACTTTCTAAATCAGGCAGCAGCTGCACAGGAAATAAGGTCAACAATTGAACAGTGGTCCCTTATTAAATTCAAAAGCTTCTGCACAGAGAAATAATAAGCAAAGAAGTGAAAAGAAAACCCACAGAGTGGGAGGAAACATTCACGAGTAATACATCTGACAGATGTATTAATTTAATATGTAAATTACTCGAAAACCAAAGAAGTAAGAAAAAACAAATGACCCAATCAAAAGATAGAGCAAAAAGCTGAACAGAGACATCATGAATGAAGGAGTAAAGATTGCTGAGAAACAACTTAAAAAGTGTTCAACATGGCTAATAGTTAAGGAAATTTTAATGAAAAACACTAAGATTTAATCTTACCCCAGTAAGACTGGCTATGATCAAGAACACAAATAATACCAAATGTTTGAGAAGTTGTTAGCAAAGGGAAACAGTCATCCACTCCTAGTAGGAATGCAAACTTGTTCAGCCCCTATGGAAAACACTGTGGAGGATTCTTAAAAGACTTAAAATGAATCTACCCCCTGACCCAGTCATATCACTCCTAGGTATATGCCCACAAGATTCATCCTATTGCAGTGATATGTGCACAACCATGTTAGTTTTAATTCTCATCACAATAGCAAGGAACTGGAAACAACCAAAGTGTCCTTCAACTGATGATTGTATAAAGAGAAGATGGTACATCTATACAATGGAATTCTATGCAGCAGTAAAGAAAGAACACATCAGGAAATTTGCAAGTAAATGGATAAAACTAGAAAAATAAAGGATGCACTGTGTCCCTCATTTGTGGTTTCTAGCACCAAATCCTTATTTGTAAGGAGAATTGAGTATTTTTTCTTCTTTGTTTAGTAAATATAATACTGGATACTACTATTAAAAAGTACATTATAAAATATATCAAATTGTTATGTAATTTTGGAATGTAAAGTTATACATCTTTTACCTGCATACAACTCTGTTGTTAATATGTGAATCCCTCAACATATTTTGGATTTAATCTATAGTTTATATTCAGAGGTTATAATTTTGGTATATGTGTGGAGTGTATGTGTGCATATTTTGGTGCAATATACAATTAAAGGGAACAACCACAACAAAAAAAGAGACTTGTTCAAAGAACAGGAGAAAAGCACCACTGTGCGAAATTTTGGGGGAAGAATTTCCTCAGAGTTAGCCCACTGAAGCTGTGGCCCAGAGGGGGCCCAAGCCTCTATCTCAAGCTAGAAGTAGGAATTGGTAATGTTTAACTGTTTTCTATGTCTCTGATGTTTAAAGTGTCAGGGTGTTACAGAGAGCAGCTGAGGCTTGGCACTCTCAGAGGCCAGAAGAATATAATATTGAAGGTGAAGCCTCAGTTTCAGTGAAGAACCCAGCTTTTGTAGATAGCAGAATCATTGTAGGACCACCAAGAGCAGCAGCAGGTATGAAATGGAGCAGGCTTAGGCCTTTGGGATTATCTCTCTGTACTGTGTTTTTCAGAACCAGAGAAGAGGACCTGCCTAACCCTTTGTATCCTAGAAATCTGTGAGTGAATCTCACATGTCCAGCTTTGAGATAATCCTATGTACTTCCTATTTTTCTTTGAAAGAAAACATTACTGAAATTATTTTTAACTTCATAAGAGCCCACAGTTAAGAGAATTTTAAGAGACTGAACTTTTAAGTGTTTGAGGTTTTAAGGACTGTGAGTGTTTTAAGATTGTACTATTTTATATTCTGATATTAACATCATAACTTGGAGAGAAGTGGAAAGCTTATGGTTTAACAGTGACATGTGCATGTGTTTATGTGTTAAGTTGACAAGAGGTCAATTGTGCTGGATAGCTTTAGTGCCAACTTCACATAACTGGGTTGAAGAAATATCATTGGGGGAATTGCTTCCATTGAACTGGCCTGTGGCCAGGTCTGTGTTGTATTTTCCTGAGTGTTGAGTGATATTGTAGTGCCAAGCCCACTCTTGCTGGTGTCACTGCTTGTCAGGTGGTCCTGTATTATATAAGAAAGCAGGTTGGGCATTGGCCAATATACAGTTAAGCAGTGTTCCTCCAAATCCTGGGCTTTAGCTCCTGCCTCCATGTTCCTTCTCTGAGTTCTTAGCTAGGATTATCTATGTTATGCACTGTTACCTGGGAGATGTAAAAGGAGTAAAGACTTTCCTTCTCATCTTGGTATTGTTCAGAGTGTATTGTAACAGCAATGAAAATAAAACCAGAGGAGGTACATATACATGTAGTAATTCATGATAATCTAAACACAATATGAATGAGGTGAATGAAATTACAAAAAAGTTTGGTTGATATCTATGTCTTTATTCTCTTTTCATTCTTCATGATTTATTTGCCTGTTTAGAACACATATATAAAGATTAAGTGAGCCAATTATGTTTCTCTTTGTACATTGATTATTTCAACTAATTTCCAATAAAATGGAAATCTGAATCTTTGCACATTTTTTTCTGTCAGATTTCATGTTTTTTAAAAATCATCCTTCAGTATGTAAGACAGGGTCAGAAAATGGGACATTTTGAGAGACGAGGTGGATAGTGCTATTGACTTGGAAGATGAGTGTATGATGGAGAAGAAAAAACAAAAAGAACAAGAACAAGAAGAAGAACAAGAACAAGAAGAACAAAAGAAGAACAAGAAGATGGAGGAGGATGAAGAGAAGAAGAAGAAGAAGAAGAAGAAGAAAGAGAGAGAGAGAGAGAGAAAGAGAGAGAGAGAGAGAGAGAGAGAGAGAGAGAGAGAGAGAGAGAAAATCCAAAGGTTGAGTCTTATAACTGAGACAGGTGCACCTGATGTAGGGAATGGTGAATAATGATGGAATCTTCATGATTTTCTCTTTCTTAGTATGTACTTAACATCTCTGTCATAAGTTTAGTTTTATAATCTTGTGGGAAGGAATTCTTCCTAACTAATGAATATTTCAAAATAATATTTATGTTACTTTAGAATTATTTAGGATAGCAAGGGGGTACCATGTGTATCAGATGTTATGTCTCCTACTTGGTGAACTCATTAAACCATTGTACACATATTTGAAAACTTAAAACAGTATGGTTACAAGGCTATAAGAATAAAATACCTTAAATAAATAAGTGAATTCCATGAACAGACATTTCACATTAGTAGGTGTAGAAGAATACAATAATCACAGAAAAATTTGGTAAAGTTTTGTGTTTAAGGGTAGAAATATCCCATTATAGTTGAAGGAGAAAGAAAAATGTTTTATGACATAAATAAGATGAAAAAATTCATGTCTAGTAAACCAAACCTTCAGTAAATACTCCAAGCAATGCAAAGATCAGAGGAAAGGAGCAACTATCACCAAGCATCTAGAGAGAATAATGAATAAAAATATAACTGGGGGCTGGAGAGATGGCTCAGCAGTTAAAAGCAACAACTGCTCTTGCAGAGGACCCAGGCTTGATTTCCAGCACCCACATGTTGGCTAAGAACCATCTCTAAGCCAAGGATGGTGGTACATGACTTTAATCCTAGCACTTGGGAGACAGAGGCAGATAGATCTCTGTGAGTTCAAACCAGTCTGGTCTACAGAATGAGTTCCAGGCCAGCTGGAGCTATAGGGAGATACCGTCTAAAAAAACAGTATAACTGAAGAAATACAAACCTAGACCAAGAATGAAAACAGAAAATAAGGTAAAAAGAAGTAGCATTCATCTCTCAATAATATAATTAAATCTTAATGGACTGAACTCCCCAATCAAAAGACATAGCCTGGGACATTGGATTAGGAAACAGAACCCATCTATACGCTATCTACAAGAAACCCATCTTACCCTCAAGGATAGGTGCCAAATTAAAGTGAGAGGATGGAAAAAATATTTCAAGCAAATGCTACCAAAAAGCAAGCAGGAGTTGCAATTCTAATATCAGACAAGATAGACTTCAAAGTAAAACTAATCAGAAGAGACAGAGAGGGTCACTATATCCTTATCAAAGGGTCAGTTAACCATGAAGATTTGACAATCATTAATATATATATGCACCAAACTCCAGTGCACTGAACTTTATAAACACAATTGTCCAGGAACTCAAGGCACAGATTGATCCCAGCACATTAATAGTGGGGGATTTCAATACCCCACTGAGCCCATTAGATAGGTCAACTGGACAAAGAATAAACAGAGAGATATCTGAACTGAAAAATACAATACACCAAATGGACCTCACAGATATTTACAGAATATTCCATCCAAACACCAGAAAATACACTTTCAACTCAGTATCTCATGGAATGTTCTCCAAAATCGACCACATACTAGGATGTAGAAAAAACCTCTACAAATACAAAAGGATTGAAATGATTTCAGGCATTCTATCAGACCACAGTGCAATAAAGCTGAATATCAACACCAGAATAAGCCCAATTATCTACAAGAACACATGGGGATTAACCACACACTTGTGAATAATAAATGTGTCAAAGAAGAAATAAGAAAGAAATAAAAACATTCCTGGAACTTAATGAAAAAGAAAATACAACACAGCAAAACCTATGGGATACTATAAAAGCAGTCCTAAGAGGGATGTTTATACCCTTCAGGGTCTACATTAAAAAGCAGAAAGAGGACAAATAAATGAACAAACACTGTGGTTAAAAATACTTGAGAGACAACAACAAATGAACCCTAAACCAAACAGATAAAATCAGAGCAGAAATCAATGAAATAGAAACAAAGAAAAGAATATAAAGAATCAATGAACCCAAAAGCTGGTTCTTTGAAATGATAAACAAGATAGATATACACCCCGCCTAGCCCAGTTAACCAAAAGAAAGAAAGAGCAACTCTAAATCAATAGTATTAGTGATGAAAAGGGAAACATCACAAGAGACAGAAAAATGATCCAAATAATTATAAGAGAATACTCCAAAAATCTATACTCTAATAAATTTTCAAACCTAAGAGAAGTGGATGAGTATTTGAAATCCTGGAATTCACCAAAGCTTAACCAAGAAGAGATTGACAACTTGTACAGACCCATAATATATGAAGAAGTTGAAAATGTAATAGTAAACCTCCCAACAACAACAAAAAAATCACAGGTCCAGATACTTTCAAGGCAGAATTCAATAAAACATTTAAACTGGACTTACAACCATTATTGCTAAAACTGTTCAGAAGGATATAAGTAGAGGAAAACCTCCCAAATTCCTTCTTTGCAGCCAGTGTCATTGTAACAGCAAAACCAGGCAAAGACACAACCAAAAAAGAAAACTATAGACCCATCTCATTAATGAACATAGTTGCAAAAATTCTCAACAAAACACTTGAAAACTGCATACAGACCCAGATCAAAAATATCATCCATCATGACCTAGTTGGATTCATATCAGAGATGCAGGGATGATTCAACATACATAAATCAATAAATATAATAAAACACATAAATTGACTGAAAGACAAAAGCCACAGAATCATCTCAAATGATGCAGAAAAAGCCTTCAACAAAATTCAAAATCCTTTCATGCTTAAAGTCCTAGAGGGAATTGGACTGGAGGGAACATTACTCAATATAATCAAAGCCATATACAACAAACCCATAGCCAATATCATCCTAAATGGAGAAAAATTAGAAGCATTCCCCTTAAAGGCAGGAATAAGGCAAGGCTGTCCCCTATCACCACTCCTCATCAATATAGTCCTTGAAACACTTGCCAGAACAACAAGGCAAGAAAGGGAAATTACAGGAGTACTAATTGTAAAAGAGAAAGTCAAACTATCCCTCTTTGCAGATGATATGATAGTTTACCTAAGAGATGCTAAAATCTCTATGAGAAAACTCCTAGAAACGATTAAGAATTTCAGTAATGGGGTGGTATACAACAAGGAATTGGAGAAGGAATACAAGAAGGCTTTTCTACTCAAAATAGCCACAAAAACAACAAAATACCTAGGAACAAACTTAACCAAAGGCACTAAATCTCTCTACAACAGAAAATTTAAACCCATGAAGGAGTCTGAAGAAAACATCAGAAGATTGAAAGACCTCCCATGCTCATAGATTGGAAAAATTAATATAGTAAAATGTCCATTCTACCCAAATTGTTATACAGATTCAATGGAATCCAAATTAAAATCCCCATGAGTTTCTTTGCAGACTTGGGAAAAAAATCCTTAAATTCTTATGGAAAAACAAAAGATCCCGAATAGCCTAAGTGTCCCAGAGTGAAAAGTGAAATACAGCAGGGATCACTATACCAGACTTCAAACTATTACAGGGATATAGTCATAAAAACAGCCTGGTACTGGCACAAAATCAGACCCACAAACCAATGGAACAAAATTGAAGATCCAAAGTTGAACAGATACAATTTTAGCCACCTCATATTTGACAAAGGGACCAAAAAGTCTCAATGGAGGAAAGACAACATCAGTAAATGATGCTGGCAAAACTGGATCACCCCTGCCTCTCACCTTGTACAAAAATCAACTCCAAATGGATCAAAGACATCAACATGAAACCGGAAACTCTGAAGGTGACAGAAGAAAATGTCCACACCAACTTACAAGACATAGGTGTAAGAAAATACTTTCTAAATCAAAGAGCAGCTGTGCACAGGAACCTGGAGGCAGGAGCTGAAGCACAGGCCATGGAGGAATGCTGTCCACTTGCTTGCTCCCCTGGCTCATACCCAGCCTGCCTTCTTATACCATACACAACAACCTGCCCAGGGTGGCACTACTCATTGTAGGCTGGGCCCTCTCACACTGCTTGACAATTAAGACAATACTCCACAGATGTGGCCACGGGACAATCCAATGGAGCCAATTCCCCAATGTGAGGCTCCCTCAACCCAGGTGTGTCAAGTTGACACTAAAGCTATCCATCACATAAGTTTCAGGTAAAATGGACACATACATAATATCTCTGTTATACTTTGTACATGTTACTTTTTCTATTTTCAAGAAAAATTAGGTTTACCTCTGGATATCATATGGAACAGTCCAAATGAAACCGGTTTCAGTGAGGTTGATTTAAGTCAACCTATTTCCTATCTGTAGATGCTGCACCCCAGAAAGGCTTAATTCAGATTTAGTATTGAACTCAGGAATTTTGGAGCTGGAAGCTCATCCTTGACAGGGCGGGAGGCTAAAACCAGATATCCTTCTATAGCCCTGTCTCTGGAACACCAGAATTAGGGGTCACTGCTGGGACACAAATCCCTTTGCTCTGTGGAAAAGCCATACTGGGACAGTCACCATTTGATTTAATATCTACATTTTCTCCTAGTTAGCATATATCCTCCTTGCTTTTACCAAGATTTATGTATAATCTTAATGGCTAAGTGCCCCCCCCCGGGTTATTAGTTAATCTAAAGCTTTATCATTTGGTGCTGTCTCTCCCCAACTCCTTTGTGTGAAGCATATTCCTGGTCACTTTCACAACTTTTCTGAGTTGCATATTCTCTCCCCGTAAATATATGCTTAAAAACAGATTTAGGAAGATTTTTGCCCATGAATAATTCTGCTGTATAAGATTTTCCCTTAAAAAAAAAAAAAAAAGAAATAAGAAATTCAGAACTTCTGTGATGTAATTATAAACAGGTTATGACAGTAACTTGTCAATTTTAACAGTCAGCTCCAGCTGGCTCCACAAGCCATCTCTTGCCACTTTTCACTGAAGCTTGAGGCTCCTGGGGAGCAAGAGTGGGCCTGGGGGTCCCTACATATAGGTATGTGACTATGACCCCCCCCGTTCCTCCTCAAAACTATAATTCAGGATCTGAGGGGCAGAAAAACAAACTACATCTGTTTATAGTGAGACGCCCTTCATTTGTGATAGACCTAGAAGGTATTAGTTTAAGCCTCTTTATAATTTTTTTTCTTTTTTTTATTTATTTTTTTTATTTAATTTTTATTGATGGTTTGTGCATTTTATACATCATTTTCCAATTCAGATCAGGCATATTTCCCTTTCCCTTCCCCCCCACCCCCACCCCATCCCAGATCATGTATTCTGCCATAACTGTCCTGCATCTTTCAGGTTTTTTTTTTTTCATTTTTTAGCTATATGTGATAATCCATGAGTATAAGCATCCTTCGTGCAAAACCAATCTATAGACTGTTGTGCCCAAACCCCCACAGTCCCACCATTCAGTGGAGGTTGACAGGTTGTTTGTTCAATCAAGTTGATCAAATGAGTGTCCAGACTACATCGAGAGGCGATGTAGCCTCTTTATAATTTTAAGATTGCTTCTTGGTCTATGTCTACTTAACCTAAAAAGTGTTAAATTTCTCCTTTCGTTATTTAAATCCACTCTACCTAGAGTACTTAATTAGCCCTGCATATTTCTAAACCTTAAAAAACAAAAAAAATATACTGTACTGGATTGCTTTAGTGTCAACTTGACACACCTGGGCTAAGGAAACCTCAATAAATTCCTCCATTGGACTGGCCTGTGGACATATCTATGCCATATTTTCTTTATTGTTAATTGATGTGTGAGAGCCTAACTCATTGTAAGAAATGCCAACCGTGGGCAGATCTTTCTCTATTGTATAAGAAAATAGGCTCCTACCTCCAGGTTCCTGCCCTGAATTTCTACCTTGGGCTCCCTAGGTAAGAAACTATGACTTGGAAAATGTAAAACAAGTATACCCTTCCCTCCCCAAGTTAGTAGTTGTCAGAGTGTGTTATCACAGAAATTCCAGATTTATTAAAAATGCATAAGTTGCTGGGCGTGGTGGTGCACGCCTTTAATCCTAGCACTTGGGAGGCAGAGGTCAAGGCCAGCCTGGTCTACAGAGTGAGTTCCAGGACAGCTGGCACTATAGGGAGACCCTGTCTTGGAAAGACAAAAAAATATGCATGTCACAGTTCAAACTTAATTTAGGTGTTATATAGTAATTAATAATACCAAACTAATACAACTGACCCTCTTGGAGGTATAAAACCATACTTAAAAGCTCTAACTTGATTTGGCCAGATGGATTTAAAGGGACAATCTTTTGGCCCTTGCCTCTCTAAGGTCAACTTAAGTCCTAGGGATCTGTGCGGCCACTTCTCTAGATATCTTGTGACTGTGAGCCACCAGTCTTCCTGGGCAAGGGAAGTCTTGGAGATTCACTTAAGGGAGACTGACCATTGTCCAGTCTAAAATGAGGAAGGTCAACACAGTGGAATGTCTCCTCACAATTCAAAGGTAAGCCTGATCAAGCAATACCTGACTTTGTCCTTCATGTAGATGGAACTGGGAAAAGAAAGAAGCCAAAGGAGAAAGGCACTCCTCCAAAGCCCAAGTGACACCTGAGGACCAGAAACTCAACTGACCTTAACATAAAAACTAAATTAATTTGCCGGGCGTGGTGGCGCACACCTTTAATCCTAGCACTCGGGAGGCAGAGGCAGGCAGATCTTTGTGAGTTCGAGGCCCGCCTGGTCTACAGAGTGAGTTGCAGGACAGCTGGGACTACAGGGAGACCCTGTCTCAAAAAGACCAAAAAAAATTAATTTATCTGAGCTAACTGTATGGTTGTAAACACCCCAATAGGAAAGTATAATCAAAAGTATAATAAAATAACTTATACCTTATTACCAGAGAGATAGGTGAGATCTACAGTGCCATTCTAGAAAAATACCACTTTTATACTAACCTTATAGAAATACTTGGGACTTATGGCTAATGCACCCCACACACATACCAAAAAAAAAAATACAAACAAAATAAAACAAACAAACAAACAAACAAAAAAACCTATTGTGGTGTTTATGCTGGTTCACATTCTGGAGCCATGTGTACTAAAACATTTTTTTCCAATCCCTTACAACAGAGTATAGATCCTCTCTCCTTCCAGTTGGAGAATCTGGACAGGGATACTCCTATGTCTAATGCACTTACTTGGCCCCCTGTTGGTAATGAGATGTCTACGCACTGTTACTTTTTAAACCAAACCCAACAGTTTGTTCATACAAGACTTAAACAACTTGTTATTTCAGTTGTAGGGAAATCAGACACTAACTACTGGCCACTATTGGCCCAGACTAAAACACCAGTCATCCAGAGCACCTAAAATGGAGACCAGATCTTGATTTTCCCACCTGAAATTCCCTGTTCTCCCAACAATGTGCCCTATCAGCCTGAAGTAGTTACAGAAGAGAGTGTGACACCCCTTTTCTACTATAACTAAATGACTGGACAGTTAGGTCTGGCAAACTTAGCATCCTACAGGACTCATAGATTATCCACTGCCTCCAGAAACTGTCAATCAATGACAACTTCCTCTGTACCTGAGGTCTTGCCCAAGACATTTAAAGGGTCCTGACCTGGACGCTAGCTTTTGCAATTGGCTGCCATGTGGTAACAATATGTGGCTTAGCCTTGGCTATTCCTGAATATCCTGGAGTGTGATAATCCTAGTATTGGTTTTATTTGGGGTTCCTACATGCATAGATCTAACTTAATTAACAATATTAATCCTAATAGCTACTGAATGCCTGCCCAATCTTTTTAAAATATGATATTTTTATTAATTCTTTGAGAATTTGCATACATGTACTTCGTGTATTTTAATCATATTTACACAGTCCTCTAAAATTCTTTTATCTAGATAAGTACAAATATGTTGTCCTTTCTTATACCAAAAGAACACAGATCTTGCTGATCTCAATTTTATTTTGAGATGACTCATTTTTCTTTACATCTACTTGAGATTCTGTGGGTGTACCTGAGTTTGTGTGTATATAGGCTAACTTTTCAGCCAGCATGCTTCAGATTCTTGAGTAAAGATCACAAGACCTCTCTGTTTATGCCCTGTGAGTCAGGATGTCATGTGTTGGTGTGGAGGTCTAGGATTGTTCACTGGGAGTTGAGGTAACACTGCACATCCCAAACTGTAAGTTGCTTGTTGCATAGAATAAATGGATTTGAATACTTTGACATTATCCTGGGGTTGTATTGTAGCAATCCCACACTATACCCTCATCAGTCTGTTCCACAGTGGAACTGAAATCTCCCCACAAAAAACCCACCCAAATAGGGAGAATTATAGCAATATGGGTGTCCATGTTCATAAAGCCCCATGATGAGGAAAATATCTAATAGGTATCCTTTCCTTCAGGCTGAGAACTTTCAGACACTGTCATCCAATGTGCCCTCTTGCTCTCAGCTACTAGTCTTCTATGTTGTAAATATTCTCCTCCAATATTTGGTTCAAAAAAGAATATATCCCTGAAATATTATGGGTTCAGATAAAAAAAAATGACAGTAACATAACCCTCCCCTTGCTCTGGCACCAAGCTACTACTTAGGATAGTAGTTGCCAGCCCCTTCAGAGTTTTAAAATTCACCAGAAACTAAGTCTGGCTTGAGCCACTTGATCCTAAACCAAAATAGGAAAAAAAAAGTATTTAAAGAGACTTTTTCCTACAGCTCTGTTTCTCTGACTTTTAAGCAGGTTTAAAATCCCACTGCCTTGGTACAGTTAAGCATTGGGTTGACTTAGCCCTGAAGATTCCGTATGCATTTCTAATACTAACCAAGGATCACTACACCTGCCTTGGAATGCCTGAAGCCATAGGGACCACTTGAAATTTAAAAAGGATGTTTTTTTATTCTGCAGTCTTTCCTAGGCTCCTACACCATGGGTCCTTTAATCATATGTTCTAACCTCATTGCAAATTGTTTTGGTACTCATCTTAGATTCTTAATGAGATTATAAAAGCACAAAAGGTCTAACACAGTCTCTTTTGACTTGTAACAAATGTAATTTTAAAAAGGTAAGACTAACTCTCTATTATAAAAGTTTGAAATTTTATCATTTTTTGACCTTTGGGGGGAATTTTATCTTCCTGTATAGTATAGTTACTGGATTTTATAGGTGATTATTCTGGATTTTAACTTTGATGACCTATTTGACTATTTTTAAGGGATTATTTTAGATTTTGACATCTTTTATATGGTATATTTATTGATTTCTAAAAGAAACTATTTCAAAGTCTTACATTGTTCTATATAATGTTCATATCAAGTCCCAGTTTTTTCTATCTTTTAAATTTTGATTCATGTCTTTAAAATTTTTTCTTATGCTGGACATTGTGGTGCATGCCTATAATCCTAGCAGGACTGCTGGGGCTACAAGAAGACCCTGTCTTGAAAAGAACAATTTTTTTTTCTTATGATGTTATGTTTTTGCATGTTTCCATGTGTTAAAATATAACATATTTCCATACAGAAATATATCATTCAATCATGTTAATCATATTCTGTTCATGTGTTACTTTGTCACAACATAATTTAAAACTGTGGACACTAAAGCTTTTTCTTAATTTTTGTGCACAAAATTAATAGGCTTAAATTTCATCCTGCCATGCCTAATCAAAATATAGATATTTTTCTTTAAAAACGAGGTACCATAAATATCATTAAATAAATATGAATGTGTTTCTTGTAGACAGCATATAGATGGGTTTTGTTTCCTAATCCATTCTCCCAGTCTATGCCTTTTGATTGGGGAGTTTAGCCCATTATTATTTAAGGTTATAATTGAAAGGTGGATGTTGCTTCCTTTCATTTTATTATCCATTTGGGCTTCTAGCCTCTGATTTTGCTCCTATGGTTATGTTTTATTAGTTTCTTTTCCTAGGTGTTTGAGGATTGTTGCTCCTCTCTTCTTCCCTTTGAATTGCTTCAAGTATTTTATGAAGAGTTGGTTTTCCAGACATGTATTCCATCATCTTGTTTATGTCATGGAAGATTTTTCTCTCCTTCAAGTATAGTCGACATTTTTGCTGGGTAAAGTATTCTGGGTTGACATCCGTAGTCCCTTAACACTGGGAATGCTTTGCTCCATGTTCTTCTTGCTTTCATGGTTTGAGGCAAGAAGTCATTTGTAATTCTGATGGGTTTCCCTTTGTATGTGACTTGTTTTTCTTTTGTAGCCCTCAGAATTTTGTCTTTGTTTTGGGCATCTAGCATTTTAACTATAATATGGCGTGGGGTGTTTCTTTTCTGATCTTGGGATCCAAGGCCCCACAAAAGGTAAGGGCTCCTTGCCCCTAAGTTGGGATACCTGCAGGAGGAGAGGCGATAAGACCCTGCTGCTGAAGACCTGACGTTAACATGGGAGGGATGTATTGAGACCGCACATGCAAGTGTACAGATGGCCTCTGGAATGCCAAAGAGTGTTACCAAAGGCCACTAAACCAATAAAGCAAATACGGGTCTCCCTGAGTCAAGCAAGACTCCACCGTCAGCACCAGCTACACCTCACCTGCCTGGAAATACTGTGCAGCAGAGGCAGCCATGTGCCTGTATATCCCAAATCTAATTGGCTATTGGCTCTCTCCTTGGAGGAATAACCCATGGCTGATGCCACAAGCCTACATCCTCTACAGGTTAGGAGATGTTATAAGCCACAGTAAGACCCTGTCATATTTATCAGGGGGTAAAAATGTAATTCATGGATTAACATATCATCCAAACATATGTGTCTATGCCAAAGTAACCTACCATAACTATTAGTGCTGCTTAAATACCTATATATCTAATTGCTTGTGCTTCATTAGTAGGATCGAAAGGTTACTCCTGAACAAACTGTCAGCCCATGAAAGGAAACAGCCAGAATTGACCAGAATCCAAGTCAACAGCTCCAGAGAGAGAGGACAGTTTTACTTCTCATCCACCTGTGCCCCTTTTCTAAGCCTAGGGAACAATCTGCGGAAGAGGGGGCATGGTTGAATGTAAAGGCTGCAATTGGGGTGAACGGTGAAACTACAGCAATGTAGTCTGGACACTCATTTGATCAACTTGATTGAACAAACAACCTGTCACCCCCCACTGAATGGTAGGACTGTGGGGGTTTGGGCACAACAGTCTGTAGATTGGTTTTGCACGAAGGATGCTTATACTCATGGATTATCGCTTATAGCTAAAAAAGGAAAAAAAAACCTGAAAGATGCAGGACAGTTATGGCAGAATACATGATCTGGGATGGGGTGGGGGTGGGGGTGAAGGGAAAGGGAAATATGCCTGATCTGAATTGGAAAATGATGTACGAAATGCACAAACCATCAATAAAAATTAAATTAAAAAAATAAAATAAAATCTAAATCCAAAAAAATAAAAATAAAAAAAAATAAATATGAATGTGCAGTTAACTAAAAGTCCTAGGTAACAAAATTTATTATAATCTTTTAATCTTACCACACCTTAAGAACTTTACTCAATGGTAGACCCTTGTGCCTCCCTGAACCTAATGGTATGGGACAACTTCTCTTAAAGTGCTTTATGACCTCTGGGATGCCTGGACCAGCCCAGCCACTTACCTCCAGGGATGGAGAAAGGCAGCATGAGACTGCTTTTGGGGACTGCTTTGTGTTTCTCATTGGGTATTAATAAATAATGTGATTTCCTCCTTGTAGGCCAGGCCAGTCTCACAGCCTCTTCCTTTTAATGCTGTGTATGTCTATGTGTGTGTGTATGTGTGTGTGTGTGTGTGTGTGTGTGTGTGCGTGCATGCTTGTGCTTTAATTCCTTATAACTTTCTAGCTTGTTGAATACTAAAGAGTTAACTATACAACTCTGGTTAAATCCAACTCAATAAAACAATTTACAGCATGCTTTTGGTATTTTTGGTTATTAAATGGTCTTCAACAAAAGACTAATCCTCCTGCATTGATGCCCTGGGGGGGTCCCTACAGAGCTCCTTAGCTCCATCACGTAATCCAAGAGGTACACATTGTCTACTCTGCCATGTGCCTTCACTGTTAGCTTTGACATTTCCCTCTGGTTAATGGAGGTAATGTCTACTCTAGGCAATAATACCCAGTTTAAACACTTATGCACTTTCTATAAAAAGCCTGTCATGTAACTAGCCCCCACCCCAAAAGGCTAGTTCTGGAATGACCTGGAGTTTTACAAGGTTTGAGTCTCTAGCCAACAAACAACTGGATTGAGACATACTGTACCCTAAATACCCCCTGTCTTTATAATAGAAAAGAAACAACCACACTCAGCCAGGACTTCCCTGACTCTCTGCTTGCAAAAAAGAAGGGGGAGGAATATGCCTCCTCCCTCCAGTATGCAGTTGCAGAGCACTCCTTACTCTGAACCTTTTGTGAATTTTGAAATCAGTAATGATAACTCCAGTCTGTAATCATTGGAGCCCTCTAACAATAATAATAAGACAGAATTTTTATTATGGCAGGATCCAATGTTAGGACAATTTAAAAAATAAACCTCAACTCAAGTGGTAACTATGGGGAAAGGGTTCACTTGCATCTTCCCACAGGTGGAATCCCCATCTGAGTTCAAGCCAGAAGCATTCAATAAATGGATCAGGATCCACTGGCAGGGGAGCTGACCTGTCTGAACATCCAGAAATTGTATCATTGCCATAGATACCAGAGGAATTTTCCTCTCAAGGGTGGGAGTGCCCATGGTGTGCAGCTACACATGCAGCTTCCCACAGTTTAGCTCCCCGTCTCTGCTATTTCCTGGTTCCTGGTTGCTAGGCAAACAAGTACAAGAACTCTCCAATATCAGACAAGACCAGAATTTATTGAGATTGCCTACAAAGTAATAGCTGAAAGTATACACTCACTTAAACTGCTGGGTGGCACCTGGGTCCCCAGTTCAACATAGCCACCAAGAGTTATTCCACAAAACCCCGTACCATCTGCCCATGCTGGTAAATGGTGAGAGAGGGCCTCAGATGGCGGACTTTTTATTTGTCTCCACACTCCAAAGTGTCAGAATTCCCAAGTCTTGTGCACTCCCATGGGAATAGCAGCATGGTGAACATCAGGAACATGTGGAAACTCGCTGTGCAACTGGGCTGCAGTTTCAGCTCTTCCCACTTAGCACACAGCTTTTCTCCGTGATAAGCCCATTCCAAACAAGAATGTATTTATTCCATAGCATATGTGATCATTCCTTGGACTAGTGGCCTCCCTCTGAATTTTGATTTATAGTTAAATAAGATATATTGTTAGATAAAGCCTTCAGTCCTGGGGTGGAGTATCCTACCAGGAGCTGTTGGCCTTGGAGGCTCTAGAGGCCCCACAAACAAAAGTTATTTGCCTATAACTTTGAGTGCACACAAGAAGTGGATAGTAAGAGTCTATTGTTAAATATACAGAGTGATGTGAGCATGAGAATGAAAAAATAATGCTGAGACCTTGACTGTAACTGGGCAGCTGAAGTTCATAGTTACAGACAATTCTATGCAAATCCCTAGAAATAAACTGTTCTCTGATGTTCTACTACAGACCACATTTTCTGCACTTTTATGTGCCAATGAAGTAGTGCAATAGTGGAAGCCTGGTACATGTACACACAGAAAATTTCTAATTGGATCTACAGCTCACTTTTGGGTGGGGGGGACACACCACTGATACTGCAAAACTGGTTTATTTCTAGTGGCAGAAGGCTTTAGAGACCACCTTGGTAAAGCTATCGCCATCATCTTGTCAAGGAATTGTGATGCACCAACTAAGATACCATCCAAGTATATGTGTCAGTGCCCATAACATAATTTATAATGGTTAATGATGTTTAAATGTCTGTATTTCTTAATGTTTGTGGTTTATTTGTATAATTAAAAGGAGATTCCTGAATAAGTCACAAGTGCATTGAAAACAGAACTTGGACAGACCCAAGAGATTGATGTGTCTCCTCAGAGACTCTGTCTTACCCCTCATCCAGGGTCCAGGGACTCTTGAAAAAGAGTTTAGAATGTCAGATTTAACAGCCAAAGAAGGGGGATGAGTTTTGAAATCACAGGCAAAACTGACTGAACTTGTATTTTGTCAACATGTTTGTTCATTCAAACCTTTCCAACTGGACTTGGGGACACTGGCTTGTACAAGAATTGGACAGAGTTCCATGTTAATGGGGTCCACATGGACATTACTTTTGTTTATTGCTTACATTTTCTAATCAGAATACTCCATATTTGGTTTTTACATAGGCATTGATTAAGCTTAGTGCTTTGGTGAAATAGCTGTGGCCACTCAAGCCAGGGAAAAGGTAAATGATGACCATTACTATCACACTCTCTGAGCTTGTGGTGGCAAAACCAGAAGGCAGAGATGGCCATACTGGAGCTTGGGAATGTGGGGGCTAAGATTTCAGCCAGGATGCTTCACAGTCACAGGTAAAGATCATGGAAATTCTCTGTTTTTGCACTGCAAATTGCGATGACATGTGATGATGTGAGGTTCTAGAATTGGATGCTGGGAGGAAATGTCATGCTATATAAGTTATCTGTTATGTAGAATAAATGGATTAGCACCTTCTGATGTAGTCTTAGGAAGTGCTGTAGCAATCCCACACAACACTATTCCACTATGGGATTGACACCCCATCAAAATCAATGCATGATTTTCTACTCTTCCATTATGTCCAGGTATGATGGTGTGTCTGTGTGTGTCAAGCATCTTTGTGAACATACACACACTACATATTATGGTGGATTACTATGTGACCATTGAAGTAAAGGAATAATCATATAAAGAGAATTAGTGTCCCTTAACCTCACACATACAGCATAAGATTTCATAAATTAATGAAGATACTGTATCTCACTGTCTTTTATCTGGTAGCAAAATATGTGCTTAAAGCATTAACAAAGAGTAAAGTGTGGAAAGTGAGAGCTCATATATATGTGCTGCTCCGGTCTCAGAAGGCATGCAGGGCAATCCACCTGTGACTCCCTTGAATTTAGACGATAGAGGATACTTTTTAAACTAAATACACAAATGTGGTGGATATTGTATCCATAGTTATGAATATTACATTAAGAATGCTGAATCTAAGGATTCCCACCATGTTCTATGTGCATTCACAATATATTTAGGATCTTGGCTCCTCGATACAACCATAGTGCTGTACAGAAGAGCAATCTATTGAAAGCTGGGCAATGAGAAGTCTTCTGTTTTGGGGACTATCTGTTTATTGAGGACATTTTCAGGGTTCTCATTGTGCCTTTGTCTATGTCTTTGTTACTCCATGTGGAGATGGGATGTGTCATTCAATGTGTTCTTTCCTGGTCTCACACTAAATTATTTCCTCCTGTGTACAACATATTCTTTGATCTTCATGGACATAAGACTTAGCTTTCCTCTTTGATCCCCGAATCACATTTATCACTATTGTATTCAATTTTGTAGTGACATTGTGAATTCTGATATGTTTGTGAGAACTGAAGACATGATCATAAATGATATGTTATGGGACACCTGGAATGAAAGTTTCTTAAATATCAGATGGTTTCCTTAAATACTTAGGAACAAAACATTCTCTCATTGGAGAATGATGACACCCTGACAGCTCTCAACGTGCACCTCGTTATGCAAATTGAACATCCTTGAAAAAGTCTGATTTGTAATATACTTAGTTCATTCTTCACAAAATTTTACAAGTGACATTTGGTGTGAGGAATTGATATCAGTGGAATTGTCATGTCCAAAATATATGGACCACTTTCATTGTCAAGCTTCTGTTTATTGTGTGGTCATTAGTTCCTGCTGCTTTCTTATGTTGTATGATAAGCCAAAAAGCAATGTACATTAGCAGACTTACCTTATAAGATTTTAAAGATTTTTATTGGTGCTTTGTGTATTTCATACATCATTTTTCAGTTCAATTTAGTCATACTCCATTTTCCCTGCCCTCCACCCTTCTACAGTTCATGATTTTGCAATACATGTTCTACATCTATTTCTCAGTCTTATTAAAGTTTTTTTTCTCTGCAGAGGTTTATTGTTCTGGGCAGAATTTAACTGTACCAATAAGTTTTTTGACCCAGTACTTATGTTGTTCTTGTTCCTTCCCATTTGTATTTTTTCCAAAATATGCCTATGTAAAGGTCATATATGTACCAGAATTATATCCTTTGGAAATAAGCTGTATGTTAATTCTGAAATATGTTTAGGAATTAGCATGTTTTTTCTCTTTGATTTTATATTACTCTAAGACATGAACACATACCTTCCACTCATATATTGTAATTACAAGGTCTTATTTGTCTTTGTGCACAGAGGCTCCCTGCAACATAAGCCGGTATGGAACTCGATTTGTAGGACAGGTTCTCCTTGCAGAGATATCAATAGATCTGCCTGTTAGATGGTTGGGATTAAAGGTGAAAACCACTGTGACTAGATAAGGTTTTAATAAATATATTTTTTCAGCTTCACACTGAAGTTACTATGTTATTAATTGTCACCTGCTTTTGTTTAACTTTTTAACTTCATTCATGTTCAAATACACACACATGTACAAACACACACACATACCCCACCCACACATTCAAACACAAGCACACACATAGCCACACACCCTAATCACTGCTTTCTCTGGTTAGAAACCCAGATTGATATTCATGAAGTAATTATGCATTGAGTTCTCAGGTTCAATCATGTGCTGGTATTTTGATTGAGTTACCTCTTGGTTGAAAATTGTTTACTCTAAAATGAATACAAATTATTAAAAAAATGAGAGTGAGTCTTCAGAAGCTCCAATAGAGCCAATTTTTTAAAATGTTCTTAAAACTAAAAAACATATTAAAATAAAATCACTTTTTTTCTTGGTCTTTTTGAGAGACAGGGTGTCCCTGAAGCCCCAGCTGTCCTGGAACTCACTCTGTAGGCCAGAACTCACAAAGATCCACCTGTCTCTGCCTCCCGAGTGCTAGGATTAAAGGCTCATGCCACCACGCCTAGTTATAAAATCACTTTTTATGAATATAAAAGCAATTTAAAAATACTGGTAAAACAAATGTAATAATATTGAGCAGCACTAAAGTAAGTATCTTAAATGAGGTATGTAATACATTTTGCATATCACAAATCTAATCCTAATAAAAATGCTTAATTATATAGACAATAGAATTTTCTAACCATCAAATGGTACTAGAAAATCCTTCAAAAATCTTTTTGCTTATGTCAAAATCCTCAGCTCTTCCATATTAGAAATATAAACAAATTCCCAATCCATGTTTTTACTCCACAGGGTGTTTTCAATGGCTCTTGGAAATGCACACAGACACACACACACACACACACACACACATACACACACACAGACACACACACACACACACACACACTCACCACACCACACCACATCACACAATCTTGTATTTATTGTAGTTCTTTCCCCCAAAGAAAACCCATCATATGACATACATTAGAAAATGGCGTACTCTTGTGGATATAAAAAGAAAGGCACACTGTCTATGTTATAGACATTCTATGTTCTAGAATACTAGAATCCATAGTGTGTGTCCCTGGATAGGATTCCAATATTAAAACCCCACCAAGTCATGGCTTAAGGATCATTTTGCAAAAGGGGGTGAAAAGATTGTAAGAGCACTGGTACATGAACATAAGTAAACAGAGACTTTAGAGCATCCACCAGTAAAATTATTCCTGTCAAGAAACTAGAAGTGCTAGAGCCAACCATAAAGGTGTCTGCTATTTTATACAACTCAATCTGGAACAGTTCGAAACATACAAAGCTGCTCTCAGTTCTGCATAGTCAAATTCTAGGCATCTGCTTGGGAAAAATAAAAGCCATAAGAAAGTGGGTCCTTCTGGATGAACACCTGAAAGACCTAGGGGCCTGGGAACCCTGGCTGACCCCACTTAACAGGACCCATCGTTCTGATTCTACTAAACTTATATATTAAAAAGGAAACAACCCTAGTTCTTTATTTATTGATATGACACCATTTACTCATGAATGTGTTTTTCAGATTGGGGTATACCTTACATGGAAAAAAATATCAACGAGGCCACGTCATACTGCCTTTATGTGTGGAACACTTCTGTTGTGATTTCACTTCTGTTTGATATTCCTTTTACTCTTATATGTTTGTGTTTTTCATAATCATAGCCAGGGAGCCACAGAGGCCATCACTCTTGGTTACAGGAGTAGTTACGTCAGGAGTAAGGATGGCAGCCACACCCTTTAGCAGGAAAATGACTTGCAACAGAAAATGACTGAAATTATATTTGATGATCATTTTTGTGTATGCAAATCTCTTCAACTAGACTTGCTGTACCCTAGAGTGTACAAGAATTGGACAAAGATGCTTGCCAGTTGGGTTCACATGGACATTGCTTATATTTATTACTTATGTTTACTAATTGGTTTACCGTGTTTTCCATTTTCACGTTGGCATTGACCATTGGAGTTGATTTTGTTTTTACAAAATAGTCATAGACATTTTCACCAGACAAAAAGAACTGCACTCTCTGAGCTTCTGGAGGCCAAAGATAGAAAGGAGGTATGTGGAACAGCAGTAATGGATTCAGCCAAATGTTGCACATGTGTAAACTAGCATGTGCTTGGCACAATGAGATGACTTATTTGTCTGAATATCTCTTCCTTGGTATGCCCACGTGCTGGGATGACATGTGATGGTGTGGAAGTCTGAGATTGGCCACTAAGAGGTAATGCCACAAGACCTATATAAGCTATCTGTTATGTAGAATAAATAGATTTTAACATATTTGCACCATCTGATGGGGTCCCTGGGCTGTTACTGCTCCCATGACTGGCTATGAAGCTATCAGCCCAGAGCTGGTTTTTCAGGTCCTTACATCATGGGACCCAGCAGCCCCACCCTGCCCAATGCCAACTCAATCAGACAAAAATACAGCATATAACGAGGGAAATGGACAAAATAACTCATTCTCAAACTTACCAGAACTATTGTGAACTGATTACTACTGGATGAGAGAGGGTAGATCTTCTTTATTAAAATATATTATTTAGGGGCTGGAGAGATGGCCTAGCTGTTAAGAGTGCCGACCACTCTTGCAGAGGACCCGGGTTCGATCCCCAGCACCCACATGGTGGCCGAAAACCGTCTGAAACTCCAATTCCAGGAGAACTCCAGTTCCAGGGGATTCCGAGACCCTCTTCTGACCTCCACAGCATTGCACAACACGGGTGCACAGACCTGCATGCAGACAGTACATTCATACACATACAGAAATAAATAAAATTAAATTAAAAAAATTTAAAAAATATTATTTAGTTATGTGCATTTTATATAATACTCCTTAATCAAATTTAGAACCCCTATGGGATCTCATGGATACTGTCATGTATCTTAAGGCTAGCCAGACAAAAATTTCTACCAAGATACACTTTGGAACACATACATCCACTGGATTACTCCAAATATGTAAGGATGAAGCTCTATTTGGCTTGAGCAACACCCCACATTTCAGTGTCCCAAAAACTTCTTTGAGAAGCCCTGTTCACTGGACAAAGCCCTATATCCTGAATGCTCCCTTTTGATGTATTGGGCAGATATCACACCTCCTATTTATTGTATACACACCTGGGAGTTCTCTTTCCCCAATAGGAGCCACATTGGCTCCCTCTTCCCTTGACCTCTTTAACACCCTCCAGCCCTCACTTCCCTGCCAGGAGCATGGTAGCTTTAGTATACAAACCTTTTCTTGTTGCCATGGAATTTCTCCTGGCTCATTCGTAAGTCCATCCTTTCTTTTCCCCCTTTCTCCTAGCTTCCCTGTACCTTTTCCTTCCCCCTCACTTCCAGGGCTAGGACTAGCTTCACTGCCCATCTGGCTGGAGTGATCCAGGGAACCTCCAGTCCTGGGAATCTGTGGTCTCTGGTCAAGGGGGAAAGAACACCAAAATGCTACAACTGTCATCTCAATGAGTAATAGCCTCTCAGTAGAAAAGAAGAAAAGAGGTATGGTCTCAGGCACTCTGCCCCATGTCTTTCTCAAGTGAGACACACGTTTCTGGTTGTCTACCCTGTGCCTCTCTCAAGTGAGACACACTTCTATGGCTGACGGTCATCCTTGCCCTGTGTCTCTCTTAAGTGAGGCACAGTTTTACAAATGTTTTCAGAGGGTCCAGAGAAGGGAAATTAAAGCCCTCCCTGCCTGATAGGGGACTAGGGTAATGGGTAGGTTAGTCCCCATCCCCTCAAGTTTCTCGTGGTGGATAAGCTGTTTTTCTTCCAATCTTTACTTTTTTTCTAAACTTTAACTTCTGTGGGAGCCATTAACCTAATTGGAATCCCACCTGCTTGGTCAAGCAACTGCAAAAAACCTTCTGCCTTTAAGTTTGTTTGATTCACTACCATTTCTCCCCTTTTCCATCCTAAATAAGCCCAGGCACACACACACACACACACACACACACACACACACACACAAACACACACCAGCTAGATTCTGAGACTAAGTGAACTGAGGCCACACCCAGCTATGGCAGTGCACTAGCATGCTAATTCTAGCTCAGATAAGACAGGGCCAGCAACCACACAGGCCTTGGGATGGGACTCCCGCCCTCTGAGTCTGGAGCAGGGGACCAGTAATTTCAAAAACTGTGGGGTGATGGATGGACAACAAGTAAGAGGAATGCACCCCTGAAGCCCACCTGCCAAATTACTAGGATGTGCCAGCACATGCAGGGCATTCTCTACATGCCCTGCAAAAATAACTAAGAGTAAAAAGCCACAAAGCAGGGCACAATGGGACATGGCACCTGCCCTTCTGTAAAACAACTAAAAATGGCTAAGG
Source organism: Rhizomys pruinosus (assembly GCA_009823505.1). Classification (NCBI taxonomy): domain Eukaryota; kingdom Metazoa; phylum Chordata; class Mammalia; order Rodentia; family Spalacidae; genus Rhizomys; species Rhizomys pruinosus. Next base: position 491,790 of record VZQC01009956.1, read on the forward strand.
GATTAAAAGTCAAACAGGACTGGGAAAGAAAAAAGTAAAATGCTGCAAGTGCTACCCATAGCTGCCCCACCACACCTTCAGGTGCCAAAAACGTACAACTCCCAGCATGCCCTAAGCCTGTTGCACCTGTGTTAACTTCTTTTTGTTCAAATCCAGCTGCACCAAGAAACTTCAAAGCTTCCAAGGATTTAATTAAATGTGTTCTTTCTCAAGCAGATCTCAAAAAATACACAGAGATGATATACATTCAAGCCTTATTGTGCTTTTACTTATGGTGCTTATTCAAAATTGAGTTTTAATTGTGCTCTTCCTTGCTGTGGTGGTATGAATGACAGTGTCCCCCATAGGCTTTAAGTATTCAGATATTTTGTCCCCCGTTGTTGGCCCTGTTCTGGGAAGTCTTAGAAGATGTGGCCATTCTGGAGGAGGTATGTCAATGGGGGCACACTTAGTGAGTTTAACAAGCCTTGCCATCTCCAGTCTCTCTCTCACTTGATTTCCTGTACTCATTGAAAGATGTGAACCTCAGCTCTCTGCTCCAGCCCTGGCCACCATGCCTCCTGCCACAATGGACTCTAATTCCCTGGAACTGTCAATCATAAGCTCAAATAAACTATTCCTTTTATGAATCCCCTTGGTCATGGTGGTTTTATCACAGCAACAGAAATGTGACTAATATACTTGTATATCAATTTTATCTCAAGATAATCATGTATAATATGGTCATTCAAAATCTATTAAGTTAAATTCTATCTCAAACATGCTTATTAAGATATTAAATTTTTATTTTTATTTATTTTATTTATTTTATTTTTTATTTTTTGGTCTTTTTGAGACAGGGTCTCCCTGTAGCTCTGGTTGTGCTGGAACTCACTCTGTAGACCAGGCTGGCCTTGAGCTCACAAAGATCTGCCTGCCTCTGCCTCCCAAGTGCTAGGATTATAAGTGTGCACCACCACACCTGGATGATACTAAATTTTAAAATCTAATGTAGCTTTATTAAAAAATGTCTTTAAATAAACATATGCACAATTAATTAATTAAAAATCCTAGGTAATTTTGGAGTCTTTCACATGAATTTTCATCTTTTACAAGACTGTTCACAGGTTTTCAAACCATGTGGCTTGTAATCTACCGCTGAGCTGAAATAACAAGTCATTCTAAATCATGTTTGTCTTTAACTGCCTTTTAAAATCAACCTAAAATAACACCATTTTTCAATTTCAGCACCCTAAAAGAAAAAAAAAAAAGAGAATTGTTATGAAGATTTTCAGGCCAGCCCTGTCTGACAAAAGGCTTTAACAATAATAAAATGTTCTCTAACAACTATTGATTATTTAAAAAGAAACTCAGTTAAAAATACACTAAATATTTGCTTTAAAAATTAACTTATGATTTTTACTGCCTAGATAAACATAATGCTTAAATTCAGTAAAGATTAACTCTAAGACTAGGATTAACCTTTTTAAAACTAATATATTAACTTATTAAGAGTAAGGAAAAATTTACACATATGATAATTCAGAATTTTATTGGATATATACTGTCATCTACTGGTTACAATCTGTCAATACCCAATACGGATCTGTAAAACCCACTTTATAGTCTGCAGTCTTGGACCAGCTGTGGGTTGAGGTACCCTAGAGCACACCAGACTTGCAGAAAAAGCATGCTCCAGAGGAAGCCGAGGCAGGCCTGCTCAAGAGGCAGCAGTTCCATGTGCAATTTTCCTCTGATAGGTCCTGGGTACTGTTGCCACGGTGATAATGGCTGTGCCATGTCATTATCTATCCACCAACAGTAGAGAAGCTTTGCAGTCAAGATATTGTTTAGCAGAGGAGTGGTTTCTGTTGGACACTAATTGACGCTAAAAAAAAAACCCACTTTATAAAATTTATACCTAAAGTGATAATATATATATATATATATATATATATATATATATGGGCTGTAATAAACTAAAGTTTAAAATCATATACATAAACTTTATTTCTTTACTATCAAATTTTAATCATGGTAACTTCAAGATCACAATGTATGTTTAGTCAAGGTTTATCTAACCTAAGTGTACTTATTTTATGGTCTTTTCAAGACAGGGTCTCCCTGTAGCCCAAGCTGGCCTGGGACTCACTCTATAGACTAGGCTGGCCTTGAACTCATGCTTCTGTCTCCGAAGTGCACAAAAGTTTACTTTTATCAAAAATTTATTTACACAATATATGGCGGTAAAGCTAAATTACTTATGTTAATTTAACAATTGGTTGTTTAAATGTATCAACATAAAAGATTGGTCACACTTACATTTATTGGAAATACAAGTTATTATTATTTTTTACTCTTAATTCATACTAGATTTCCAGGTGACTGCCTTAACACTGATGTATAGCAATGTTCCCTATGTCTTTCTGTGATGTTATCTGTAATGTCCCCTTTTTATCAATAAGATAGCTTAGCCTTGAAACACTAAATTTAACCTCTTAATCAAAAATGGTCCTACAAACCCTGGTTCCTGTATGGGTATGTAGTACTATTGCCTTTAAAATTGTAAAAGTCAGCCAGGAGTGGTGGTGCATGCCTTTAATCCTAGCACTTGGGAGGCAGAGGCAGGTGGATCTTTGTGAGTTCAAAGTCAACCTGGGCTACAGAGTGAGTTCCAGGACAAGCTGCTGGACTACAGGGAGCCCTGTCTCAAAAGACTAAATAAATAAAATAAATAAAAATAAATAAATAATAAAATAAAAAAAAAAATTTTTAAAAGTTTTAGCCAGGTTGTGTGGTGCATGCCTTTAATTCCCAGCACTCTCAGAAGGCAGAGGCAGAAAGATCTCTGTGAGTTCAAAGCCAGCCTGGTTTACAGAGTGAGTTCCAGGGCAGCTAGGACTAAAGGGAGACTCTGTCTCAAAAAGACAAAAAAATAAAAAAGTGAAAGTCTTTTCTATTATCCTACAATTAAAAAGGCAAAACTAATATGATCTCCTTCCAAAATACAGCTTAACTTCTTCCTTGCACTAAGAGACATGAGATCTCTTGGAGTGATACTTTATTTCTCAGAAATATCTATTAAAATTGTGTCAAAGCCAGGTACTACACTGGCTGGGGCCTCTCCCAAAAGCCAACTGTTTCAGTAAAGAATAAACAGCTGTCTTTTATCACAGCCCAAAATCAGGCCCAATAGATCTATCAAGGCTACAAAAATATTAAAGGGCCATGGGTAAAAAAACCCAAATACTAAATTGATACATTATTTTGTTTTCCAAACTTAATTTTAAAGGGCTAAAACATTTTATTCTTAAAAGAAGTTTTATTAGCCTTTGTTCTAGTTTGTCTTCCATTGCTGTGACAAAACACCCTGACTGACACCAACTTGGGGAGGAAAGGGTTTATTAAGATTACATCTCCTGGGTCACAGTTCATCACTCAGGAAGCCCAAAGCAGGAACTCAGGGCAGGAACCTGGAGGCAGGAGCTGAAGCATAGGCCATGGAGGAATGCTGTTCACTGGCTGGGCCCCCTGGCCCATGCTCAGCCTGCCCTCTTATACTGTAAACAAACTGCCCAGGGTGGCACCACTCATTGTGGGCCGGGCCCTCCCACACTGCTCGACCATCAAGACAGTACTCCACAGATATGACCACAGGCCAATCCAATGGAGCCAATTCCCCATTTGAGGCTCCCTCAACCCAGGTGTGTCAAGTTGACACTAAATCTATCCAGCACAATTGACCCCTTGTCAACTTGACACACAAAACACATCACTGTTAAACCACCACCTTTCCAGTTCTTATCTCCAAAGTATGATGTTAACATTAACCACAACCTAAGACAGCACAACCTTAAAAGCCCCACAGTCCTTAGAATGTCCAAACACTTAAAAGTTCACGGTCTCTTAAAACTATCTTAACTGTGGGCTGCTGTAAAATCCAAAACAAGTACTGTCTTATTTCATAGGGAAGAATCAGGCACACTCAAACAAAACCTAAGTCCAGCAAAGTAGCTCAAGGTTGGACACCTGGGATTGACTCATGATCTTCTGGGCTCCAAAGGGTTTCAGCAGCTCACCATCTCTGACTCTGCCATCCGTGGCACACACAGCTCATCTCGAAGGTGCAGGCAGACACCATTCCACACCTGCTGCTGCTCTTGATGGTCATCCCATGGTCCTGGCATCTCCAAAAAGCTGGGGTCTCCACTGAAACTGAGGCAGCACCTTTACCAATGGTCTCTTCTGACCTCTCCTGGTGCAAAGCCTCAGCTTCTCTCCATGACTCTCCATGCAATCCCGGGGTCTTCACTGCAACCAAGGTGCACTACCACCAATGGTCTTTCCTGACCTCTCACAGTGCCAAGCCTCGGCTGCTCTCTGACGCCCTCAAATTTCAAAACCAGAACCATATAGGAGACTCTTACATACTACCAAGTCCTGCTTCTGGCTTGAGATGGAGGCTCAGGCCCCTTCTGGATCACAGCTTCTGTGTGCTGACCCTGAAGAAATTCTTCCCAGAAGATTTCACCACAGTGATGCTGGTCTGTTGTTACTTACAGCTGATTTTTCAGCCCCAGCTAACCAGCATCAATTGTCCCAGTACAACAAAGATTTCACTTCAGGTTCTGGTCTCTTGTTACTTACAGCTGATTCTTCAGCCCCAGATGAGCAGAACCCACAGATTCAACAGTCCTGATGATCTCTGCTTCCCTTTGAAACTTCACAAGCCAGGCCTCCATCGTCTACAACTCTTTCAGCAAAACTTTGCCAAGTTCCATAGCAATGATCTTCAGGCATTCAATGATCTTCCCAGCCCAAAGTTCCAAACGCCTCTACAATCCTTCCCCAAAACACCACGGTCAGGTCTGTCACAGCAATACCCCACTCTTCTGGTACCAATTTCTGTTCTAGTTTGTCTTCCATTGTTGTGACAAAACACCCTGACCTACACCAACTTGGGGAGGAAAGGATTTATTCAGCTTACATCTCCTGGGTCACAGTTCATCACTCAAGGGGCCCAAGGCAGGAACTCAGGGAAGGAACCTGGAGGCAGGAGCTGAAGCACAGGCCATGGAGGAATGCTGTTCACTGGCTTGCTCCCCTGGCCAATGCTCAGCCTGCCCTCTTATACTGTACACAACAACCTGCCCAGGGTGGCACCACACATTGTGGGCCGGGCCCTCCCCCACTGCTCGACCATCAAGACAATACTCCACAGATGTGGACACAGGTCAATCCAATGGAGCAAATTCCCCAATTGGAGCTCCCTCAACTCAGGTGTGTCAAGTTGACACTAAAGCTATCCAGCACAGCCTTCATCCATTTATCTACTAAAATGTAATTAGGATAAACAGTGTCATTTCAAAATACCATGGTTATGTAAAAGGTAATAGTATTTCTAACCATCTGGTTATAATGGTATAATAAATAATGTCTGCTTAAGTGCCTATACTTTTACTATTCATATTTCATGATTAAAATTGCAGAAAAGACCTTAACTCCTGCTTTGCCCAGGGCGACCTGTGGGGCCCTGCTGTGTTTCATCTCTGGGCCCTTGTGTGGCTTCCACTAATCCTCTGCCCTCTGCCCTCAGGTAAAAGACATGGAGCTGAGCTGCCAACCTTCTGCAAAGAAAATCTGGGACAGACTGAAAGGACCAATGTGCCAACTTCAACAAAAGAATGGATTACTCTGCTTTCCGTCCACCCTACCCCCTTCCTCTCCAAAGCCTCGGAGCTACTTGCTAAAGAATAAAACTGCCAGGGTCCCAAAAGATAGTTGTAAATTATCACAGACTGGACTGTATTCCATCAATATTTATATGTACAGGTACTTCCAGCCAAATTTCAGACTTTGGGAGTACAACTAAAATCACCATCTATGTTAGAGGGGGATAAAATAATACTTGTATGTTTTGGGGTAGGAAAAATATTGCTTTTAGGAGGAAAAATTTTACTTCCATATCTATGTCCTGATGGGAAGAAAAAAAAACTTGTTTTCATGTAGGTATTGGGGGGGAGTGTTGCTTTTAGAAGGAAAAATGTCACTTAAATGTGTATGCCTTGTAGGAGGAAAAATGTTGTCTTTGTTATTGGCAAAGCCGCTGTTACTTATCTCCAGGTTTTGCTGTCCCCAACCCAAGTCCTCTAGGAAATGTGTCTGACCTTCAGGCCTCCTAAATATTCCCATTTGTTGAAACCAATCTCCACCTTAGGGGGTCAGTTTTCTGCTGTGTTAAAAGCCAAAGTAATACTCTCACTAAAGTTGCAGCCCAGAGTGTTCTGATACAATATCAGCCATCCCCGAGAGTTCTCTGGAGGAAGATGACAGCACTGTTCCATTTTAATAAAAGTGAAGGGATATCTCTAGGGATGAGGCACTGTTTGGCTTGAGCAAGGCCCTGCACTTTACTGTCCCAAAAGCTTTGAGGAGCCAGGATAAGCGGAGTCACTGTTTGCTGGACAAAGCCCCATATCCTGAGTGCTCCCTTTTGATGTACTGGGCAGATTTCATACCTTCTATTTATTATATACACACACTGGTGTTCTGTTGCCCTGGTACGAGCATGTTGGCTTGTGCTTCCCTTGCCCTCTTTCACACCCTCCAGCCCCCACTTCCCTGCCAGGAGAATGGTAGCTTTAGTATATAAATCTTTTCTTGTTGCCAATAAACCGAGTTATTCCCCCACTCATTCTTGAGTCTGTCCTTTCTTTTCCCCCTCTCACTGGGCTTCCCAGTACCTTCTCTCTCTCACTCACTTCCAGAGCTAGGGCCTGGTTTCACTAATAGGTGGGCTGAGTGATCCAGGAAACCTGCAGTACCAGGAAACTGCAGGCTCTGGTCAAGGGGGGAAAGGCTATGCAGATAGTCTCACAGATTATAGAGTATGAACTTGCACCAAAGGACACCTAGGTATAGATTATTGACTGGGTAAGATTTAAGATATATGACAGAATTCTTAAAATATGGTCATGGGTAAGGGATGTACACATTGGAAAGGGGTCTAAATTTGATTAAGATCTATTTTATGAAATGGAGAAAAATTCAAGAAAAATGAAAAATCTCCAAACTCGTTTTAATCTGTAGATTGCATTTAACCAATTCAATTAGTTTCATCAACATAAATTTTTAGTTGCTGTTTTAAACAAGATGTTCCAAAGTTTAACATGAAATTATCATCTTAACATGTTGTCAGCCAGGTATGGTGGTCTGTATGTCATCCTAGCTCCTGTGAAAAATGGGTTAGAAAGTTTACAAGTGTGCAGGAATTGAAGAACAGACTGTGCAAAAGAGAGCACTTATGACAATGAATATTAATAGATGATAATAACAGAAAAAATAAAAGAAATTTGGTAATCATTTTAACTAAAACAGCACAGGACAACTACACTTAAAAGATAAAATTGAATCATAGATGGGAAGGATTGTAAATTCAGCACTCACTATGGGGAATCAAGAGCACTGAGGTTATTTTGAGGCCAGAATAGGCTACATAGAGACAGACCCTTTCTCAAAATGTGAAATAATGAAATGAATTTGGGCAAAGATAGTTAGATAATTCACTTGGCTGGCCTTGAACTCAGAGATCCGCCTGCCTCTAAGGAAATTTTCAAGATTCATTTGCCAGTAAGACTTTTTCTTTTGGTATTTTTGAGACAGGGTCTCCCTTTTAGTTCCAGCTGGCCTGGAGTTCACTCTGTAGACTGGGCTTGTTAAACCTCATGCTTCCATGCCTGAAAAACTGAAAACTGAGTTTGATCTTCAGGACTCATGTGGTGAAAGGGAATAGCACTCATAAGTTGTCCACTGGCCTCCAACACATGCTATAGCATGCCAATGCCCAAATGCATAAACACAGAGAATGAAAAAAATCAGCAAAAATAAAACATAAAATATATTTAAAGAATTGAGAACAGTGCACATAAATTTAAAATTTTTAAAGCATTATCGATCAGAGGTCAATATGTTCCAATAGAATTTGAACATACATGGTAATCTCTATCAAAACCATTCTTAATTTAATAGTATTGAATTGTAAATGATTATGTATTTAGCTGAAGGTTAGCTATTTGAGCAGATATATGTACTTGCCACACAATCTGGAATTCCTGACTCCAATCCCTAGAACCTAAGACAATTGAATGGACACAAGGAAATACTGAACAATTTAAAACAATTTGTTCTCTCTCTCTCTCTCTCTCTCTCTCTCTCTCTCTCTCTCCACACACACACACACACACACACACACACACACACACACACACACACACACACACACACACTTGGCAAGTCCCCTCCCAAACATATATGAAATAACAGTAATAATAAAAAAGAGTCTGGAGTTTATATGAATTACAAACTATGATGTCATCATACATTACAAATAGCTAACTAAAAACAAGGCATATACAAAATTGTAAAAGCTAGCATTAGAAAATATGTGTAAGAAACACAATATTTGAAAATCACAGGTAAATAAATGGAACTGGAAACAATTATCATGTGTGAGGTAATCCTGGAAGACAAATTCATAAATTCTTTCTCATATGTTGATGTTGGGGTTTGAATCCTTGGTTATTTGTATTACAACTGAAGATCCATAGAGTTCAATAAATTAGTTATGGGCTATAATGTGTATTTCCGTGGATATTGTATTTTATGGGATAGGGTGGAAAGGAGAACAATGGAACAGAAAAGACTAAATAATATGGAATTGAAAGGATAAGGCACAATTAACAGTAGAGTCTTGTTGGAAAAATCACATTGGGAAACCTGCTGATATAAAAGCTTCTTAAAATATGTGTGTGGCCTGATATTCCATGATGATTGAGACATAATTGAACTGGCTTCTTACCCTGATAACCTAGAAGGTTGGTAGGAGAGGAAAGCTGTGCCCACTTGTTATCTGGGCATCAGATGCCTGTAGCCCCCCACCCCAACCTCTCCTGGGAGTGTTGCTTGAAGTGTAGCTTTCCTAAGCTTACCTGTCCTGTGTCACATGCATGCACACATGTGCACACACACACACACACACACACACACACACACACCTTAGTGTCAGGAGCCAAATTGTGCATCTGCCTGATCTCAGAAGACAAATGCCAAAATTCAACTATTGCCAAATGCCCACAGACTTTCATCCCATGCCCATCCTTGTCAAAATCCTGCCAAGAGCCACTATTAAAGACCCTAAACTTCTTCAATAAATGTGCTTGCCTTCTGATGAAGACTTCTGGTTCTTCTATTCAGATCCATTGCTTGCACCCAAGGACCTTCTCTGCTCCCTCCTGCTTCCTACCTTGTTGCAATCTGGACAGTCACACTGTGGCCAAGCAAGACTGCACCATGGAGAGCCAGCTGGTGGGCCAGGGGGCAGGCACCCCTCAGCTGAAGACCCTACACCTGGTGCCCAACATGGGGCTTGAGAGAATGGGACATTCAGGGATGCAAAGGAAGAAGTTGAATTCTCCCCTCATCCTTTGAAAAATTTGGGACATCAGGCAGGTGTTTAGTACTCCCACTCTTCAGGAGCTAAAGATTTCTGTTCTTCAATTGTGGTTTGTGATGTCTGGAGGGTCCAAGCAAGGCAAAGGGCCAACTGAGGCTCTCTGACCAAGGCTATTCTTCAGTGTTAGCTGAAGGCCCTTCACTCTCTGGTAGGACCCTGACAGCCTGCTCAGATATTGGTAAAAATCTTCTATCTTAATTAATCTTTCCTATCCAAAATCTGGTAGCTCATTGTGATGGTTAATCCTGGGTGTCAACTTCACTGAACTAAGGATGAACAAATAAGAGAAAAAGGAACTTCAGATTGGACTACCTCAAGCCAGATGCCCCACCCCAAATGTGGGCATTACCTTATGCCAGCAGACAGTGCAAAGGCCACGGCAGAGGGAGCTGGTCCTTTTACTTTTTTTTTCCTGTGGCTTTCCTCTCTCTCACTGGTGAGTTTTTCTTGCTGTTGTGATCAACTCTTCGGATCCCAGTGTGTACTGAGACCAGCAGATCTCCTGAATCCATCCGGCCTTCAGCACCAGATTGGGACGACTGAGACATCCAGCCTTGCTGACTGAGCAGTTCCCTGGATTCTCAGCCTCTCCAGTGCAGTGCAGCTAATGTTGGACACCTTGAGCTCTGTCACATGAGCAAGTCAATAAATTTCTATATAGCTGTATATTCGTTCTATTGATTCTGTTTCTTTAGAGAACCCTGACTAATACAGGTTGTGGTATGAGAAGTGATTCTAGAGAAACAGCATTGAAAGGATGAATTTCTTGGCTTGGTAGTTTCTGGAGCCAGCTCTCCAACCCAATGAAGCCTAGAGTTACTGAAAGCTCTCCTGGTGGCATGAAGAGGAATAATAATCCTTGATGCATACTATTTGATGTAATTATGAAGATAGATCCATTTGACTCACCTAACTCGCCTCTTGTGAGGAGCAGGGAATTTATCGACTCTATATAAAATGTTTGAGAAATTGTGGAAAAATAAGGAAAATAATGATGTTGCCTGGTTGCTCCTAGAATCTCTGGATAAAGTGATAGAGGAAAATAAGGGGCTCAGTGATAGAATTGACCAGCTCCAGATTTGCAACAAGAGTTTAAAAGTTTCCAAATGTGCTCTGGAAGAGCATCTTCTCTCCAGCAGCCAAAGAGCTAAAGCGGCAGAAAATAAAGCTGGAGCCCTTATTATACATTTGGCAGATTTACAAAGCAAATTTAATTCCCAGCCATGAAGAGTGTCAGCAGTCAAAGTGAGAGTACTGGTGGGGAAATGGTGGAACCCTGAAATTTGGGATAGAGATGTGTGGAAGAACCACGATGATGAGGACTTTGAACCCTTGGATTCTGAGAGATTTTCTTTATCTGAGGAATTAATCTGCCCACCCTCAGCAGAGAATCCACACCCTACAGATCCTCCCTCCCCACCCTTGCCTGAGGAAACTAATCTCCCCCTCCCAGTGGGAGCTAATGTCCCTCAGGGCCCAGCAATTTTTGCCTCTAGACCTATAACCAGATTGAAGGCTAAGCAAACCCCTAAAGGTGAGATAGAAAGTGTGGTGCATGAGGAGGTACACTACCTCACTAAAGAAATTAATGAGTTTGCCAATTCATTCCAGTAGAAGTGTAATGAATATGTGTGGAAATGGATTTTACGGGTGTGACATAATGGTGGAAGGAATATAAAATTGGATCAGACCGAGTTTTTCGATATGAGCCCACTGAGTAGAGATTCTAGGTTTAACATGGAAGCTTGAGTGGTTTAAAAAGGTGTTAAAAGTTTATTTGATTTGTTGGCTGGCTTATTTATTAAAACAGGGCCTAGTAACACTGAGTTAGAGATGCCTGATATTCCTTGGCTTAGTATTGATGAAGGGATTGTGAGGGTCTGGCAGATGGGCATGCTTGAGTGAATTCGAAGTGTAAAACCACATACTCCAAAATGTGAGGACCCAGAGGACATGCCTTTCACTGAGTTTATAAGATGGAAGGTACTGAGAGAGACATCAGAACATTTGAAGAGCTTTGTTTTTGCTCTATTTCTTATGCCAGATCTTACAGTTAGAGTAGTTGTTGCTTGCTTGTATAAATTAAATGTATACGTAATAGGATTAACAGGACCTCAGGGTAGGCGTCAGGTGGCAGCACTGAATCACCAAAGCCCAGATGAGAATAGTTATCATAGTTATCATAATGGGTAGCAAAGGCAAAACAATGCCTATAATGGCATGACCTGAATGGATCTTTGGAACTGGCTAATTCATAATGGTGTTCCCAGCAACCAAATACATAAGAAGCCTACTAAGTTTTTATTTGATCTGTATAAGCAGAAAAGCTCTAGTACAAATGACAGGAAGTCAACATTGGATTTTAGCAATAGTGAATCCCATCCAGTTAACCAGTTTCCAGACTTGAGACAGTTCACAGAACACCTTGAATGAAGGGGAGGCCAATGAGGAAGGACCTTGTCACAATACCAAAGAGTTATGCTGTTTGCCTTCCTCCTGTCCTTCCACAGAGGGACCTGAAGCCTTTTACTAGGGTAACTGTACACTTGGAAAAAGGAAATAATCAGACTTTTTGAGGACTATTGGATCCTGGTTCTGAGTTGACACTGATTCCAGGAGACCCTAAAAAGCACTGTGGCCCTCTGGTTAAATTACAGGCCTATGGAAGTCAAGTGACAAATGGAGTTTTGGCTGAAGTCCGACTAACAGTGTGCCCATGGGGTCCCAGAACTCATCCTGTGGTTATTTTCCCAGTCCCAGAATAATTGGGATAGATATACTTAGAAATTGGCAGAATCCCCACATTGGTTCCCTGACCTGTGGAGTGAGGGCGATTATGCTTGGAAAGACCAAATGAAAACCACTGATGTTGGGTCTACCAGGGAAAATAGTGAACCAAAACCAGTATTATATCCCTGGAGGGACTGCAGAAATTAGTGCCACCACCAAGGATTTGAAAGATGCAGGGGTGGTGATTCCTACCACATTTCCATTTAACTCTCCAGCCTTGTGTCATAACTTAGTTAGAAGGGGTCTTGATCGCCTTATTCTTCCAGAAAATATCACATTGGTCCACTATATTGATGATGTTATGCTGATTGGCCCCAGTGAACAGTAGGTAGCAGCCAGTCTGGACTTGTTGGTGAAGCATATGTGCATGAGAGCATGGGAAATAAATCCAATTAAATTTCAAGGGCCATCTACCTCAGTGAAGTTTTTAGGAGTTCAATGATGTGGAGCATGCAGAGACATTCCTTCTAAGGTAAAGAATAAGTTGTTGGTTTAATATACACATATTTACTTTTACTAAGTCCTAAAACACCATGTATCCTGTAGACAGTGTCTAGGCGAAACTGAGTACTTGCTGAATTCACATCAATTAACAAACAACCTGTCACCCCCCCACTGAATGGTAGGACTGTGGGGGTTTGGGCACAACAGTCTGTAGATTGGTTTTGCATGAAGGATGCTTATACTCATGGATTATCACTTATAGCTAAAAAATGAAAAAAAAAAAACCTGAAAGATGCAGGACAGTTATGGCAGAATACATGATCTGGGATGGGGTGGGGGTGTGGGGGAAGGGAAAGGGAAATATGCCTGTTCTGAATTGGAAAATGATGTACGAAATGCACAAACCATCAATAAAAATTAAATTAAAAAAAAAAAGAATAAGTTGTTGCACCTGGCCCCTCCCTCCACCAAGAAAGAAGCACAACATTTAGTGGGCCTTTTTGGATTCTGGAGGCAGTACATTCCTCATCTGGGTGTATTACTATGACCCATATTTCAGGTGACTCAGAAGGCAGCAAATTTTGAGTGGGGCTTGGAACAGAAAAAGACTCTTCAACAGGTCCAGGCTGCAGTGCAGGCTACTCTGCCCCGAGGGCCATATGATCCAGCGGACCCAATGGTGCTTGTGCTGGATAGCTTTAGCATCAACTTGACACACCTGGGTTGAGGGAGCCTCAATTGGGGAATTGGCTCCATTGGATTGGCCTGTGGCCACATCTGTGGGGTATTGTCTTGATGGTCGAGCAGTGTGGGAGGGCCCAGCCCACAATGTGTGGTGCCACCCTGGGCAGGTTTTTGTGCACTGTATAAGAAGGCAGTCGGGGCATGAGCCAGGGGTGCAAGCCAGTGAACAGCATTCCTCCATGGCTTGTGCTTCAGCTCCTTCCTCCAGGTTCCTGCCCTGAGTTCTTGTCTTGGGCTCCCTGAGTGAGAACTGTGACCCAGGAGATCTAAGCTGAATAAACCCTTTCCTCCCCAAGTTGGTGTTGGTCAGAGTGTTTTATCACAACAATGGAAGACAAACTAGGACAGTGCTTGAGGTATCAGTGGCAGATAGAGATGCTGTCTGGAGTCTGTGGCAGGCTCCCATAGGGGAATCACAGTGGAGGCCCTTGGGATTTTGAAGTAAGACTCTACCTTCATCTGCAGACAACTATTCTCCTTTTGAGAGACAGCTCTTAGCCTCCTATTGGGCCTTAATGGAAACTGAACTTTGACAATGGGCCACCAAGTCACTGTTCCACCTGAACTGCCCATCATGAGCTGGGTGCTATCTGACCCACCATACCATAAAGTAGGATGTATGCAGCAACAGTTCATTATCAAATGGAAGTAGTACATATGTGACAGAGCCCAGGCAGGCCCTGAGGGTACAAGCAAGCTATATGAAGAAGTTGCCCAAATGCCTATATTTCCCACTCCTGTTACAATGCCTCCTGTGCTTAATCATGCACCTATGACTTCATGGGGTTTGCCCAATGATCAGATGACTGAGGAAGAGAAGACTAGGGCCTGGTTTACTGATGGTTCTGGTTGCTATGCAGGCACCACCCAGAGGTGGATAGCTGCAGCATTACAGCCAATTTCTGAAACAACCCTAAAGAACACTGGTGAAGGAAAGTTTTCACAGTGGCAGAACTTCAGGCAGTGCACATGGTTGTGCATTTTGCCTGGAAGGAGAAATGTCCAGAGGTTCAATTATATACTGATTCATGGGCTGTAGCCAATGGTTTGGCTGGATGGTCAGGGACTTGAAAAGAGCATGACTGGAAAATTGGTGAGAAAGACATTTGGGGAAGAAGTATGTGGATAGAGCTCTCTGAATGGTGAAAGTATGTGAAGATACTTGTGTCTCATGTAAATACTCATCAAAAGGTGATCTCAGCAGAGGATGAGTTCAATAATCAAGTAGATTGGATGATTCATTCTCTGGATAGTGAACCTCTTTCTCCAGTTGCCCCTGTTGTTGCTCAATGGGCCAATGAACAAAGTGGTCATGGTGGCAGAGATGGAGGTTAAGCATGGACTCAAGAGCATGGGCGTCCACTCACCAAGGCTGATCTGGCTACAGCTGCTGCTGAGTGTCAAATTTGCCGACAGCAAAGACCAACATTGAGCCCCAGATATGGTGCTATTCCCCAGGGTGACCAGCCAGCAACCTGGTGTCCAATTGACTACATTGGACCACTTCCATCATGGAGGGTACAGTGCTTTGTCCTTACAGGAATAGATACTTATTAAGGTTATGGATTTGCCTTTCCTGCATGTAATGCTTCTGCCAAAACTACCATCCAGGGACTTACACAATGCCTTATCCACCATCACATTATTCCTCACAGTATTGCTTCTGACCAAGGAACTCACTTCACAACCAAAGAAGTGCGACAGTGGGCCCATGGTCATGGTATCCACTGGTCTTACCATGTTCCTGACCACCCAGAAGCAGCTGGCTTGATAGAACGATGGAATGGCCTCTTGAAGACACAGTTACAGAGCAGATTAGGTAACAATACCCTGGAAGGATGGGGCAAGATTCTCCAGCAGGCAGTATATGCTTTGAATCAGCGCCCACTATATGGTACTGTTTCTCCTATAGCCAGAATTCATGGGTCCAGGAACCAAGGGGTGGAAGTGGGAGTGATTCCACTCACTATCACCCCTAGTGACCCAGTAGGAAAAAATTTTGCTTCTTGTACCAACGACCTTGCATTCTGCTGGTCTAGATGTTTTGGCTCCAAAGGGGGGAGTTTCTTTTGCCAGGAGATGCAGCAAACGTTCTGTTCCATTGAACTGGAAGCTAAGACTTCTCCCTCCTCACTTTGGGCTTCAAATGCCCTTAAGCCAACAGGCTAAGGAAGGAATAACAGTAGTAGGAGGAGTGAATGATCCAGACTACCAGGGGGAATTTGGACTTTTTCTCCACAATGGGGGCAAGGAAGTTTATGTCCGGAGGGCAGGAGATGCTGTAAGATGCCTTCTGGTGCTACCATGTCCTATGATTAACGTCAATGGGAAACCCCAACAACCCAAACCAGACAGGACAACAAATGGCCCAGACACTTCAGGGCTGAAGTTATGGGTCGCTCTTCCAGGGAAAAAGCCAAGACCTGCAGAGTTGTTTGCTGATGGTGGAGGAAATACAGAATGGGTAGTAGAAGAAGATCATAAATATCAGCTGAGGCCACAGGACCAATTCCATAAATGTGGATTATAATAGATATTAACTTTTGTCCTATTTGGTTAAGAATATGCATATATATATATATATATATATATATATATATATGCAGAATATTTGTGTTGTTCCCTTTTGAATGTGTAACTGAGATAAGTGTTAAGTGTGTCATATTTAAGTATGAGATACTGAAGGACTAAGTGTTCCTCAAGGATATTACCACCTACTCTAAGATACAATGCTTTGTGATTGAACATGGGACATTTATAACATGTTAGGTGAAATTATGACCTTACCATTGTTTGCAATTGACACTTAAACATAACATAAGGAGAGACTATTTATTGGGTGTCAAGTTGACAAGGGGTGGACTTGTAATGTTTAATCCTGGGTGTCAACTTCACTGGACTAAGGACGAATAAATAAGAGAAAAGGGATCTTCTGATTGGACTATCTCAAGCCAGATGCCCCACCCCAAATGTGGGCGTTACCTTCTGCCAGCAGACAGTACAAAGGCCAAGGCAGAGGGACCTCAACCTTTATTTTCCCCTGCAGCTTGCCTTTCTCTCACTGGTGAGTTTGTCTTGCTGCTGCGATCAATCCTTTGGATCCCAGTGTGTACTGAGACCAGCAGATCTCCTGGAATACATCAGGCCTTCAGCACCAGATTGGAACTACTGAGACATCCAGCCTTGTGGACTGAATAGTTCCCTGGATTCTCAGACTCTCCATTGTGGCGCATCTATTGTTGGACTCCTTGAGCTTTGTCTCATGAGCAAATCAATAAATTTGTATGTAGCTATATATCTGTTCTATTGATTCTGTTTCTTTAGAGAACCCTGAATAATACACTCATTGACCAGTATATGCCATTAGGGAATTCACTGGTTTCTGAAATTTGAGTCAATGTTTGCACTGGAGCCACAAGCAGAATCCTACATTGGCCTTTGCATTTGGCAAAGTTCCCTTGGGGCATAAGTGTTTCTATCTTTTTCTATCATGGGCAATACCCACATACATCAGACGGACCCACAGGTTAGGAGACTAAAGGACACTTCTTAAAAACCAAGGGGTTAACAGGACATGGAAGCACACACCTTTAATCCTAGCACTTGGGAGGCCGAGGAGGGTAGATCTCTGTGAGAGTTTAAGGCCAGGCTGGTCTCTACAGAGTGAGTTCCAGGAGAGCCAGAGCTACAAGGATACCCTGTCTCAAAAAGACAAAAAAAATCAAGGGGTTAAAATCTCTCAATGGGAAGCCACCTTTTGGGGAGTGAAGTCCTTACAGTGGCCCCATGGATGTCCTCTGGGGACCCCTATGATCCACACATGTGGACCTTGTTCACACAGCTGGATTGGTGGAGGGAAGTGTAAGATAACTATCCCCTCCTTCCTCCAGTTCCTACCAATCCTCACAGCTATTTGGCAGTGCCTAGGCCCTTCCCACCAACCTACCCCAAACATAGATCAACAACAGACTACATCTCCTCTTCTCCCCAGGACTCTGACAAATACTGCCCTGAAAACTGAGGGTTTTCTGGGGATCCTGATAAAGGCTGCTGCTATGAGAACTGCCCAGTCTCAGACCTAGTCACCTTGGAACCTGCTGAAAAAAACCCATAAAATCAGATCCATCTTGCCTTAAGCCTAATTTCTCACTCCAGACATCCCTCTATCCTCTACTACCTCCTTCTGAGAAGCAGGGGGTAGAGTTTCCCCATCCAAACCATCCCTTCCTACCACAGAAAAACTATGGCAGGCCTGGGACATTCAAAATTCTAATTGTCAGGCTTTTGATGTCAATGTTGCTTCTACACAAAACCAACCTCTGAATTGGTACTCCTACCAGGAAGGTGACCTAAAAGAACTCAGACTGTTTGGACAGGAATATGGAAGCCAGGTGCCTGGACAAAGTCCATCCTCCAAAGCTTTCATGCTACCCTTACTTAACACACTGCAGGCCTGGAAGTACATTTCCCACTCCTCCCTTCCAGACCCCCTGTTTCTCCAGTGGGTGGCTCTCTACCAAGATGAATGCCTCTAATAGTTTTGAAGGAACCAAGCTCAACCCAATGTCACCTGGGGATAATGTGAACTCTTTGGCCAAAGCAACTTTGCCATGGGGCCCAGCACACTGTTTTTGCCCCAGGCTACTATGACCACGTCCACCTCTGCAACCCACAAGCCTGGGACTGAATCGCACCTCCCACATAAGAGGGCTCTTTCCTCCTATTTTTAATACAAAAACCTGAGAAGCCCTTGTCTGAATTCAACTTAAGAACCAACGTCAACCTAGCATGTAAAAATCCATAAACCTTCAGCTAAGAAAATGCTGCTTAAGAGCATTTTATGGGATGGCATGATTTCAGAGTGCTGACAATGTCACGGCTTAAAGGAGGAACATTATGACTGCTGGATCTTAGCTGCCCAAGACATAGCCACAGCTGCCTATAAGGCCATTTCATTACCTCAAGCCTTTACAGCTGCTTTTACATCAAATGAGAGAAGTTTCAAGTACCTTGAGAGGGGACACCTTAATGGTGTGTGCCCTAAGGCATCTGCATCTTCTAAGGAACATCCTTACTCCCTAACACCATCCCTACTTCAAAAAGGGCCCACCCTCTTTTTATCCAACATATCCATGCACACAGTTTCCTGCCAGGACCTCTCTCTAAGGGCAACTCCCTCACTGATTGTATTGCCTCCATGAGGGTCTACATACCATCTCTCTCTGAGGCAGAAAAATTCTACTCCATCATGCACACCAACCTTAGGGGCCTCCCAGCCAGCTTTCTCAGAATCCCTATTGCCCAACCTCAGCATATCCTTAAAAGATACTCCTCCTGTTCCTCTTTAATTAAAACCTGTATTATAGGCTCGAGGAGCCAATCCTGGATGATTAAAAGCCAATGCCCAATGGCAAACTAATGTCACCCACATTGCCCCCTTTTGTGGGCATTCCATTTGGCTGGAGCATTTAGGAAGTCAAGTTCTGAGGCCCTGACAACCTCCCCCAGAGGCTGGGCCCCTGCTGATTTCTTGCTTGCTAATGGAATCTACCTGGCAGCTCTGCCTTTGATGCTCTGGGCAAAACACTGTCACATTCCTGTAGTGATCTGGAGTAACACCTCAATTCCAGTTGGCTAGCAAGCTGTATATGCTGTAAATTCCTGTACACCCCAAATCCCATCCCCACCTCATAAGTTCCAGTATAAATATCCTGGGTTGTAAAAATAGAGTTGAGTTATTCACTTGGAATCTCTCCTGGGTTAGTCTCTTCACTGACCTGATTGGGATCACCCCTCTCAAACCTGTCTCCTGCCTGAGCCCTGGCAACCATGCCCAGGAATGAAGTGTCTGCTTGAGTTAACAGAGAGGATGAACATTATAAAGCCAAATCCTTGGTAAACAAAAATATGTTTTTGCCATGGTAGATACGTACTCTAAATTTATCTGGGCCACATAACATACAGGGAAAAGGGCCAAGGAATTTGTAGTACACCTTCTCTCTGCCTTTGCCATCAGGGGCATCTGCAAGCAACTTAAAACTGACAATGGGCCTGTTTTCACTAGTTCCCACTTCCAGTCCTTTTGCCACTTATGAATGTCACATATCATACAGTTATCCCTTACAATCCACAAAGACAAGTTATAGAAAGAACTCACCAAGTCCTAAAAAAACAATTATTAAAACAAAAACAGGCAAGTACCCCCTCCCCTCAACATCCATTTGGCTATGGCACTAACAACATTTAACCTATTTAACAAATAAAAGGAATTCAAAACATCCACCACTTATCAAACATTGACAGAACACCAGACACTCTCCCTCAGATACTTGAGACCCCCTAGATAACCAATGAAAAGGGCCCATCCCACTGCTAACATCTGGAAGGGGCTTTGTTTGTATCTTTTCTCAGGACTGCCCATTGCCCATCTGGGTCCCAGCCAGCAAAATCAGATTCACTCCAAATGACCAAAAAGATGGCACACTTGTCAGTGGAGGATCAAGGAAAGAAGAGAAGGAGGAGGCAGCACCACCAATGAGTGAATAATATAACATGGAGAGATTTGACCACCTCCTTGTTTCTGCAAAATCCATGGGCTCACCTTTGTCCTCACTTTCTGCCCTTCTAGTAGTTACTCTAATGATCATCCAAACTTACACTGTTTCTGTGGAAAAACCTCCAACATGGAATCATCTATGGTACTTTTATGTTAGGGAAACTTGGGAAAGAATAAATAAAGTGATAGGGACTAGTGACTGCCCCCTGAAAGGCTGTCAAAAGATCATTGTTGTTTCTATGCTTCCCAATTCCATCTCTACCATTACTGCTTTACATGTGTGCTTCCCATATCATAACAAAGGAGAGTGTTTACAAGATATTAACACCTATGGGGGTTACAGGTATTGGACTTACAGTTTGGAGGATGTACACAGCCCATGGAGCAGGTTCCAGATGCAAGAGAACCAGTTTGAGTCTGATAGAGGACCCTTCAGACGACAGTTGGTAGACAGGAGTGAAGCGAAACTCTACCCCCCAGGCTACCTGATATCCCTCTACCGACATCCATATCTCCCATCAACTTGTGCCTGCCCCTTGGCCAGTTCTCACTCAATCCTATATTCTATTACAGGAATCCCATATGGAGAGAGAAGTACATGCCACCCAGTATGTCCCATACACAGTGGACCTTGTTAACTATATTACCTATCCCAATACCTCTTAATGCTTTTTCTGCATGTCTCACCTGCCCATTGCTTACCACTGTTCCCTCTAATGCCTCCCTGCAGGAACACCCACTGGCTAGGGCTGGGCAGGTGCTCCACAGTGTTCCCCTTTTCAACCTTCTCATAACCTTCCCTCTTTGTTTAGTAAGACCTTCCATGAGCTCCAATCCCAAATGCCTTCACAATGCTTCCCTCATCAGGACCATGTGTGTCAAACCCCCTGTGGTGGTTTGAATGAGTGTTCCCCATAGGCTTTGGGTGTTCAGACATTTGTCTCCAGTTGGCAGCACTGTTTTTAGAGGTCTTAGAAGGTGTTGCCATGCTAGAGGAAGTATATCACTGGGGGCAGGCTTAGTGAGTTTAACAAGCCTTGTGGTCTCTAGTCGCCCTCTCTCTTCTTTCTGTGCTCTTTGCAAGATGTGACCCTCAGCTTGCTGCTCCAGATCCAGTCACCATGCCTCCCACCACAATGGACTCTAACTCCCTGGAACCGTCAATCATAAGCTCAAATAAACTAAACTCTTCCTTTTATAAGTTCCTTGGTCATGGTGTTTTATCACAGCAACAGAAAAGTGACTAATACAGTTATTTGGTACCAGAGAGTGGGGTGTTGTCTGTGAAGAACCTGACCATGTGGAAGTTTGGAGAAATGTGGAAGATTTTGGAACTTTTGGCTAGAAAAGCTGTTGACTACTGTAAGCAGTGCTTAACAGGCCATTCTAGTAGAAGCCAGGAAGAGAACATTGCTGCAGAAAGTGTAGTTCCAGAGGATATTTTGATAAAGAGTCTGGCAGCAGTTTGCCCACAGCCCAAATGCTTGCCTGATGCTAAGTTGAAAGGCAATGGACTAATGACTTTGGTGGAGGATATTTCAAGACAGCCTAACGTAGAAATGGTGTTGTGGCTTTTAATGGTGAATATTGTGCAGATCTACAGTGGAAAAGAGCAAACGGGGCAGAAGGAAATGCAGAATATACAGTTTGGATCTGAAAACTTCACTAGGAAGATTAAAGATGTGGCTAAGGCATGTGAAAGAAAGGCTCCCTTTCATAAGGAGACTAAAGTGATTAAGGAGAGACCTCGAGATTTACAAGTAAACAACAGAAACAATACCTTCAGGGCAAGACCACACCCAGCTAATCCTCCAACAAGTCCAGGGCAAAGAAAAATTGCAAATGTGGTTAAAGTAGGAGAGAGTCCATCCCAAACTTGCAGCCAGATTCGAACTTGCAGCCAGATTCGGCAATTTCATTCATGTGGTGCTGGATTTAAAGGCATGAAGTTTGCAAGAGTGAAGGGGTCATCAGTTCTTCCTCCACGGCTTCAGAGAGCCAAAGAGGCCAGGCAGAGTGCAGCAGGGGCGTCCCTGAATAAAGAAGGTCCTGATAGGCCATTTCGTGAAGCCTGGTTGGCAGCGGAGACCCCAAGAAGACATTCGAGATGCCAGAGCTGTGAGATATTTGCAAAGGAGAGCTGCATACAGGCAGTGGTACCAGCCTAAGAGAGAGATGTATGTTGCAAGCAAAGCTGGAAGAGCTGAGCATCTAAGCCCTTTGGAAGTCAAGTCCCAGAAGTTGCATGTGGAGCTACTGGACTTGGTGTTTGCCCTGCTGGTTTTTGTCTTGTTTTGGTCCAGTATTTCCTTACTATGCCTCTATTCCTCCCTTTTGGGATGGGAATGTGTATTCAGTTCCACTGTATGTTGGGAGTTTGTAATTTGACTTTTGATTTTACAGGAGCTTACGGTTCAGAAGAGACTTTGGACTGCAGACTTTGAATGGCATTGAAACTGGCAAAGACTATGGGGACTTTGAAGGTTGGACTAAATGCATTTTGCATTTTATATGGTCAGGAGCCTATGGGGGCCAGGGAGTGGAATGTGGTGGTTTGAATGAGTGTCCCCCATAGGCTTTCGGTGCTCAGACATTTGTCTCCAGTTGGTGGCACTGTTTTTGGAGGTCTTAGAAGGTGTGGCCGTGCTAGAGGAAGTATGTCACTGGGGGCAGGCTTAGTGAGTTTAACAAGCCTCGTGTTCTCCAGTCGCCCTCTCTCTGCTTCCTGTGCTCTTTGCGAGATGTGACCCTTGGCTTGCTGCTCCAGCCGCCATGCCTCCTGCCACAATGGACTCTAATTCCCTGGAACTATCAATCGTAAGCTCAAATAAGCTCTTCCTTTTATAAGTTCCTTGGTTATGGTGTTTTATCACAGTAAAAGAATAGTGACTAATACACCCCCTTTCTAGAAATACAGTGCAATAACACTGCCACACTCTGTGCTAACACTACGAGCTCTGGTTTTTGCATTCCCATTGTCATAACCCTTCATCTTTATCTCTATGAAAAGGAAGAAGCTGCCTGGATACAGCACTTGGACCACAAGAAGAGGAAGATCTTCATCCACATCTTGATTAGCATTGGCTTCATCCTCTCCACTGTAGGTTCAGGAATGGCAGGAGGAGTCTTTGGGAAGGCCTACCATATGGAAACATACTTTTGGGACAGGCTTGATCAGGCTATGGCTTCCAACATCGAAAGCCTTGAGTCACTCCAAGGACAGATAACTTCACTGACTGGAGTGGTGTTACCAAATTAGTGCATTCTGGAACTATTATCTGCAGAACATGGAGAGACCATTATGTTCTTCAGGGAGGCATATTACTTTTATGTCAATGAGTCTGGGGTAGTTGAACAAAATGTAAAAGCCCTTAAGGGCCTCTAAAATGAAGTTTTGGTCTGATACTCTTCCCAATCATCTTTTTCCTTGTTCTCCAACTATATTATCTAGTCACAAGTACACATTTGCACATATCAACTGAGAGCATTTTTGACAGCATGCAGAAGACCTCCACAAGCATACACAAGAAAAAAACTCAGCATGGAAGGAAGAAGGTGATGTAGAAGCCCCATCCTTGCTGAGGAAAAATTGGTTTATATTTATAGCTTCTGAGGGATGGGTACTAAGTCTTCTTTAAGTGTGTGACACTGGGTATATTGGCCAAATTGCAAGACATGGAACACATAATCAAAATGCATTTAGGAAATACAAAGTAGACTCAGTACATATTAATTTCATAATAGAGTACATGAACTGACAGGGGTAAAAGGAGGTGTGTGTGGATATGAGATTTGGTCAGGGAAGTGGTCAGAATATGATAAAAATACATATTATTTCTCAATGAATCACATAGGGTGAAGGGAAAGTATGAACTTGAGAGAGGAGGAAAGAATGATGCAGCTATTTTCAAGGAAAAGGGGGGTATTGTGACTGTGGAGAGAAAATGTGGCATATACATGGGAGAGGAAAGATAAAATACCCTTAGGTTATGTGAAAAGTCAGAAGGAGTCATGTTAGTTCAAGCAGCCTATTAAAAATACAATGCAGGGCCAGGTGTGTTGGTGCATGCCTTTAATACTAGCAATTGGGAGGCAGGGGCAGGTGGATCTCTGAGATATCTGTGGGTTCAAGGCCAGCCTGGTCTACAAAGTGAGCTCCAGGCCAGCTGGAACCAAATGGAGACCCTGTTTCAAAAAGACCAAAAAAAAAAAGAAAACAAAACAAAAACAAAACAAACAAACCAAACCAAAAAAAACTACAATGCAATATAAGGTTGAGTGCACATGTGTATATGAAGGGTGTATAACAAGGAACATGATGCCAGACAGGAGAAACTACCCTTTCAGTTTTTGGTCAGGATAGACAAAGAGACTCACCAAATGACACACTACAGCCGTTTGCTGAAGGCAAGACATATTTGGGGCACAGGACTTGGAGCAATGGAGGTGTAACTAACATGGAATCATCATCTCAGAAGACTGCTGTCAGAAAATACTACGTAGGTGTGAAGGGAGAAAATGAATCAACGGCCAAACCCCAGCTGTGAGGTCAATAGCCTCAACAATAACCAACAGTAGTAGCACTTTTGTCTATAGGCTACAATACGTTGATTTGATAGACCTTAACATGGAAGGATGCAAGAAATTTGGTAGGGAGGCATGGGAGCATTTGGAAGGGAATAAGATATAAAATTATTAAGATGTTTTGTATGAAATACAAAAAATGTAAACAAAAATTACAAAAAAGTAATATACATAGATTAGTATCTCTACGTGCATACGCCTACTTACAAAAATAATAGAATATGAATACAAACATGTTTATATATATATATATATATATATGTATATATATACACACATATATATGGCAGATAGATATGCTTGCATCACAGTCCAGGTGACTGAGTTCAGTCCTTGAAATCCATGTCTAAATAGGTTGACAGAAACAGCTGACTCAATAAATTTGTTCTGTCAACACACGCACACACACACACACACACACACACACACACACGCACACACACGGCACATGTGCCACCCATCTCTCCCACATATCTGGTGTCTTACCCACACGATTCACATAATTGACTAAGAACACATAAAAAATGTAAGGTATAACATTGGAGAATAACGGAAGGAACACAGGGCTCAATCAGTAAAACTGAAAGCAAAAGTAAAAGACAGAAGTAAATACAGGGTCTGGAGAGATGGCTCAATGGTTAAGAGCACTGACTGCTCTTGGAGAGGACCCAGGTTAGATTCACAGCACGCACATGGAGGCTAAGAACCTTCTTTAACTCCAGTTCCTACCCCTTCTTCTGACCTCCATGGCATTGCAGGAGATGGGTGAACCAACCTACATGCAGACAGGACACTCATACACATAAAAATAAAATTAAAATAAAAAAAGAAGTAAATACATAAAACACTATCAAAACCACTTTCTTATGGAAATATGTAAAAATTGAAAAATGAGGGTTTTAAGTTCAACTAGACAGCGGTTGTTAACACCCAGATAGTAGTGACCTAAACCAGCATGTAAATTATTTCTGTAAGAGTAAAACAGCTTAAAGGTGATTAAAATAGGGAAAACAGAAAAGGAAGACTACTAGGGTACTTGGAGGCAAATGTGGCAAACACATGTTCATAAAGAAAAAATGATAAAAATCCAAATTCCATGCTAAAGAGCCTCGTGATGGCTTTAAAGCCTAAATAACTGTTGAAAATAGGCCATGGGAGGATATAAACTGTCTGGGGTAGATAACGAACCCCCAGGTTAAACAGTATATTTCTCTGCTGAGAAAAGTTATGATGGGATTAGAGGAAGTTTGTATAGCCAGCCCCCTTCCCCGAGCAGCCAGATGGTATCATGAAAAGATAACAGATGTGACTACAGCCAGGAATCAGGTCCAGTCCCTGCCTGACCCTGTGAACCAGAAAATACAGCAGTAGCAAAAGGAGACCAATTCCTCCTTGCCACTTTGCAAGTCCCAGTAGCTTGAGCCAAGGACAGTGAGTGTATCAAAGCAAAAGGAGTTCAGGGAGTCACCATGTAACCCCCCACCCCCGGCCCCTGACACCAATAGATTCAAGAACATGACTACAGCTCCCGAGGTACAGGATTGAGGGGAGACATGGTACAAGGGAATAAGCAGGACTCCAACAGGAAAGTAACTTGGACTTTATTTAAGGTGCAGGTCAGCAGTCTGAATAGCAAGAAATCCAGCAACCACATAACAGCTTTGGCAGGCTTTTTAAGGGGAGAGTAGAAAATAGGGGGTATACAATAGGGCACAAATGCATAGGAGAAAGTAGGATTTAGGTTCTGTGGGCACTTAAGGGGAAGTAGGCAATACGGTTTGGAAAATAGGGCATATAGAGGAAAGTAGGAGTTAGGGCTTGTGCGTGCTTAGAGGGAAGTAGGCAATATAGTGTGGACAATAGAGTACATAGGGGAAAGTAGGATTTAGGGCATATGAACTTTGTGGTTGGTAGCAGGATGAAAAAATTGAAAAAACAAAGTGTTTCTCTCTGACAATGGACAAGCAAGTTTACAGTGACTCTTTTGCAGAGTACAAGGTTGTTGTCAAGGTTGGACACTTCTGGTGTTTCCAGGTCCAAATTGACTTCAGTCTTACATTCCACAGTTTTGTGTCATAGGGATGTGTGGGGGTGTGATTTTTTCCCTCTAGCTGCTCCCTGCTGACAAGGGGAATGAGAAGTGGGTTTATGACATAGGAGCATGAATTGTATATTTATAGCTGGATGTCCCCACCATCACCATGGAGGTGTTCATATTTGTCTGAAGGAAGAATAAATAAAAAGTTGATTAAAACTGGTATAGGTGAGTCAATGGATATGGTCAAACATGTTATAAGGCAGGGAGCTATTACCAGGATAAGGGCCAAAGAGGATGAAATTTTGGCATTCCCAGTCTTTGACACAGACCAGGCTGATAAGAAATACAAGAATATTTTGGCCTCTAGCTAAGAAACTGGCTACTTTTGGGGGGTCCTTTATTAAAATCCAAAAATTTATGCCTGAAATCCATTTTCTTGAGATTTAAAGAAATATACTGATTACTTATTTCTTGTTAAGGCTTTAAAGAAATATATTCACTATTCGAATATGTGGTTATACTTTCCTTTTAGGTGTTTAAGTCCATATAATTAGCCCATGGGGTTATTCCATCAATGATCCCCCACCCTGAGGGCTGTTGATCACAGGACCACCATAGGGAGAGATGATGGGCTTTTTGAGGTGTTGAAAATTGTGTTTTATTTTCCCTGACTGGTTGACATGTTAGAGAGTTTATAGATGGGTAACAGAGTGAGGATTGCCCTCTGTAGTGGCAAACAGAGAAAACAGTCTGAGACATTTGTAATAGAAAAAAAAATTAAGAGGAGAAGGAGAGCACATTGTCCCATGAGAATCAGAGTGGAGTTGAGACTTTGAAAAAAATTAACTATCTGTTTTCTGGTTTTATGGAAGAACTGCAAGGCATTTTGTGCTTGAGAGTTTTGGATAGTCTTTTTTAATTTTGATAGATGGGTGTTTGTAGTAGGATCCAATTCCTTATGATGAATCAACTGTGACTATGTGATCTGTCCTCCAAAGGTGTGGTTGGGACTGGATGACTTATTCTGGGATAGGAGTTAGGTGTGAATTTTTAGAAATATTAAGTTTTAGTGGGCCTGTTATTATGGCCATATACTTGCTGTGACCCATTGAAGGCTTGTGCTTGGAGATATGATTCTAGCCTGGATATCCAAGGAGTTTGTCTACACTTGGTGTTGCTAGCACCACAAGGTAGGGTCCAGTCCAGTGGGGCTACGAGGCTATCTTCTGTTGGGGAGGGATGCAGAGGAAGAAAAAGTCACCAGGCTGAAGCATGTGAGTAATGAGATAATTAGATGGTTGAGGAATTAGTTGATCAGCATGTCTCCAAATCAAGTAACTGACAAGGGAAAAGGCAGGAAGGTATCCAGGTGGTGTGGTAGCAGAGTGGGGAAGAATATTACCCAAGAGACAAGGCTGCCAATACATGTGATCAAAATGACTTAGAAAAAAGGTAGCACAGGGTATGGCCTTGGTTAGGGCTAAGTTAGACCCAAAAGGAATGTAATTCTAGGGAGAGTTTAGGAAGATGACTTTTTTTGGTCTTTTTCGATACAAGGTCTCCCTGTAGCCCCAGCTGTCCTGGAACTCACTCTGTAGACCAGGCTGGCCTTAAATTCACAAAGAACTACTTGCCTCTTCCTCCAGAGTGCTAGGATTAAAGGCATGCGCCACCACGCTCTGCAAGAAGGAAGATTATCTTTAATAAGGGAGTTAGCTAGCTCTACATTTCCTGATGACTGTAGTTGGTATGGTATATGAAGTTTCCAAGTTATTCCTGGAACTGAGAGACAGACTGGATTGTTTTAGAGATAAAGGATGGACCATTATCTGACTGTGTGGTCAATGGGAGGACAAAACAAGGAAGTATATCAGAAAGAACATGTCAAGTAGTTATACTAGCCAATTCTCCAGTGGTAGAGAAAGCATCCATCTAACCCAAAAACGGTAACTGCTAGGACCAGGTCAGAAAGAGTTAATCAAAAGGAAAGGGTTAACCATGCAGGAACCCATTACTCTCCAAGGGGCTTCACACTGCTAAACACAACCATTGTTTCTGCCAAACAGGAGATGGCTCAAGCTAGCTCCCCTCTTGTGGTTAAATGCTCTATAGATAAGAACAGAGAGAATCCAGAACAGGTGGACTGATCCAATGAAAGATTGCCTGGTCCAAAACCACCAAGGGCCCACCAATCAGAGAAAGGGTAACCATAACTGCAGTGGGACTCCCCTAACTGGGAATAAAAGTGGGAGAGGATCAGACCTCGGGGCAGCTGCCCTCCAGTCCCATGGGAGTGTACTCAGCCTGATGCATTGATCTGTCTCTGTCACTGTCTCTGTGTTGTGTTCTGTACTTTTTCCTTGATGTAATGTTCTTTTATTAAAGCTTTTCCTCCACAGGTCTTGGCCTCTCCAGAGATTCTTTGATAGAGCTGCGTTTCTAACTCAACATTATCTACCATGACCAGGCGATATTTAAATTTTTTATAGGAGGGTATATAGATGAAGTTTATTTGCCAATCCATCACTGGTAAAGTTCCTTAATGCTGGTGTGGCTTGAAGGTGGGAGGTGGGTTTGCCACACCCTGTGGGGAGATGTTGGCACAAATGGGACAGTCCTAGGAGATTTCAATGAGAGGTGATTGTAGTTCAGGGTAAAAGAGGATTGGGTCCAGAAAGTTAGCCAAGGCTGAGGACCTATATGAAAGAAATTGTGTTTCTTGCAGTTCTCATCCTCAGCCTTTCACCACTGCACTATCCCCATGGATCTCTGTGAGTTCAAGGCCCACCTGGTCTACAAAGTGAGCTCCAGGCCATCTGGGACTAAAGGGAGACCCTGTCTCAAAAAGACAAAAAAAAGTGAGTAAGGACAGACACAGCCTGGGCTTCTGTCAAGCATTATCTGTCACTAAGGATGAGCCACCCATTTGAATCTGGTATAATCCCCTGGGTGAGGAAGGACTGTCATTGTGAAGGGGAGTAAGAAGGATATATCTCAGGAAGAGCAAGAAAGGCAAGGATAGGGAGAGGGGAGGACAGGTTGCTAAATTTTTGGGCTATCTGACCTACAAAGTCATTGCCCCTGGTCATAAAATCAATAGAGCTTGGTGACCCCTGCAATGTGTAACTGCTGCCTTAGAAGAGATAAGATAACTTTAGGAGGTTACAAATTGGGGTGCCCATTGTGGTGAGAAGACCCCTTTCCACAAGGAGGCATAATTGTACAGTATGTGAAAAGCATATTTAGAATCTATATTGATATTAGAACTCATGTCCTTGGCCAGTATTAGGGCCCTAGTAAGTGCTATAAGCTCCACCTTTGTGAGGTATTACCTAGTGTGAGAGGTTCTGATTCTATAATATTGTGGGGGAATACTATTGCTTAGCCTGCCCTTTGGGACCCTCTTGGAGTGAGGGTAGAGCTCCCATCAGGTCAGGTCTGGGTCCAGTAGGGTTTCAAGAGAGACTAGGCAGAACTGTTAAGAGAGGTCTTGGAGTGTCTCTAGACATGAGTGGGTGAGTTGGGTGGGCAATGGAAGATGGGTGGGCAGAAGTCGAGAGTGAGTGAGTGTTTCTTAAGAAAGGTAGGTTAGAGGGAGCAAGTGTAGAGAGAGAGAGAGAGAGGAATGTATAAGGAAGTCTTTAATGTGATAAGGAGAAAGAACAGAGATTTCCTTTTGTAAGGTGAGATTGAGGGTTTCCTGGGCTATAAGGGCTGAAGCTTCCAAAGCTCAAAGTGAGGGCTGCCATTCCCAGTCTTTTGTATCTATCTAGTTGTTTGTAGAAATAAGCCGCAGGGGACAAGGGTGGGACCTTTCCTCTGTCCCAGAAACCCCAGGTATAAACCCTTATCTTCTGCAGTATATAAGATAAAAGGTTGGTCATTAAGGAGTGAAAAGGCAGGGGCTCCAATGAGGACCCTATGGATTTCCTGAAAGGTAGAGGTGATAAGCAATTGTGGATCTATGGACTGAGGGAAAACCCTTGAACACCACATAAAGGGGTTTGGCTAATAGGACAAAAAAGTTAGGGATTTAGGTGTGGAGGTACCCATCAATCTACAAAAAGGACAAGCTCTCCTCCTTAGTTCTAGGGTGGTTTAGGGACCTAAGGTGCTGTTTTCAATCTATAGTGAGTGAGCAGTGGGGGTAAGGAGAAAACCTAAGTATTTTACCTGAGAAAGAGATAGTTGGACTTTAGCTGGAGAGACCTTGTATGTTTTTTATCTCAATCAATTATGGATTGTGTTAGTATGTAGATGAGATAGCTGCAGAGAAGGGGTGCAGAGGAGAAGGTCATCTACATTCTGGAGTAGAGCACATGTGCAGAGATGAAGGGTGGCCAGGGCTCTAGCCAGAGCCTGGCCAAAGAGGTGTGGGCTATTGTGAAAACTTGTGGGAGGACATTCCATGGGACTTAGAAGGCAATCAGGGTCCTCCCATGTAAAAATCAGGGTCCTCCCATGTAAAAGCGAAGTGATTATATGAACCAAGTTGTAGAGGGATGGAGAAGAATGCATCCTTAAGTTCTAGGGCATTAAACTGGATGGTGGAGGAAGGAATTTGAGAAAGAAAGGCTTAGGGATTAGGAAATACTGGGTGTCTGGGACAACTGCAGAATTAATCAGGTTGAAGTTCTGGACCATATGCTAAGATCCATCTGGTTTTAAAACTGTGAGAATAGGGGGGACTGGAGAGATAGCCTAGTGGTTAAGAGCACCGACCGCTCTTGCAGAAGACCCGGGTTCGATCCCCAGCACCCACATGGCGGCTGAGAACCGTCTGAAGCTCCAATGCCAGGAGAACTCCAGTTCCAGGGGAATCCGACGCCCTCTTCTGACCTCCACGGCATTGCACGACACGGGTGCACAGACCTACATGCAGACAGTACACTCATACACAAAGAAAAATAAATAAAATAAAAAAAAAAAACTGTGAGAACAGGAGTGTTGTAGGGAGAATGGTAGGGTGGGGATCAGTTGTAGAAAACTGGTTGTCAGAAGCTGTTGAATTATGGGTTTATGTCTCTGTTCTGGTTTTAGGACTACTGGATATTGCTGGTGACAAGATAATAGATTAGTTCTCGAAAGGTGATGTGGACGGAGCCATGATGGGAGGCTAGTCTGGGGGAAGAGGTACTCCACACTCTGGGGTCAACCTTGAATTCTGGGAGGGGTCAGCTTCCATCCCTCAGAGGAGGAGGGATAGTAGAGAGCAGAAATATAGGTGAGAGTGATACAGTTTTTGCATTAGGTCTCTTCCCAGTAGTTGGGCAGGGCAGGAAGGCACTACTAAGGAGTGTGTGAGTAGGATTCCCCACAAGAGGCAGGAAAGAAGTTAAGTGGTCCTGGGGTTGCGGGGATGTCCATCGATTTCCACAATGGAGATTTGCAATGGGAGAATCTTACCTGAATAGGAAAGGAGGAGAGGCCAAGTGGCCCCCATGCTTATGACAGAAGAGACAGACTTTCCATTCACTGAGGCAGCAAACTTCGGCTTCTCTATTGTGATTGTCAGTGGAGGAATGGAGGAAGAGGAAGAGGAAGAGGAAGAGGAAGAGGAAGAGGAAGAGGAAGAGGAGGAGGAGGAGAGGGGGGGAGGAGGAGCGGGGGAGGAGAAGAGGGGGAGGAGGAGAAGATGAAGAAAACGAACCCCCATCCTAATGAGGAGGATTTGTTGGAAGGTACAACAGAAGCACAAATCAGGGTGAGGGTGGAGCTCAAAGAAGCCCTGGATATAGAGAAATTCAGTCCATGTGCCAGTACATTGGCATTAATTTTCAAGATCCTTGAAAGTTTTGGTAGTATAGAGGACCATCTTGAGACAGCATAGACATATTGTCCAGAGGGTACTGAGTACAAGCAGTACTATGAAGGAAATTAAAGTACTCCTTTCTCAGAGTTTACTGGATTCCAAGAGGTTGTAGAAAGTGAAGAAGGCATTATAGGTGATCACAGAAACAGGCTTGAGTTTTGAGGAACACATAGTTGAAGAGAAAAAGAGGAGGTAGAGAATTCAGATAAGGATATAGAAGATGAGCCAGTGGTAATTAGGACGGTAAGAGACCAGGAGTCCTAGGAGGAGAAGCAAGGAAAGAAGATGGAAAATGAGGAGGAGTAATGGAGGAGCAAAAGCAGAGGCTGACAGCCATAGGGACTGGAATATGACCCTCCAGGAGGCGTCACTGCCTGGTAGGTATTACCAAGTGAGTGCTCCATGCTTCAGGCTTGAGTCCCACCAACTCAAGGGGGGAGAAGAGCCCAAGGGTTGTGAGGTGCCTCAGCATTCTAGGACGACTTTTGAGAGTGGGATATTGAAGTCCACAGCAGACCCAGAGAGAGAGTTGGAAGAGGAGAAAGGGAGGGAGGAATGGATGCAAGGAGGGAGGGAGGGAGGAAGGGAGGGAAGGAGGGATGGAGAGGGAGAGAGAGAGAGAGAGAGAGAGAGAGAGAGAGAGAGAGAGAGAGA